>CM024622.1:0-348258 GCA_014182585.1 Eucalyptus coolabah | reverse complement strand
CAAACCATAGGACACTCTTTTTCAAAGTGATCCCGACATTTACACTTTGAACACCTTAGAGCATTTCGACCTACAGACTTTACAAAACTTTCTTGAAATGATTTTTGTAAGCCTCTCTCGATGGTCTTTTCTTAATCCTTTCTTTTACTTTAGGAAAATCAATCAAGGGAATTGTTTCTCGTCATACCTAGACCAGACTTATTGAAGTAAGGTCTTTGAACTGAAAGAACTTTTTCAAGTTTTTCAGACCCTATCGAAAATTTCTTTGAAATATTTGATAAGTCAGTTTTTAGGAAAGCATTTTCTTTCAAAAGATTATATTCTTTTTCTTTAAGAGTAGAAACATTCAAGTCTAAACTTTTAACTTTTCTTCTAAAATGATTTTCTTTTATTTTAGATCTGAGTTTTCCTTTTAAGTTCGAAATTCTTTTGAGAGAAGTCTTAAGACTAAAACATAGTTCATCAATGTATTTAGAGACTTTGATAGGAATTTTAAAATCACTTACCTCAAATTCCGCCGTCCGAGTCCGATCCAAAACTGAAGTCCGAGTCCGAATGTGCCATCAAACATATGTTGGCATATTCATTATCACTTTCTTCACACTCTGTATCACTCCCGTGTTTCGGCTTTGAGAGCTTTTCGAAACTTTTTAGCTTTTCCTTTTTCTTCTTCGTAAGAGGACAGTTGGGTCCGATGTGTCCCTTTTTCTTGCATTCGAAGCAAACTACATCTTTGTTTGGTTCTCATCATCACCGTACTTAGTCTCGTTGTCTTTGGAAACTTTGTTTCTTTGAGTTGAACATTCTTCCTTTTCTATTCAATTTTCTGAATCTTCTTATCATGAGAGCAAGCTCCTCATCGTCCGATCATCTCCCGAATCAGATCATCATAATCATCATTTGATTTTAATGCAATGGATTTCTTACCTCTTGGATTTTCGTCTTCATTAATTCGTTCCACTTCATAAGACTCAAGAGTTCCAATCAGCTCGTCGACGAGATAGTGGCATAATTCTTTGCGTCTCTCTTATTGAAGTCTTTATATGATTCAAATCCTTGAAGAGTCCACGCAAAGTAGCTTGTTCACCTTCATGGGATCAGAAATTTTTGTCCTTGGTTCTCAAGACCATTGACAATATCTGTAAAACGACTAAACATGTCGCTTATAGATTCTCCTGGTTTCATTTTGAAGGCTTCATATTGACCGAGGAGAATGTTAATTATTGTCTCCTTCACTCGATCTGTTCCTTCATAGGTGATATGTAATCTGTCCCATACTTCTTTTGCTGTAACACAAGAAGATATTATGTTATATTCAGTTGGTGACAAAGCACAATATAAAGAGTAAATTGCTTTTGCATCGAGTGCTTGTCTCTTGTTTATCTCTTCCTGAGTCATTCCGCTGGTTTCAACTTCTTTCCCTCTTTCAGAAACTGATGCAGTAGTTGGAGTGATTCCTCTTTCCACAACGTCCCATTCTAGAGGATCCTTTGATCGTAGGAAAGCTTTCATCTTGTTCTTCCGATGTTGTAATCATTTCCATCAAAGTAGAGTGTTCTGGTATTGCTTTGTCCTTCCACCAGCCCTGATGCTAGCATACTAGCCATGGATCTTTTACTACGAAGTAAAACACTTCAAATAAATTAAGAACACGAGCTCTGATACCAATTGATATTGCTAGTACGAGTACCTAGAGGGGGGTGAATAGGTATATAAAATATTTTTCTTAATGATTGCACAATATTTTAGACAATTGAAGGATTTGCAACAAATAATAATCAACGTAAGACTGAGTAAAGGAAAGAGAGAATTGAGCACGCGGTTTATAGTGGTTCGGCTTGATTCAAGCCTACGTCCACTCTTCTGCACTGACAGCCAATTGGCTGGATTCCACTAAGAACAAAGAGATGTTACAGCGTTGATCTTCCTTGATTTCTAGGTGTAGATGATCTACCACACTTGCTCAAGGTATCACCAAGTATAGACACTCTCTGTGTATACAATTTCGCTCAAACTGTATCAACTAATAATCAAGGTGGTTCAGACTCTGGAATTTCTCTATCTATCACGCTCTTAAACAACGAGAACGTCTTCCTTTTTATACTCCTTTATGCCATCATACCGTTGGCACTTACCAAAGGAATTCCTCCAATCTACCCGTTGGATGGAATCAATTAAGGAGATCATTCGAGTTATAAAAGGAACCCGATGATAGCCCATCAATCTGTTCGCCCATACAATCAGGATCTTGGTTTCCAAGAATAGAACATTCCAAGAATATTTCGTCGACCACCGGATCTTCAATTGATCTAGATACAAATAAAAGAATCCGATATATTTATCCAACCAAGAGATCTTCTCCAAAGGATAGGATTAAATCCTTAACCATAAACTTCGGCTTTGGATTTCCTTTGTCATTGGATCGAAACGACTCAATGAGAAAAGTCTTTGAGTCTTAAGTCTTGAGTCTTGAGTGCTTGAGTCCGGTGATCGAAAGTCTTCGACTTTAAACGGAAGGTCTGCAAATATCCGACTAGACCGATAGAAACGTTTTGTCAGCTTCAAAATATTCTGGAAAGATTTCTCCAACACTTATAACCGTGGCTGATCTGTCAAATAGTACAATGTACAAGACTATATGTTAAGCAGGGAGAATTGAGATAGGTATCCGCGTGCTTTATTTTCTTTGCGCTTCCAGCTGAGTTGAAGCTAGATGTATATAGTCGGCATGCATCTATGAAAAAGTATATCTATAGTGTCAGAGTAAACGAGGTAAGTCTGATAATTATAATGGAGGTAATATACATTTTGCAGGCCCAATAATGGACATGTGACGTTTGGCCAACAAAATGAACATATGAAGCACAAAACCAGAAACAAAATCTTTCATTGTCACCTGTCGGCACCAGTAAAAGAATCACGCACATGCAAACTTCAAACATTTCACTTAACTGAGTACAAACTCCAAATCTTTGCATGAAAAGTAGAATTGGATAACAAAAATGTTCACAGCATACAAATAAGAGGGCGCATGAAGCTATTGCTTTAATTTTGCTGCTGAAGATCAACCCACTAATTTCGGAATCCTCACTACAACTACAACTACCACAATTTCCTCCAAGTGATTCACAGTATGAATTCATCTCCCAAGGTTTTCCATCAACTTTTGATTCATTAAGTCGATGAACGTAAGTGTCCCCAACATAGTCCCAAACTTGTTGTGTTCTTAAATCTAGAGAATAGCAATATTGTGTATCTTTCCAATGGTTGATTGCGAAAGCTGTAACGAGACAGCCTACCAAAACACTAAATATAGAGAGAGCGAAGATTCCAGCACATCATACACCTTCCACATCTTCCAAAACCACATATTAGACAAACCCAAAGATTTTCCTGCGTTCCACAAATAAAGTAGGCTGGCGCCTCATCTTGCTGCTGGCATAGTCGGAAAAACTGAGATAGAGCAGAACGAGAATATTCTTCAGAGTCAGTTCACAAATGGCCATCCCTGATTATGTTGCAATATGAAACCACATATCTGATACTGTTTAATTCTCACAATCAGATCAAGTATATGCCACACTTGAAATCTTTAGCAATGTAATTGAACCTTGCAATAAAATCAAAGGAAGACCCTTGGCACATCACCAGCATGGGAGAATATCATATTGCCTTATTTTAAACGTAAAGATTGATGAATCAAGCAAATGTTAGTAAGCACATGTCTGTCTTACGGGTGACAGGACCATTAGATCAAATAATTTATGATTGGCCAGTGCTATTATGATCACCCTTAGACTCATAGAAAATTGGAGACGGGTGACAGGATCATTAGATCAAATAAACATGATGAGACACCACAGATATTCTCGGGTCAGAGTATAAGAAACAACGAAAAATAAGTCCAAGAAGCCACACCATGGACCTATTCCAAATCATAAAAAAATGTCATAATCATTTAAAGTGTTGATAAAACCTCCATATATATTTTAAAATTAACAAAACTATCCATGTTTGTATTTTTTTTTGGTAAAAGGTAAGAAGTTATCCACATTTGTATTGATCTTTGTAATCGCAAGAAAAGCATTTGACTTTTAGGTAACACTCGTGTTGAAAGGATTCTTCTTGTCTAATAATTCTTATTTAACAAAGAATGGAGAGTTTATATCTGTGTGAAATTAGCAAGTGAACTGCATTGATGTCAGCAAGTCAAAGGCTGGATATCAACAAGGCAACAGGCTGGATATCAGCAGAGTCCCACAAAAGCTAAGTATAAGCATGAAATTGATTTACAAGATTATTCTTTGAGACATTTTATCTCATTTTTAACAACTTGTGATTTGGTATGGATTGCCTCTTAAGGAAATATTGATTGTCTATCTCAAAGATTGTCTTAGCAAAAGACTCAATCTTGTAAGATATTTTGATTGATTGGCAATCATCTTCAAAGGCAAGTTTCTTTCCATAGTAGAAGTGTTCTATTTTTTAGAACCAAGGTTTAATTGTATGGGCGACCAAATGAAAAAGTCATATTTCATATTCTTCCCTAAAATATATTTTGTTTTTTTTTCACTATGTAATCATCATTGTTATTTTTCGACAAAAAAAAAAAAATCATCATTGTTATGTGCGTTTATTGGAGAAAACTTCCTTGAGTGTTTTGAAGTTGACAAAATGTTTCCATCAGTCTAGTCTGAAAACTTGCATACTCTTTCATCAAAGTCTGAAGACTTTCGAACTGCCAGACTCAAGACTCAAAGTCTATCATCATTGACAGTTTCTAGACCGTCGAAGAAGGCTTATCCAGAATTGAGTATTTCGTTAAGAATTTGATTTTATCGACTGAAGGAGATCTCTTGGCTGGATATAGCATGTCGGAATTCATTATTCAAATTGAGATTGATTCAGGGATTTTGGATCCGTTGATTGGCAAAGTATACTTGGAAAGTTCTACTTATGGAAACCTATATCTTGATTGTATGGGCGAGCATGATTGGTGGGCTATCGTCATATTCCTTAAATAACTCGAAATCTCCTTAATTGATTCTGTCCAACGGGTAGATTGGAAGAACTCCTTTGGTAAGTGCCAACGGGTGTGATGGCATGAAGGAGTATATAAGGAAGACGTTCCGTTATTCGAGGGTGTGCGTGATAGAAGAATTCCAAAGTCTAAAGCTCTCTCGTTCTTAGTCAATTCAATTGTTGAGTGAAATCTTGTATTCAAAAGAGAGTTTATATCTTTGTGAGACCTTGAGGAAGTGTAGCGAGTTTCTACGCCGTGGAATCAAGGAAGAGTTATACTTGTAACAACTCTTTTGATTCATAGTGAAATCCATCGGTAAACGTGAGTGCGGAAGAGTGGACGTAGGCTTAGATTAAGCCAAACTACTATAAACCCTGTGTTCTTATTCTCTTTCCTAAGGTCTTTTACCTTGATCGTAATTCTATTTGATTATTAGAGTCTAATTTCCTTTTCATAATCTATTGCTGAACAGAGTTGTTTTAGAAGTAAAATCATTCACTTCACCTTTGAAAATTTGCTTTCGCACTTATTCACCCCCTCTAGGTGCTCGTTCTAGCTTTCACAATTGGTATCGAGCTTGTGTATTCACTTAAGTTGAAATGTTTTACTTGAGTTAAAGATCCATGGCTAGTATGTTGGCTCAGTGTCTGGTTGAAGGGTAAAGCAATACCCGGACCGTCTTAATTTGATGGAAAGGAATACAACATATGGAAAAATAAGATGAAGGCATTCTTAAATCAAATGATCCTCTGGAATGGGACGTGGTAGACAAAGGAATCATTCCTAAAGCTGCAACAATCTCGAAAGAGGAAAAGAAGCTGTTGAGTCCATGAAATGACTTAAGAAGAGATAAACAAGAGACAAGCTCTAGATGCAAAAGCAATTTAGGGTGCGTTTGGTAACGATTATGTTCCCGGGAGTAGATTCGATCGGTGATTCTTTTTATTCTGTTCAGGGAACGATTCTAAGCATTTTAAGCCGTTTGGTAACTTGTCCAAAATTTCGATTACGGAATAGAATTGCGTTTGGTACCGTGCTCATTAATTCTGTTCCAAACCAATTTCTTTTAATTTTTAAATAAATTTTTTACTTTTTGACTTTTTTTCTTTTCTTTTTTCATTTTTTCTTTTCATTTTTTTTTTCCTTTTTCTCATCTTCTTCTTCTTTCTTGTGGCCGGTCGCCGGGACCGACGACCCAGCCAAACGAGGGCCGGCGACCTCACCGAGCATCGCCCGGCCCTCGGCGAGGCCGGCCCTCATCAACCAAGCCTCGTCGGCGGTGGGTGAGGCTCGCCTACCCCGCCAAGGCTTGGCCTCGCTAGATCCGGCAAGGCCGAGCCCCACCGGTGGCCAAGTCGGCCTCGTCGGGGCCGGGCGAGGCCTGCCAGGCCACCGGCGGGCCGGCAAGCCTCGCCCGGCCACCGGTGGGGCGGGTGTCGCGAGGTTTGCCCGGCCCCCCGGCCCCGGCGAGGCCCGCTGGCCACCGGCGAGGCTCGGCCTCGCCCGGATCTGGGAGGCCGAGCCTCGCCGGTGACTAGGCAAGCCTCCGGTGAGAGCTCGCCGGTGGGCCGGGCTTGCCTCCGGCGAGCTTGGCTGGACCTCGCCCAGTCAACCGAGCCTCCGGCGAGCTCGGCTGGGCGCGATCGGCGGCGGCGGACGGCGGCTGTGGTGGACGGCGGCAACGGACGGCGGACGGCGGACGGTGGCGGGCGATGGTGGATGGCGATCGCGAGATGGTTGAAGGGAAGAAGAAGAGTTCTTGATTTTGATTCTCAAATTCATTCCCGGAACAAGAATCAACTTTTTTTTAGTTCTTGATTCTATTCCCAATCTATTCTCGGGAACAAAAATTTTACTAAACGCAATTCTAGGTCCAAACTGATTAAGGGAACAAAGAATCGGACTTGGCCCCGTTTGGATGGTTACCAAACGGGGCCTTATTCTTTATATTGTGCATTATCTCCTACCAATATAACAGAATATCTTCTTGTGAAACAGCTAAAGAAATGCAGGATAGATTACACATCACCTATGAAGGAACTGATCGAGTGAAAGAAATTAGAATCAACATTCTGCTCGGTCAATATGAATCATTCAAGATGAAACCAGAGAATCTATCACTAACATATTTAGTCGTTTTACAGAAATTGTGAATGGTCTTGAATATCAAGATCAACCAATTTCTAAACCCATGAAGGTTAACAAGTTACTTGCGTGAACTTGTCCAAAGGTTGGAATCACATAAAGACCTCAATAAGGGAGACACAAAGAATCATGCCACTCTGTTGACGAATTGGTTGGCACTCTTCAGTCTTATGAAGTGGAGCAAATCAACAAAGATGAAGATCCTAAAGGTAAGAAATCTATTGCATTAAAATCTAATGATGATTACGATGTCACAGATTCAAGACGATATGGATGATGAAGAGCTTGTTCTCATGATAAGAAGGTTCGGAAAACTGAACGAGAAAAGGGAGAAGATTCAATCCAAAGAAACAAAGTTCTCAAAAGCTACAAAATAAATCAGTTGAGGAAGATGAATCCAATAAAGATGTAGTCTGCTTTGAATGCAAGAAAATGGACATATCAGACCCAATTGTCCCCTGCTGAAGAGAAAGAAAAGAAAAGCTGAGAAATATCGAAAGGCACTTAAAGCAAGCAACTTGGAGTGATACTGAATGTGAGGAAAGTGATGATGATTATGCCAATATTTGTCTCATGGCATAATCAGACTCAGATTTAGACTCTGAGACAAACTCAGACTTAGACAGTGAAATTGAGGTAAGTAATTTAAAAATTCCTACTAAGTCTCTAGATACAATGATGAATTGTGTCTTAGTATTAAAACCTCTTTCAAAAGGATTTCCGAACTTAAAAGGGAAAATTCTGCACTAAAACAATAGGAAGTTGTTTGGAAAGAGAAGGTCGAAAGTTTAGACAAAAGTGTTACTATTTTGAAAGAAAATGCAGACAATCTTTCAAAAGAAAATACATTCTTGAAAAATGATATTTCAAGTATTTCTAAAAGGTTTTCTATAGGATATGAGAAACTTGAAAAAATTCTTTCAGCACAAAGACCTTACTTCAACAAATCAGGTTTGGGAATGATTGCTAAAACCATTCTTCTAATTGATTTTCCTAAAGTAAAGGAAAGAATTAAGCAAAGACCTACAAAAGATTCTTACAAAAATCATTTCCAAAAGTTTTTGTAAAACCCGTAGGCATGAGTACTCTTAAATGTTCTAAGTGCAATAGCTCAGATCATTTTGAGAAAGAATGTCCTATGATTTGGAAACTTGTTAAGAAGGTATGGACAAATACCGTATATTACACTTACATCAATGGACCCAAGAAAATATGGGTACCAAAGAAAGCTTGAGTTTCTTTTCTAAATGCGAGTCACTATCAAGAAAAAGGCTAAATGGTACTTGGATAGTGGATGCTCAAGGCATATGATAGGAGACTCAAATTATTTCATAAAACTTGTGTAAGTTAATGGTGGAAAAGTTTCTTTTGGAGGAAATAGCAAAGGAAAAATTGTGGGATATGGAACTGTAAAGATTGGAAGCCTCATGATCGGTGATGTTTCTTTAGTGGAATGACTCAACTACAACTTGCCGAGTATCGCCGGTTGTGCGACACTTTTTTTAAAATCAACTTTCAAGAAGGAATATGTTCGGGAACCGGTAAAAACTCATCTCAATCTTTCACGGGGCGAAGACATGGGAATATCTACCTCTTCGATATCAAACTAGATGAGATCCAATGTCTAATCTCAATTCAAGAGGAAGCAAACTTATGGCACAAAAAACTTAGGCACATCAACATGAAGCAAATAGTCAAAATCTCAGCAAAGAAGCTTGTTCATGGACTACTCAAACTGACATACCAAAAGTTTGATCTATGCACACCATGCGTGTTGGGAAAACAGGTAAGATTCATTCAAATTAATAAATCAAGTATCCATTAATCGTTTACTGCAGCTCTTGCATATGGATCTCTTTGGAAGAACTCGAGTATTGGAGGTAAGAAATACTGCCTAGTAATTGTGGATGATTATTCACGATTCACTTGGGTATATTTTCTGGCAAGTAAGTCTGAAACCTTTTCTTATTTTATAAAATTTACTAAGAAGGTCCAAAATGAGAAAGGGTATGCTATTTCAAGTATACGGATAGACCATGGAGGTGAATTTGAAAATCAAGACTTTGCTAAATTCTGTGATGAATCTGGCTTTTAGCATGTGTTCTCTTCACCATATACTCGAGCAAAATGGAGTTATGGAAAGAAAGAATAGATCGTTGCAGAAATGGCTAGAACTCTTTTAATTGAAAGTAACATATCTTCTCGTTTTTGGGCTAAAGCGGTTTCTACAGCATGCTATATTATTAATAGAATCTTCTTAAGGCCTATTACTGGAGAAAACTCCCTATGAGTTATTCAAAGGGAAGAAACCAATTGTTTCGTATTTTTACGTGTTTGGATGCAAATGTTTTATATTGAAAAATGCAAATGATCGAGTAGGTAAGTTTGAAGAAAAATCAGATGAAGGTATTTTCTTTGGATATTCAATCACAAGCAAAGCTTACAGTATACAATAAAAAGACTCAATCTGTGGAGGAATCGATGAATGTCAAATTTCAAGACTTCATGCAAAATCGATCGATTTAGACTCAACCTGAAGAATCTGAACATGGTCCAAACTTTACAAAGTCTAAATCTTCGAAGCAGCTCGGACTTGAAGATCAGCAACAAATGATCATCGAAGATTCAAATGAAGGAAATGATTAATTGTTTGACAAATCAACCAGCAACTGGAAGCATAAGTCCGGTCATCCCAAAGATCTCATTATTGGAGATATTAATGAAGGAATTCGCACAAGATCCAAAAAGCGTGAAAAGTCTAATGCTGTGGCTCTTATTTCTAAAATAGAACCCAAAAGTATAGAAGAAGCTTTAACTGATGAAAGCTGGATTGAAGCTATGCAAGAAGAACTAAGGCAATTAAGTATCAATGATGTCTAGGAATTGACTCCTAAACCGAAAGGTAAATCCATCATTGGAGTTAAATGGGTTTTCAAGAACAAGATGAACGAAAGGAAAAGTCGTAAGAAACAAAGCAAGACTGTGGCCAAAGGATATACGCAAGAAGAAGGGATAGACTATGATGAAACTTACACGCCGGTAGCAAGGTTAGAAGTAATTAGATTATTACTTGCTTTTGCTTGTTATAAGAATTTCAGGTTATTCCAAATGGATGTCAAAATTGCTTTCCTAAATGGAATTATCCAAGAGGAAGTTTATGTGGAACAACCTCCAGGTTTTGAAGACCCAAGAAAACCATAATCTGTATTCGGACTAAAAAAAGCTCTATATGGTTTAAAGCAAGCACCTCGAGCTTGGTACGATGGACTAAGTAAGTTTTTAATTCAAAATGGCTTTTAAAAGGTAAAGTAGATACTACACTATTTATCAAAAGAGAGAGCAAAAGCTTTTTACTTGTTCAAATTTATGTTGATGATATTATTTTTGGATTTTCTAATGAAAATCTGTTCAAGAAATTCTCTAAGTCTATGCGGGATGAATTTGAAATGAGCATGATGGGTGAACTAACCTTTTTTTCTCGGGCTTCAAGTGAAACAACTGAAGGAGGGAGCCTTTATTCACCAAGAAAATATGCTAACGAACTTGTCAAAAAGTTTGGACTGGAGAATTGTAAAAAGATTGATCTACCAATGTTAAGTTCCTTGAAGCTGGACAAAAATGAATGAGGAAAGAAAGTTGACCAGAAGCTATACATTAGTATTATTGGTTCACTTCTTTATCTTACGCTTCTAGACCTGATATTCTGTTTAGTGTTTGTATGTGTGCGATTTTAATCGGACCCCAAAGAATCCCATTTAAGTGCTGCAAAACGTATTATCAAATACATCACCTCAACTTCAAATTTAGGCCTCTAGTATCCTAAAGAGGGAGACTTCACTCTTCTCGAATACTCGAGACGCGGACCTAGCGGGATGCGAGTTGATAGAAAGAGCACTTCGGGCACCTGTCAACTACTTAGTAATAGAACAGTATCTTGGTTTTCAAGGAAGCAAAGTACCATAGCTCTTTCTACAACGAAGCGAGTATTTAGTTTTGGAAGTTGTTGTTCACAAATTCTGTGGATAAAACAACAGCTAAGAGACTTTGGAATTGAAGATTCATGTACGAGATCAAATGTGACAACACCAGCGCAATCAATCTCACCAAGAATCCAATTCTTCACTTAAGAGCAAAACATATAGAGATTCGACATCATTTCATTAGAGATCATGTTGAAAATGGAGAAGTTTCGATTCAATTTATTGACTCAAAGAATCAACGGCGGACATATTTACAAAGCCTTTGGAGAAAAATCAATTTGAAGTTATTCGCTCCAAACTCAATATCTTAAAGTCTCGAGGAAGCTCGGACTCGGGGCTGAAAGTCTAAAGACACTCGGACTCGGACGATCAAGATTCTCGACTGTAAGTTATTTCTATTTTAGAAATTTATCTCTCGGATAAAATCTCGAAAAGGTATGATCATCTATCTATAATTGATTGATGTTATCTTCCCGGTTACGTGATTATTGCAATATTTCCTTTTCAAAAAGGAAGTTATTTTTGAAATGACGGTTATCTAATTTTTCAAAAAGGCAGTTATTTTTTGAAAAGGCATTTTTATTTTTCCTTTTACGACGTTCCATATGCCTCGCTTCGATTGCCTTATATACTGTTGGTTCTTCTTCGTTTTACTCACAAAAACCCTAAGAGAGCACATATCTTCAACTTCTCTTTTCTTCTATTGTTTAATTCTCGAAAAGTTTTCACCTTTCTTGCGAAACAAGCTTGGAATCTCTCAAAGACTATGAAGGATGTCGTCTCAAAGAAAGTCTTCGAGGATCGCGAACAAGGGACCACAGCAAATGCGTGAGGGTCCTACGCATTTTGATCTCACCGAGGAAGAAGAATCTCCTAGACAGCAGTAGAGCCCACAACATTCTCAACAGCGTCAATCTCCTCCATCTAGACTTCGAATATTGAACATCATTGAAAAAGAAGAAATCATCGAAGATGCAGAACCCGTAAGAACGTAAGAACTCTAAAGCCCTCTTTTATGTATAAGCTTTACTGTGCTTTGAAGAAAGGTGGTACTCCCTTGAACTATATTGATGAATTTTTGAAAGACAAAGGGTATCGAAATGAAACCTACTTTTACGCACGATGGAACGATTGGGAATTGCTCTGGGCGGGGCGAAGAAGCATTTGCAAATATCCCAAGCAATCCACGTGTTGGAGAGCTAAGTCAACCCGATGGGAATTATGATGATAGGATGTACACTCATTTTAAACCTAGAATGGGTGTTGTGGCAAAAATCCAAAGCAACATGACAGATTTGTTTCGCTCGGAGGAACACAAGCAACTATACTCTAAGTTGCTAAAGCGTGGTGTGATTAACCCTAGAAGTGTGGACTTTGATTTTCTTAATTCTCTGAATGTCAAGCTGCGAGAGAAATTCAATCTTCTTCAACTAGAACGGTTTTGTTATGAAACTACGAGGCTCATGCTGAACTCACTTTGCTTACTTCCATTCTAATCTAAGTTTCTTGGATGTGAATAGATTCTCTTTCAGTGTTCGAGATTAGGACTATGTAGTTGACATGGATACATTGGCTGATGTGATTGGAGTTGAAAGAGGGAAATTCCAACCAATCAATGTGTCTATTGGACGTGCGACGGTAGAACTTGTTCGGGATAGAACGGCGAAAGAAAGATTTCATATTTGAGGATGAATGCCTCAAATATTTTACTTCACAAGATAGTGATCAACTGTCTCAGACCCAAATCGACTTCGAAGACTAATGTTTCAAACTCGGAGGCAAAGTTAATGTATGCCATTAACGCTGGCAAAAAGTTCTCTCTTCCACACATTATTATGTTTCACATGTACGTAACGATGATGAAAGACAAGGGCCAACTTCCTTACTCAGCACTTGTCGCTAAGTTATTTAGATATTTGGACATTCAGCCACCCAGATTCTTTGTGTTTGAACATGCGATCAAATGGTGGTGGGATTGAAAATGGTCTCGAAAATGTGTCCAAGGAACTTAACAAGGCTTTGGAGCGATTCAAGGACAAAACACCTATCAAAACTCATCCGGTCTCTTCGACTGCAAAACGAAAAGGGAAGGAACCCATGGTTGCTTCATCCAAGAAAAGAAGAGCACTCATCTTGGAGGATGAAGAGGATGAGGATGATATCATAATTTTTGCTCTTGCTTTGAAAAACTTAAGTTGTTCTGTTCTAGAGACAGAGGTGAGACAGGAACAGGACAAGGAGGAGATCGAACGAGGGACTGGAGAGAGAGAATCAATGGAGAAAGAAGCAGAGGAAGAAAGGATTGTGGAAGAAGAAGAAGAAGGCAGATGTGAATAAGAGGAAACGAGCATGAAGAGTATTTCTCACCGCTTGAAGGCAATGAAACAGGGAAGTTCTTTGAGAAAAGAGGTACATCTTCAATTGCTGCTACTAGTGAAGGAGTAAGTCGCTCACCTGCAGATCCAGAAGACATCTATGCCTCTCAATTCCCTGAGGAAGGCTATGAGGTTTCATTGCCTAATCTGAGTGATCGTGCTGACTTCCTGTCATTTGCCAATACACCTACTGATTGTGTGCGAAGCCGGTACTCGGAGATAATTCAGCAGATTTTCGCAGAATACTTGATGTTCTTATGGAGATGCAAGGCCAGATTTATGCTCTGGGATGCGAAGTTCAGAACTTGCAGAATGCAGGTCAAGCCTCTTCAGTTTCTTTGCATGATCAAATTCACGCCCTTACTCTTCAAGTTCAAGCAAATGCCAAGGGTGAAGATGTGGCTCAACCGAAGGAGGATTTGAAAAAGCTAGACGGGATTGTCTAGTCAATGGGAGATTTCCACCTTGTTCGTATTCCAAAGCAATCCTAATTTCATTATCTTTTCGTCTCTACCTTTTTAATGCTGACAAAAAGGGAGAGAGATGTGGTGCAGATTTGAGATTTGAAATTTGAGATTTAAACTCTTAACTTTTTGATTGAGATTGACTTTGCTTTTGTGTTTAGTTGTTTGGTTGTGACTGGATTTGGATTTGGATTGTTTGATCGTTTGTTTTAAGCACTATTGGTATTTCATGGCAAAGATAGTTGCTCATTTATAGGACTAACTTATTTTCTGTGGATGCGGATTTTAATGTTATCTTTACTAAGCCAATTATCTTTTGTGAGATATCCATGTTTACTTGAGCATTGTTTTGCAGGTCAAAGTTATCCAAATCTGCAGGAAAATTTTGTCACCATAAAAAAAGGGGGAGATTGTTGGAGAAAACTTCCTTGAGTGTTTTGAAGTTGACAAAACGTTTCCATCAGTCTAGTCTGAAGACTTGCAGACTCTTTCATCAAATTCTGAAGACCTCCGGACTGCTAGACTTAAGACTCAAAGTCTATCCTCATTGACAGTTTCTAGACCGTCGAAGAAGGCTCATCCAGAACTGAGTATTTCGTTAAGGATTTGATTCTATCGACTGAAGAAAATCTCTTGGCTGGATATAGCATGTCGGAATTCATTATTCAAATTGAGATTGATTCAGGGATTTTGGATCCATTGATTGACAAAGTATACTTGGAAGGTTCTACTTATGAAAACCTAGATCCTAATTGTATGGGCGAGCATGATTGGTGGGTTATCATCATATTCCTTAAATAACTTAAAATCTCCCTAATTGATTTTGTCCAACAGGTAGATTGGAAGAACTCATTTGGCAAGTGCCAACGGTGTGATGGCATGAAGGAGTATATAAGGAAGACGTTCCGGTTATTCAAGGGTGTGCACGATAGAAGAATTCCAAAGTCTGAAGCTCCTATTCTTAATCAATTCAATTGTTGAGCGAAATCTTGTATTTAAAAGAGAGTTTATATCTGTGAGACCTTGAGGAAGTGTAGCGAGTCTCTACGCTGTGGAATCAAGGAAGAGTTATACTTGTAACAACTCTTTTGATTCATAGTGAAATCCAACCGATGGGCTGTTAGTGCGAAGAGTGGACGTATGCTTAGATTAAGCCGAACCACTATAAACCCTGTGTTCTTATTCTCTTTCCTAAGGTCTTTTACCTTGATCGTAATTCTATTTGATTATTAGAGTCTAATTTCCTTTTCATAATATATTACTGAACAGAGTTGTTTTAGAAGTAAAATCATTCACTTCACATTTGAAAATTTGTTTTCGCATCTATTCACCCCCTCTAGGTGCTCGTTCTAGCTTTCATAGCGTTTTCTTGTTTATTTCTCATAATGAAACTCATAACTAGTACACTATCATTCTCATGAACTACACTGTCCACCACATTAACATGCCTTATTTTGTTTTTTTTTTCTTTTTTTAATAAATAAATTGAGGTAGTGTATTAAACATCTTAACAAATTTTATTCTGCTTAGGAAACAAAAGGTAACCATTTGGTTAAGATAATATATTTATGACAATGTAATTGGTCAAGGTGGTGACATTGTTGTATAGTCAGTTCATACTATCCGATCACTAATGACAGCGACCTATAACGAGTATTGCTCATTAATTTTCTTTTCTATATTTTATTATTAATTAAATATGCAAGTCCAGTCAGTGTGCTGGATCTCGAATTTCAATAAAAGCTTCACATGCACTTGCTCAAAGCTTTAGATCTATGAATTTCATTAATCACATGTTGTCGCACAAAGTTAATTGCAAAGTTTGGATTATTTAAGATTTATGCCGAGATAGTGTGGCATCAACATATTCCCAAATATGAACCCAAGATTCCAACAACTCTGGACAGGCCTCGGGTCTGTGGAAAGGAAAAAGAAGGTTGACCAAAATTATCTCATTTAGGTCTTGAGATGGATTTAACACAATGTAGCAATTCAATTAGTTGTTGATTGTACAAACAAAATTGTCATAATTGTCCAACTTGCCCAAGCAAGGACAAACAAATCATCCCATATTTTTAATCAATCAATTTTTAATTATCTCGATAATCTAATATCCATGTAGTAGATTCTTCCTAATTGTTACTATATTAAATGTGCTAATATGCTTGTAACTCTATGCAAATTGGGATATGGAGTCTCATCCGATTCCCATCTTTAGTAAAATTTTCACGTTTAATTTTCAAAGGCCATTGAACAGCAGAAAAGAGGTGGCTTTACAAGGGTTTGTATTATGATTTTATGATAAAATAGGTATCTTCTTCAAAATTATATGTCAATAAGCATATCATTATCATTAAATGCTGCCGTAATATGCTTTATTTATTTATTAAAATTAGTTGGTGGAGGATACACACCTTCCGCATAATGCCGCGGAAATAATAATCCAAAGAATTATGTTTTTGTGATTGAGCCATGTATATTAACACCGAGAGCATGGGAGAATTGCTATGTTGGTTAGTGTAGCGACTTACCCCTTGGAGGAGGGGATAGGTTTAGGGATATTGTTTTAAAGATAGGCCTACGGCCCATAATCGGCATGAGTTCTCTCAAGCTCATACCTTGCGTGACAATGAATATTCAAATTTACGCTATAAATTTTTTTTGAAGGAGGAGTCGCCACTAGAGGTGGCAAAATGGGTCTTAGACCTATATATGACCCATTTAAATCATAAATGAGTCACTTACTTTTTAAAGAAACTAATTAAATGGGTTTAAAAGTTAAAGGTTTAAAATAAATGAGTTAGACTTAGAACCCATTTTTAACTAAAGCCTCACAATCTCTTTCTTCCCTCTTGAACTTTTTTTAAACTATTTTTTATTTATAAAAATCAAAATTATAATTATTTTTTATATTTCAATTTTTTTTTTCTTTCTTTCTTTCTTCTTCCTCCTTCCTTAGCCAAAGGCTAGCACGGCGACCGGCCAGGCGAGGCTCAAGCTCATCGATGTCGAGCAAGCTTGAGTTGGCCGATCCTAAGCAAGGCTCAAGCTTGCCCGACATTGGTGAAGCTCAAGCCTTGACAATCTAGTGAGACTCGAGCTTGCCAATGTCAAGCGACCTCAAGCTTGTCGATTTGGCGAGGCTCAAGCCTCGAGCTCGCTAGTGTCGGGCGAGCCCGCAAGCAAGCTAGAGGCTCACCCGTGGCTGGTCTTCATGGATGGCGGTTGGTCAAGAAGAAGAAAATAAGAAAAGAAAAAAAAAATTATATTCTTAAAAAAAATTAAAAAGTTGATTTAAAAAATAAGAAATAATTAAAAATTGAATTTTTAAAAAATTATAAAAAGTATCCATTAAATTTGTATTGCATAGAAGTATTTTGGCAATATAATTTTTTAAAAAAAATCAAAAGAAATAAGTTTTATTAGGTTTAATTAAATGGATCGAGTATAGGTCAAGTATGGATTGGGTTGGGTATGAGTAAAAATTTTTGTATCACGATAAATGAGTCATAAATTGGTTAAATTAGTTGATTTGGGTCGGATCATTTATGACTCGACCCAAACCCGACCCGACCCATCGGTTTAACGGTTTAGTTGTCACTAGCTTGTTAGTATCGGCTAGAAACTAAATGAGGCATGTGAGAATACCTCACTTCCCACGCAACTAAAGAATCTAAGGTTGGAGACTTGATTATACTAATTAACTAGTTATTGCTCTTTTGGTACCTAATCTTATTAATTCGATTTTTGCCAAGCTGTTTGGATTAATTTTAGACCTATCTATTAACAAGCGAGGTGGTCATGTAAGTGCACAATCGTTAATGTAATAGTCAGCAACCAAGGAAAGCATTAAATACATTTCATGGGATAACAAAGACTTAACACTTAGGAAAAAATAAATGCTAATCCTAACTAGACTAAAGGGAAGCCAAAATAAACGTATGGATATTACTCAATCAATGGCATTTGTCTCTAAGGACAATTGTAACCCTAAGGTAGAACCTTAAGGGTTTGGTTAACCTTGAATATAATTCTAAATTGAAAACTTCCACTTTTCAGGAGAAAATAATTCAAAAGATTAATTTTAAACATTTTAAGGATTTTTAATTTAAAAAAATATATAATTTTTTTTCGAATTTTCAAAATTCTGATTTTATAATCTTTTTGTATTTTTCTAATTTTGGATTTTTTTCTTTTGTATTATTTTTCTAATTATTACTGAAATTTTTAAACATTTTCCAAATTTTGGAATTTCCTGAAATTTTTCTAAATTTTCTTTCTTTTTAATATATTTTTTTAAAATTTCGCATTTTTTAAAATTTTCTGAAATTTTTGAATTTTTTTAATGTTCTCTGAAATTTTTTTAAATTTTCGGGAAGTTTTTGAATTTTATTTTTATTTTCTTGAATTTTGAAATTTTTTAAATATATTTAATATTAAAATATTATATTCGGAAAACGGGTTCGGACCCATAAACCCGATCCGGCCCGTTGACCCGATCCGACAACTCGGACCCAACCTAATTAAAAACTATTTCTTAAAACCTTCTTTTATTACCGACCAAAAAAAAACCTTCTTTTATTATTTTTGTAATATAAATATTTTATTTAATTTTTTAATTCCTTTTCTTCTATTTTTCTTTTATTTTCTTCTCCTCTTCTCTGGTCTTCTTCCCCACGTACCATCTGCAGGCCCGAAGCTCCCTCTTTGATACGGCCCGGAACGGACAACGACTCTTTCAATGTCGAAGCACTGCCGTCCGCCGGTCGTCCATCCCGACCGGCATCGACCACCGACAGCCACGAACTACGGCGGCCATTAATCCACTCGCCGGAACGAAGAAAAACCATACCCACTCGACGATACACGATTCTAAGGCGAAAATCATATAAAAACACCACAAACATGATCAAAACAAGCACGATTCAGCGAGCAGAGAAGCAAGGATACGTCAATCTAGAGTTTAAGCAAGAACTAATTCTCGGTTTTCTTTAAGGCATTTCATCAAACATGTCGCATACGCTATCTGAGGAACGAAAAAGAGCACGATAGAATTTCGGACAAGGACCAGGACGCGTGACGATGAGCAGACAATGATCCAACAGCAGCAAGATACATCATGACTGGGGATAGAGACTCGCACGAAATGGGCACGATGGCCTGGTTCGGCAAACCCGAAGCAGGGGCGAACTCTATGGATCGGACCAGGTCGCCTCACGTTCCTCCGAGCCCGAATCCTCGGGGACTTGACGTGCCCGAGCCGAGAGAAGACAAACAAGACTCAAGCTTACGCCCTACTTCGGATGTAGCCTGGGGAAAACAGGGACAGTAGGCCTGATGGTCCGTCTGGGAGCCGTTGAGAGAGCTTTGGGCGTGGCCAGACGGCTGGAGGACTCCTTTCTCTTGGGCTCTCCCTCCTTCTCGGTCTCTCTCCCCTCTCGGGGCCAAAACCTGCAGGAAAACTAGAACTCTCTCTCCCTTCCACTCTCGACGAAGACCCCCTTCTCCCTTTTGAGGGCCACTGGCCAACGCGCATGGCCTCTGCCATCACCAGCTCGCTGGCCGGCCAGGCCCCGACCCGCGCATCACGCTGTCGCCCGTCCTCTCTGTTTTGTCCGTTTCTTTCCCGCAAAAGCAAAACCAACGTGAGGGCGTGAGGGAGGGAGACGACCCACGCGCGGGCTGGGCCGAAATGAGAGGAGCTGGGCCAGTCCGCGCGAAAAGAAGGAAAAGGAGGAGGAGGAGTAGGAGGGGGGCCGGGTCGGCCCTATTCGATTTTCTTTCCCTTTTTTTCTCTCTTTTTTTTTTTTTTTTTTACGATCATAATTTTTAATAATGATAATATTTGTTCTTATTCTCTTTATTTATTTATTTTATTTTCTTTTTGATGACAAAATATTTGGAAAAATTTAAAGCCCATTAGTGATGCAAATATTTATGATGCTAATACGCAATGCAATTTAGTGAAAATTATTTTTTTGCTAGGATTTAAAAATTAATACCTAATTTTCTACATGATTGGTAAAATTTAGGTGTCAATAGTTAGTTTTCTTTTCTATCTCTCTTATAGTAGAAAAAATCAAAGTCAAGTCAAAAAGCATAGGGTTGTTCCATGCACCTCTTGCAAAATGCAGTGGAAATTACACGGGCAATAATTGCCCTTCGGTTTTCTTTTCTATTTCTCTTATTGATAGAAAAGGCAAGGCAAGTCAAGTCAAGGTCTTGCTCGCTTTGGATAAATAAAATGTTTAGATAAAAATATCATTAACAATGAAAATATTTTTTATTAATTAATTATTTCAAGTAATATAAATAATAATTTTTAATAAAATATTTTAAATGATATAATGAAAAAATTATTTATTAAATAATTATTTCAAGTGATACGAGTAGATTATTGAAATGGTAAATCTTATATTAACTTATATTGCTTGAAATAATTAATTAATTAAAAATATTTTCAATGTCAATGAAAATTTATATTTAAAAAATTTCATGGATAATGAACATTTTCTTTTTTTATTAATTATAATAAACAATATAGATGATTATTTTTAAAAGAAAATTTTCCCTTTTGCTTTCATCAATCTTTCTTTTATCTAAATAACTCATTCATATAAATTTCCAAATGACGATTAAAACCTACCAGTTTCTATTATTCATTCAAATAATAGAAGTTTGGTTCATTTCCTCTAGATATTTACCCTCCCAAGCTAGTAAAAATCTAGGACCGCACTAATTCAATCCTTTCTTGCTACCCTTCTTGATCCTCCAAAGAGTCTGAACCAATATTTATTATTTGTCTAGACAACTTAAATGACTGACGAACATTTCTCCTCCTTGATACATCTAGGATTTCAATTTTTTCCCCCTTGGGGGAGGGATTGACCCATCAACCATGCCCACCAATTATTAGAAGCATCATTAGGAAAAAACTAAATGCGCTCTACTATGCGAAAAAGTTGCATTCCATAATCTTCCCTAAAATATAATTCGTTTTATCTTTCACAATGTAATTATTATTATATGCATCATCTTGTATATTTTTTCATAATTAAACATGTAATCGGTAAAATGTCGTCCTCATAAACTACAATGTCCATCATATCATAATGTCTTGTTATGTTTTTCTGTTTTTTTATTTTCGTTTGTAAATTGAGGTAGTGTATTAAACATCATTTAGTTATGGTGATATATTTTAATAGTGTTATCGGTCATGGTTAACATATTGTAGTATAGTTGGTTCATACTATCCAATCTCTAATGATAGAGACCAAGTAATGAGTATTGCTTGTTAATTTTCTTTTCTATATTTTCTTATTGATAGAAAATGTATGTCCAATCAAGTGAGCTGGATCTCAAATTTCCATCGTAGCATCACTTGCACTTGCTCGAAGCTTTAGGCCTATGGATTTCATTGTTCGCATGTTGTCGCAAGATGTCAATCGCAAAGTTAAGATTTAATTAAGGTTTGTAAAGAGATGGTTCAACATTAACATGTATTCCCAAATATGAACCCGAGATTCCACCAACTAGGGTGGGGCCAACTACAAGGCCTTGTAAGTCCGTGAAAAGGAAAAAGAATGGTTGATAGAATCATCTTGCTTACGTTGTGAGATGGATTTACGATAATATAGTTACTCAATTATTTATTGACTGTGCAAAAAAGATCGTCATAATTATCCAATTTGCCCAAGCAAGGACAAACAAATTTTCCCATATTTACTATCCATTCATTTTTTATTGTCTCAATAATCAATATCCATAAATTGTAGATTCTTCACAAGTGTTACTAGATTAAATGTGCTAATATGCTTGTAGCTCCATTCGAACCGGATATAGTGTTTCAGCCGATTCCTGTCTTTAGTAAAATTTCCTCGTCTAGTCTTCAATGGGCATTAAACAAAAGAGTAACGAGGAAGCTCTATGCACGAATTTGATGGCTGTATTATGATTTTACGATAAAATAGGTCTCTTCTTCAAAATTATGTGCCAATATGCATACCATCATCATTAAACGCCATGGCAATTTACTTTTTTAATTTTATTGGGATTAGTTGGCGGAGAATACACACCTTCCGCATAATGCCGTGGAAATAATAATGCAACGAGTGATGTTTTCGTGATTGGCTCGTGTATATTAGCACCGGGAGCTTGGGAGCATTGCTATGCTGGTTAGTTTTCTATTTCTCTTATTAGTTGGAAAAAAAGCAAAGCAAGTGAAGAAGCACCAGTATTGCATGGTTCCACGCACCTTCTGCATAACTGCTGTGGAAATCACGCGTGCATTGATTGCCTTGTGGAAATTAGATCGTGGAGAATTAATCGTTGGTTTTCATTTCTATTTCCTTTATTAGCAGAAAAAGCAAGTCAAGTCAAGAAGCAGAGGATGGTCCCCGACACCATCTGCAAAACGTAGTGGAAATTACGCGGGCAACGATTGCCCTTTGGTTTTCTTTCCTATTTATCTTATTGATAGTAAAGGCAAGGCAGGTCAAGTAAAATGCTGACAATTAGTGAAGACCACAGCAGTGGGCGAACATTCATCTTTCCTCTGGACAGCGTACGCAGGGATTTGTCCATCCAGCACACCCACTAATTACTAAAATCATTGTCGGAAAGAAAAAAGAAAAACACTTTACGATGTGAAAAAAAAAAATTGCATTTCATATTCTTTCCCAAAAATTTAATTTGTTTACCGAGTGCTATTAAACCTTTATTACATGATATACTTTTATATTTCTTACATAAAGATACATTTAATCAGTGAACTGTTGTCGTCGGGAACTGCAATGTCTACTATGTTTCCATGTCTCGTTTTTCTTTTCCATTTGTACCTATTAAACATGTTAACAAAAACAAATTCTACTCAGGAGTCAAGTCAAGCGTGATGAATCTCAAATTTCGATCAAAACGTCACACATTTGGTAGAAATTTCAAAATCTATGGATTTCATTGTTCACATGTTATGGTAGTATGCCAATCGGAAGGTTTGGATTATTTAAGATTTGCATGGAGATAGATCTAACATAAGGCAACAACTCAATTAGTTCTTAATTATGCAATCATCGTAATCATCCGACTTGTCCAAGCAAGTATAAAACAACCTGCCCATATTTACTATCATATCAATTTTTAATTTTCTCGATAATCTATATAGGGTCTCACCCGTTCCAATATTTAATACAATGTCCGCATTGAATCTTCAATTGACTTTAAATGACATAGACACGAATTTGGTGGTCGTCTTTTGACTTTACGATAAAATAGGTCTCCTCTTCATAACTATATGTCAATATGCATGTCATGATCGTTACGCACTAATATGCGCGAGCAAGGGATCTTCGTGATTTTAAGTCGGATAGGAAAGTGATCCTGCAAATCCATGCTGCACATCCATGCTACACAGAGAGAGAGAGAGAGAGAGAGAGAGAGAGAGTAGGCATTATCGCCATCGACACATTCAGAATTGATGGTTGGTTTTCGGTTCTATTTCTTTATTCATTAAAAAAAGCAAGTCAAGTGAAAGTGCACACGTACCTTCCGCATGATGCTATTGTTCAATAATTATCCTTTCCGTGTAACATGCGTCTTGGACCGTTTGGATGGCAACTCAGCATTACGTACTTTTTTGGAGGAATCTCTTTTGAGAGAGAGAAAAAAAGTTGATTTTGGATCGAAAATAATGAACTTCCTTGATTCGAATATCTTAACAGAGGGTCCTACCGACATTTATGTCAGAATATGTTTTTGTGATTGACTGATGTCTATTAGCACCGGGAGCATGGGAGTCCAGCTGGTTAGTTTTTTTTTTTTTTTTTTTTTTTTCCTTTTCTTATATTAATGGAAAAAAGAGCAAGTCAAGTCAAGAAGCACTTGCATAGGATGGTTCCGCGCACCTTCAGCAAAATGCTGCAGAAATTACGCATGCAATGATTGCCCTTTGGTTTTCTTCTCTATTCTTTATTAATTAAAAAGAACGGTCGATAGAACCATCTTGTTTACGTTGTGAGATGGATTTACGATAATATAGTAACTCAATCATTTATTGATTGTGCAAACAAAATCGTCATAATTATCCAATGTGCCCAATTAAAGACAAACAAATTTTCCCATATTTACTATCAACTCATTTTTAATTGTCTCGATAATCAATATCCATAAATTGCAGATTCTTCACAATTGTTACTAGATTAAATGCGCTAATATGCTTGTAGCTCCATTCGAACCGGGACATAGAGTTTCGGCCGATTCTGTCTTTAGTAAAATTTCCTCGTCTAGTCTTTAGTGGGCATTAAACAGTAGTAACGAGGAAGCTCTATGCGCGAATTTGATGGCTGTATTATGATTTTACGATAAAATAGGTCTCTTCTTCAAAATTATGTGTCAATATGCATACCATCATCATTAAACGCCATGGCAATTTACTTTTTTAATTTTATTGAGATTAGTTGGCGGAGAATACACACCTTCCGCATAATGCCGTGGAAATAATAATGCAACGAGTGATGTTTTCGTGATTGGCTCGTGTATATTAGCACCGGGAGTATGGGAGCATTGCTATGCTGGTTAGTTTTCTATTTCTCTTATTAAATGGAAAAAAGCAAAGTCAAGTGAAGAAGCACTAGAGTTGGATGGTTCCACGCACCTTCTGCAAACTGCTGTGGAAATTACGCGTGCATTGATTGCCTTGTGGAAATTAGATGGTGGAGAATTGATCGTTGGTTTTCATTTCTATTTTCCTTATTGGTAGAAAAAGTAAGTCAGGTCAAGAAGCATAGGTTGGTCCCGGGCACCATCTGCAAAATGTAGTGGAAATTACACCGGCAATGATTGCCCTTTGGGTTTCTTTTCTATTTCTCTTATCGATAGAAAAGGCAAGGCAGGCCAAGTAAAATGCTGACAATTAGTGAAGACCACAGCAGTGGGCGAACATTCATCTTTCCTCTGGACAGCGTACGCAGGGATTTGTCCATCCAGCACACCCACTAATTACTAAAATCATTGTCGGAAAGAAAAAAAGAAATACACTTTACGATGTGAAAAAAAAAATTGCATTTCATATTTTTTTCCAAAAATTTAATTTGTTTACCGAGTGCTATTTAACCTTTATTACATGATATATGTTAAAATATGTCTCGAGTTTAAGCCCAATGCAAAATTACCAATATTCCGAATTGGATATGTTGCGGATGTTCGAAATCGAGCAAGAAGATCCGAAGATCAACTTCCCGAATTTGAATCTGCGTTGGAGAGTTTGGCTGTTAAAATAGAAAAGTCCAACTTTGACTAGGACTTGGATTTTTGTTTAAAATATACAAAAATATGTTTTGGATATGAAACAAATTCCTATGAGAAGTTGGCAAGGGTTTTACTTATATATAGACTCGAGGCCGTGGGTGATAGATGTGGATAACAAATTGTCTTGAAGCGTCGCGTGAGTGCTTGGTGTTCCGCCGTTGATCGTGAAGAATTGATC
Organism: Eucalyptus coolabah; assembly: GCA_014182585.1. Classification (NCBI taxonomy): domain Eukaryota; kingdom Viridiplantae; phylum Streptophyta; class Magnoliopsida; order Myrtales; family Myrtaceae; genus Eucalyptus; species Eucalyptus coolabah. The sequence continues at coordinate 322,792 of CM024622.1, read as the reverse complement.
TTGAAGCGCCGTCTAGTTGTCGAGTGCTTGGGAGGGATTTTCTTTGTCGTGAATTACATCCAAGAAGATTTAGTGTTATAGCTAATTAAATCTTGTGGTAAGATTTGCGTGTAATTCCTTTGTGAGATTGAGAGATTATTTCTTGAGGAATTTCGGGGCTAAACACTATGTGTGTTATTGGGTGTAATTAGGGCTTGGGAAACACGATAAAGTGTTTGAGTGACTTGAGTGTGTAATCTCCTTGTATCGCTTGATCTATAATGAAATTCGGCCTTTGCTCTCCCCGTGGACGTAGGTCTTTACGGCGAACCACGTAAATCTAGTGTCGATTTATTTTCTTTTTCTGTCTATATTATTGTTCGATCGCTCGCCCTATCTTAACAATATACTTTTATATTTCTTACATAAAGATACATTTAATCGTGAACTGTCGTCGTCGGGAACTGCAATGTCCACTATATTACCATGTCTCATTTTTCTTTTTCCATTTGTACTTTGAGGCGGTACATTAAAAATGTTAACAAAAACAAATTCTACTCAGAAGTCGAGTCAAACGTTATGAATCTCAAATTTCGATCAAAACTTCACACACTTGGTAGAAGCTTCAAACTCTATGGATTTCATTGTTCACATGTTATAGCTAGATGCCAATCAAAATGTTTGGATTATTTAGGGTGTGTATAGAGATGGATCTAACATAAGGCAACAACTCAATTAGTTGTTAATTATGCAATCATCGTAATCATCCGACTTGTCCAAGCAAGTATAAAACAACCTGCCCATATTTACTATCATATCAATTTTTAATTTTCTCGATAATCTATATAGGGTCTCACCCGTTCCAATATTTAATACAATGTCCGCATTGAATCTTCAATTGACTTTAAATGACATAGACACGAATTTGGTGGTCGTCTTTTGACTTTACGATAAAATAGGTCTCCTCTTCATAACTATATGTCAATATGCATGTCATGATCGTTACGTACTAATATGCGCGAGCAAGGATCTTCGTGATTTTAAGTCGGATAGGAAAGTGATCCTGCAAATCCATGCTGCACATCCATGCTACAGAGAGAGAGAGAGAGAGAGAGAGAGAGAGAGAGAGAGAGAGAGAGTAGGCATTATCGCCATCGACACAATCAGAATTGATGGTTGGTTTTCGGTTCTATTTCTTTATTCATTAAAAAAAGCAAGTCCAGTGAAAATGCACACGTACCTTCCGCATGATGCTAGTGTGCAATAATTATCCTTTCTGTGTAACATACGTCTTGGACCGTTTGAATGGCAAATCAGCATTACGTACTTTTTTGGAGGAATCTCTTGTGAGAGAGAGAAAAAAGTTCATTTTGGATCGAAAATAATGAACTTTCCTGATTCGAATATTTTAGCAGAGGGTCCTACCGACATTTATGTCAGAATATGTTTTTGTGATTGACTGATGTCTATTAGCACCGGCAGCATGGGAGTCCCGCTGGTTAGTTTTCTTTTCCTTTTCTTTTATTAATAGAAAAAAAAAAAAAGCAAATCGAGTCAAGAAGCACTTGCATAGGATGGTTCCGCGCACCTTTAGCAAAATGCTGCAGAAATTATGCGTGCAATTATTTTCCTTTGGTTTTCTTCTCCATTTCTTTATTAATGAAAAAGGCAATTCAAGTCAAGTCAAGTCAAGTTAAAGGTTGTTCTCACTTTAAATCAAAACACCTTGCACACAGTTCGTGGTGTTGCTCAAGCACGCACACTAAAGGGTGTTGCGTATCCAACGTCGGAGGCTGAGAATTGGTGGAGGTAACCGAGGTGGGCAAAACATATATATTTCTTCTGGACAACATAAATGACTAATAATTTTTTTTCCGGTCCTAATTATGTTGGTATAACTATTATTAAAACTTAAATTGTGTTGTATTGTGAAGTGTTGCAATCTTTGTATGTGATAAACACAATATAAAAGTTGCAACACACATTTTCATAGAGTAGTAGGTAATTATGGACTTTGCACAAATAGTCACTAATAATCATATTATATCTTGGTAGAAAGCGGGAACCCTAGCTAGGTAGACAAATTTCCATTATTCTTCTCTAATAATGGAAGGTTGGTTCATTCACTCTAAATATTTTGCCTTCCAAGCCAGTAAAAGTCTAGCACCTCACTAATTTCGTCCTTTGTTGCTACACTTCTTGATTCTTGAGCAGCTTTGAGTGTGCATATATCTTTTCTCTCGACAGCATAAACAATTCATAAAATTTCTTTTGCCCCGATAACATCGATTGATCACACGGACTAGTTAGTAAAAGCACAATTAGCAAGATAAAAATGAACTTTATAACACGAAAGAAATTGCATTTCATATTCTTCCCTAAACTTTATTTTGCTTTCTCTTTGCTATTTGATTTTTATTATATGCATATACTTGCTTATTCTTTTTATAATGAAACACATAACCATGAAAACTTTGTCATACTTATGAACTACAATATCCACTAATTTATCACTTTTTTTTTTTTCCATTTGTAATTTGAGGTAGTACATTAAAGATGCTAACAACATAGATTCTACGTAGGAAACAAAAAAAAATTAAAACAATTGGTTATGATGCAATAATTGGTTATGATGCAATATTATAAAGCAAAATAATTGGTCTACGTCATGATTTTATAGTATAGTTGGTTCATAATATCCAATCATTAATGATAAACAACTATAACGAGTATGAGTTGTTCTTCTCCATTTTTTTTTTCACTAATATAAGGAGGATTTATATTTATTGGATCATGAACATTAAGAGAGAGAACAGCTCTTCCACTCCAACAAAGCAAAATGGCTAAAAAGTTGTAGAATACCTTAAGATTGCTTCATTTGCATTACCTTCTTTATTAAAGATATATACACATATTAATGGCGGCGTAGGCCACCCTGAGGAGTTGCCCTCCTCCGGGACCTTTCATTGGGGGTTTACCAGCCTAGTATGCAAGGAGAGGGCAGTGACCTCCCTCCAGGCGGGATCCCAGCGCTGTTAGGCGCTGTGGCTGGAGAGCCCAGTGGGGACCCTATCTCGCGTTTCTTCCCCCACCCGCCTTAAATGGCTTGAGGGGGGAAGACACTCTAGGATGTCTAGTTCGAGGTGGAACAGGTTTAGGGCACTCTCAGGTCCTCTAAGATATTAAGTGTAATACTCAAATATAGCCTTGTTTAAGTGATCATGATAACAATGACAGTGACAAATACCCCATCCAATAAATAAATGACCAATAAAAAACGACAAAATCCAACAAGCGCTCGAGTAACAATATGAGTCCGCAAAGCCATCGCCAGAAGAGACGAGGGACAAAGAAAGCCCCATGTGTTGTGTGCCACACCATCATTAAAAAACTACTTTCCACGCTCCGATTTTATAATCAAGTTGTGTTGGCACGTGCATAGGTTCCCGCACCTTCCGCGTAATGCTGCGGACATTGCCAAACATCAATTTCTTTCATTTTAAGTACTTAAAATGGTCCATATTTGAAATTCAGCACTCAAAATTTTCAGTAATTATGTGTCAAGTTGAAAGTCAAGTTATAGTACATAAGGTTCAACTTGAAATTACTTGTGCAATCATTTATTTTAAGCCATTATTAGAGTACGTTGTTGAATATATTTCAAATCTTAACAATTTAAATTCACAGATCAACAAATTCTCCACTAATGCAAAGTATTGGGTAAGACACAAGTCCCAAAATATGAAATAATTTATGCTTACAAATGTAAGGAACCAAACACACATTGCGTATCTAGTCTTCGTATACTAATTTTTACTTTCTATTCCCTAGCAACTGTCACAATCAAACTTTTGTTGATAGAAAGCACTTGAAAGATTCCACATATATAAATACCGTCACATAGGTAATTATACAATTCTTTTAGTAATTTAACTTAAAGAATATATTTATTTTTAATTTTTTAAATGTTAAACATCTATTATATTTTTAAAGTGCAACCTAAGTTTTTATCAAAGGTTTGCATACCAAAATTCTCTTTTATTTAGAAAGAGGTAATGCACCTCATTAGTCATGAGAGAGAAGGCCAAAATAGAGCCACCTCAGTTAGCGCTACCTCCGCGCTGTCGAGGAGCGTTGCGTATTTCCGTCTCCTTTTTCAAAAGCCAAAAAAATCGCTCCGAAAGTCCAAACCGGGAACTTGCTCGGACCGCGCGCCACGCGAGCTCGAAGGGGGCAATTCGGTACATTCCCAGTGGCCGAAGACATCCTCGAGATGCGAGGCGGGGGCCACTCGTGGGCTTCGGTTTCAGAGCAGCTGACCGTCGCAGCGGTCAAGCAAAGTGGAGAGGAGGTGCGACATGGGTCCGCTTGAAGAGACAACTTAGGCAGAATCCACGAGGCAAATTTCTACTTTGTTTTCGAGGATAAAAGGGTCTGGGACAGTTGGACGCCAATAACTCAGCATTGGTTAAGCACTGCACGGTAGAGGGAGTTGAGTACAGATAATCCGACGTCGAAGGCTGAGAACAGGCGAAGATCGCAGCAGTGGGTGGATTGTGTTGTTTGAGCACTCCTCAGGTACGATTGCTCCATTTTCATCAGATGAGTTTCGGTTTGAGTTCTTGGAGACATTTCTGCATTCCAAGATCTGGAATGTGAAATCTATCCTTTTTTTTTCAAGGCTGTGCTCGATCAATCTCCTATTTGGTCAATCACACTTTATTTTTGTTTGAATGTAGCCACGAATTGAGCTTTGACAGACATTTCAGCAATTCCCAGATGTGGGATTCCATATTTCTCTTCAGTGTTTCCTGGTTTCCTTTGAGGCTATGCTCCATCAATCTCTTTCACTGCCTTTGTAGGTGACTACGGAGGCAGAGCCCAAAAGACTCCATATGTGAGGCGTCTTCCTCAACCTCTTTTACTGCCTTTGTAGGCTATGCTCCTCTAATTCTCTCGACATGGAAAGAAATGAACTCACCCATTCAGAAGATCCGAATCCCGGGGCTTTTTCCTCATCGTCGTCCCCACCTGTAGGTGATCATGAAGGCGGAACCAATAAGATGGAAGGAAATGATTACGAAGTGTTCTTAAGCTTTAGAGGAAAAGATACTCGCAAAGGCTTTACCGATCATCTTTATACTGGTCTTGTTGACGCAGGAATTCATGTATTTAGAGATGATAATGAGCTCTGTTTTGGTGAAGAGATTGGTCCGGAACTTCTCTACAGTATTACACAGTCTAAGATCTCAATCGCAATTATCTCAGAGAACTATGCTTCCAGCAAATGGTGCCTTCGTGAGCTGACTCAGATGTTGAAGTGCAAGAGAATCAAAAGACAAATAGTGTTGCCCATATTTTACAAAGTTGAACCGTCGCAAGTGCGGCATCCTACATGGAGATTTAGAGATGCTATCAATGGAAATAGAAGGAATTTGGCCGACATGGTTGTGAAAGAATGGGAAGAAGCACTAGAAGAAGTGAGCTATCTAAAAGGATGGGAATCAGAGAAATTTGACAATGGGTACATCATTCTCCACCAAAACATTGTTTTGTTTTTCATAACTAGATCTTGAAAAAGAATATCAATATTGACATCATATATTGAAATTTATATTGTTATCTTATAGGCATGAAGCCACGTTGGTTAAATCGGTTGTCAGAAGAGTTACGATGGAGTTAAGAACTTTTCAACTCATTGTTCCCGAACAGTTCGTTGGAATTGATGAGCGGGTGAAAGAGATCATGAGCTTGATAGATCCCAAATTTTCTGATACAAGGATTATTGGAATTTATGGAATGGGCGGTATCGGTAAGACAACTCTTGCAAGGGTCCTGTACAACACTCTCTCTATTCAATTTGAACATCATAGCTTCATGGCAAATGTACGAGAAACATCTATGCGCAAGAGTATGGAATACCTACAAAAGCAGCTCATTTACGATATATTGAAAAGTCAATATGATGTGTCTAATGTGTACGAGGGAATTAGTGTCATCAAATCTCGATTTATGAGTAAGAAAGTACTCATTATTCTTGATGATATAGATGATAATACTCAATTGAATGCGCTAGTCGGAGACAGTAGTTGGTTTAAAGCTGGAAGTATAGTCATTATAACAACTAGAAACAAGAGGATTCTTGACGAGGCTAGGGCAGACCACATGTACCCACTCAATGAATTGCCTTTGGATAAATCATTGATTTTATTTAATAGACATGCCTTTAAAAGAATTCTCCTCAAAGAGATTATGAAGTCATCTCTCGTGCTGTTGTATCTACTACTTGGAGGGCTTCCCTTAGCTCTTGAAATTATAGGTTCATTCTTATGTGGAAAGACAGAAAAAATATGGAAAGATACATTAAAGAAGTTAAAGAAAGTACCCGACAAGAAAGTGCAAAAGACATTGAGGATAAGTTACGATGCATTGGAATATGAAGAGCAACAAATTTTTTTGGACATAGCATGTTTTTTTTTATTGAATCATCTATAGAAAGTCCGACTTATATGTGGGATGACTGCGGTTTTTTTCCGGAGAGCGGGATTGAAGTATTGAGTCTTATGTCCCTAATTAAAATTAATGAAGACGGCAATCTAATGATGCATGATCAACTGAGAGATTTTGGAAGGGAAATTGTTCGTCTTGAAAATAAAAGGGAACCTCAAAATTGTAGCAGATTATGGAATAGTGAGGAAGCTGCGGATGTGATTGACAACAACAAGGTAAGAGTTTTATCTACTTGTCTCAGTTAGTGAATGGGAGTTCATTTTCTCTTTCATGTTTAGGATAAAATTTAGTGTAAAAATTGTTGCTTCTAGTAGCAAAAAGAGCTCTTCTGATTAATTGCTGTTCTCACCTGATTTTGGAACGTAATTGGAGCAATTTCTTGGTTATTGATTATATATAGTGATGGGGACCCTCTCTTCCGGTAACTTCAATGCAACTACAAAATTATAGAAATATAATGTTTAACAGAGCACTTTTAAAAAAAAGCTGACTTCTATAAATTGTTGGCGGCCAAGCTTTTCCCACATTTAGGTTTGATGCACGTGTTTGATGTTTGATTTTTTGCTTTGATTTCTTATGAGGTCTTTTCTTTCTTTTTTCTTTTACTGAGTATTGACTTCTTATGTTTTGTTCGCTATGAGAAACGAGACCTTCGTTCATTTATGGTGATTACCAATTAGCTATTATCTTGGCCACGTCTCTTTTAAGATTGGGGTTAAGTATACTTTAGTCCCCTATCTATTTTTTTTTCCTTATAATGTAGTCATTTATCTTTCACAGTTTGTGCAATCAAGTTCTTTGTTGTCTACCAATAGTCAGCTCAGTCAATTTGCTGATGTGACTTTCATATTTACTTAAAATTATATGCACAATCTTGCAATGTAACCCTCTAAACATATATTATTTTCATTCTATTGACTTTCCACAATAGTGGATAATTTTTCTATGAATTTGCTAATATTATTTTTTATTTTTGTGATGATGGATAATTTTTTTTTAATTCACTAATAACGTTTGTTTGTCAAATATTCACAATCATGTTCAACTCTTAGTGAGCCTCTTATTATAAAAAAAAAAAAAGGTTTAGTTAATTTTATATCATCATTTGCTAAAAATGGGTTATCGTGTGATTCTTTTATCTATATTTTATTTGTCAAATATTGACTACCCGGTATAATAATATTTCTACATCATTTAACCCTTTGCAAGCAATTTATTTAGCACATATTTAGTGCATTCCTATCATTTATTTGTTGAATACGAGCTATCGTTTTATATAAATTTTTATCGTTTTTAGTATAATTTACTTACAAAATATGACAAAATATTTTCTCATAATGAGTATCCATAGAACTTCCAATCATAACGGCTGTCACTTATTATACACAACGTTATGTTTACTATTGAAGTTTATGTTGTCATGTGATAGAGCCCTTTAAACATATTTTTCCCCTTCTATGATGGACAATTTCATTAATTCATCTACTTGTAAAGCCTGTTAATTTTTTTTTTTTTGTGAGGATGGTTATTTTTGAGTCACAATGGGACGCCTTTCCAATCACAGCGGTCTTCCCTAGTAACACAATATACTTTTAGATGGGACTACTAGAGGCATAAATATCTTACTTAGACATTTAACACTCAAAATACTTCTAGCTTCAATTGCGCACTGTAGTTTTAGATCTCGATCTTCTATATTCTTCTCAATTTGATGAATGTGCGATAACTAGAGTGGTAGTCAACGACTTACACTAATAGCCCGTATGGGTGAGGTAATGGAGTAAGGCTGTAATGTAATAGCTATAATGCTGGAATGTGATAAAGTTGTAATAGCTATATGCTGATTGGTAAAGTAATGTAATAATTATTATAATCTTTGGTTTCATAAACGACATATGTAAATAAGGAGAAAATAGCATTTAAAATTACCAAAATACCCCTAAATCATAATTAGAGTGATTATCACTTTAACAATCTATCGTGATTCGTAAGTTTATGATCACATAGAATTTATTGATTACATAATATATTGCATCACATTTATTTATCTTCTAATAATTTATTTATGATTATAACTAAAAATTAAGAACATAACATGTGATTGTATTAAAATAAATCTGATATTATAACGATTACCATTTTAATAGCCAATAATGAGTGCAATGCAACATATAATCATCAAGATATTGCAATTTAATATAAAAAAATTATCTTATAATTTAATAATTAATTCATGATTTTGATTTTAACTTAATTATGTAATATGGGATTCCATAAAACTTAAAAATATCTATTACATAACTGATTGTATGACTGACATAATTATATCACAATTGAGCGTTAATTAATGTAATTAGTAATTAAGATTTTATTATGTTATGGATAATGTAATTTTAATTTGAAAAATTTAGATAACCTTACCTAATAGGGAGCAACTGATATTATGCTAATTAGTATGTTATATATAATTTCTAACATAATAAATAATTACATACTATTAAGATAACATAATCACTCTATGATCGACTGTTTACCTGTTGTTTAACAATTTTATTTATTAATCATATAAGATGTCATTAAATTCAAGATAAGTATAATTAATGTTATCTTGACATAAATACTATACTATGATTATAATTAATATAGATCTTAGTTAAAATTGATAATCTAACATTGATAGAGTGAGTGGGAATAAAGACATGAATTTTGGGAATAGCTATTACTGCAAGTAAATATTGCAATAGACTATAATTGCTCTTACTGTAATCAAACGTGCTCCAATAATCTAGATGTGTCGTGATAATGCGTTGCTACATAATATATGTATGCACACGTGTAACTAAAGCTTAGTATATATGTACAACGAAATGGCATATGTTATGTGGTAAGATCATTGGATCAAAATAAGACGTTAGAAGAAAAAGTAGAATTTTTCCAATAAACGGGACTAAGAGAGCCATAAATATTTTACTCAGATTCTTCTTTTGATCCATGCGTATTTATTTCTTTTCTCTCTTTCTTTTAAAGCTCCTCCACAAAGAGTAGTCTGATCATATTGAGTTAATAACGTATTTACATTCTACTGAATCCTAAAAATATGATATATTACATTACAGTAGACTTCTACTACTATTACAATCTACACACTCTAAAATAGAGAATCTAAACATCTTTTGTTCCATTATAAAGAAGACACTACATAAATAAATTATCACCAGGAAAAAAAAAAAGCAAAAGATGTTGCATAAATAAGTATGTTTTATTAAGAAATAAAAATAAAGAAGTGGAAAGACAAATGGAAGTAACTAAGTATGTTAATAAGTACTTAAATAATGTGTCAACGGGACACGATGTCGAAGGTCATTCAATTTTAAGAATAAATATGGGAAGGTTACTCATGATAGATGCAAAATGGAAAAAATTTCTAAATTTTACTAGTAAAAATTACATGTGTATTGCATGTGACTAGAGGCATTTCTCAATACTTTTTTTAGGTAGCCAGAAAATTGTTGAGTTATGAGTCATGGCATAGCTCCAAGGACATATGATATGTATTTCATCTTTAAAAGGACAGAATTTCTGTGTAAGAGAATTTTATTGTACAAGTGAAGTTGAGTCTATCTGAAAATTCATGTGGTCATGCTATTTATTTAATTGGAAAAAGAAGATGAATTGCAAATCATGTAACAAACATACTATTTCAAAAACAAATACCTTCTAAATTACTATTATAAATACGAAGAAACGTGTCTATTCAAACTTACCCTTTTAGAAAAAAAGAATGTCTGTTAATCTAAACATAAAAGAAGTAAACAATATTAACTGATACCACTAAGGGAAAGAAAGAAAAGAACTATATATAATACATGTACCGTTAAATCAATTCATCTCCAATTATGCAACTGAAAATGCAAAGAGGTGTGTCTGTTCCAAGCATGTAACTCCCAAGAAATATCTATTCATTAAAATAGGAATATTGTACTATTGGTTAAATGCCGTTTTTTTGAAGAGAAATGTTTTTTGATGCAACAATAAAGTCATTGACACTAATCGATGTGTACTTCTGTTTTTAATTCGAGGAATTAGAGAAATGATAGTAGAATAACAACCGAACCGTATTAAAAATCAAGGAAGCCTAAGTAATCATTAAAAATATTTAAAAAGGGATACATCTTTAAATGTAATACTTGGAATAAACATGTTCGTTCATGATAGTTTGGATGGACGCTCTACTTATCTACATTATTTACAATGAACGTTCTATTTTGGATGAAGTAAAAATATTAGCAATATATTATTTCGGATCCGACTTTTATCATTCAAAAAATAGTGTATGGTCAAGAATAAAGACTAAAACTAAATGACTTCGTTTGGAAGAGTGATGAGCACTTTCCAACAAATTTCATGATCCCGACAATTTTATAGAACAACAGTTATTATGATATCTTTGTATAAGTAGACATATCTGAAAATTAATTCCCAAGCCATGATTTCCGTGAAAAGTGTATACAAGAATTTTTTAGAGATCAAATTATGAATTTGTTTACAACGTTACATTGTACTTCTATAAGAATATATATTTGCAATGATATGTTTTAAACAATACTAATTTAATTTGAGAACCATGTATTTTCAACAAAACTTATGCTAACAAACATGGATCTTCAATCCCATAACTATAAAAGTTTTAATGTTGATCTTACCAATTTTTATTTATTTATTATTTATTTATTTTTTTAATGTTGAAGTATTGTCAGAACTAAGGTTTTTAACATAATACTTATTAAACTCATAACTATAAAAATTTTGATGTTGAAGTTTTGTCAGAACTAAGGTTTTAACATAATACTTGTTAAACTTTTTCTTTTGCTAGGAATAATACTTATTAAACTTGGAATTTAAATATCTTAATACACACATGACCCTACTTTTAAATAGAAAATCATCAAATATTACATTTGAGTAATAAAATAGCTTTATACTTACAACTTTTTAGAAATTTATAAAAGAATGATAATTAGTAATAAAACTAAACAACTTCACAACCATATGCTTGCAAGGAAGTAATATTGACGTAATATAATTAATCTTCATGTCCAATTGTCTTAGCAAGATCTTATTAATCTATGGGCAAATTGATCAAACTGTTATTTCTTTGTAACAAAATCAACACGGAATGAAAATAAAGCATCAAACAACTGTACTAAATAAAAAGATAAATTAAAACCATTTATATAACATTTAATATATGTTTTCTGCCCCATACAATGAAAAACACTCATTGTAAAAACACATGATAAGAAAGGAATGTAAAACATGTGCGTACTTCTTGGGATGAAATTCTTGTTTTCATTTTGCTATTTAGAATTGCAAACGAGATACATAAGAAAAAAAGGGGCATTCTACAATTGTAATTCTCTAGTATTGATACTTGATTTGATGGCAAGTTTGATAGATATATTTGAACCGTAAGAGGCATTTAGTTTCACACAAAAAGGATATGAGATAGGATTTTATTGTAAGTAAAATTCAGGGACCCTCCCTTGAGCTTCGCATTTTTACATAGGATAGACAAATAATATGCAATCACAACCTGTCATGTCATGAAGTTGAAGGTAAGAACCCTACGTCATAATAGTATGACATCAAATTTGAAATCAATGCATCTTTTCTTATATACAGTTGGTCTCATCCCATGATTAAGTACTACAATCTACAATATTTTCCAATGGCAGGGCACTACTATGATTGAGGCTCTTTGTCTGAGCGAATATGATGGGGGAGGAAGCTACACAGCCGAGAAATTTGAAGATTTGACCAACTTAAGATTCCTTCAAATGAACGGTGTGAATCTCACTGGAAATTTTCAGAACTTACTTCCTCAATTAAGATGGATTAAATGGAGGAATTGTTGCTTGGATTTTGGAGTTGTGAACTTTCACCCGAAGAAATTAATCGTGCTCAATTTGTGGCATAGTCGGATTTCGGAGGATTGGGGAGGATGGGGTCTACTAAAGGTAAGATGTAGAGAAGGCATATCTCATATAAATAATCACATGTTATTTCCAGGTCCAATTGCACCAAGTTCTCCTTTCTTTCTTCTAAAAATCCCTCTTAGGATTTTCCTCAAAGCATAAGAGGAATTTTAGGCACTTAAAATATGCCAGAAGCTTCTGCCCTTTAATATCTTAACAACCGGTCATACTTACCATTAGACATGCTAAACAAACTTTTTTTTATAACTATATTAATTAATGTATATCAAAAATATAATTACAATATTGTGTCTATCTCAACTTTAATTTAAGTGGTTTATGGCTTCCGGTTAATTTCTCCCCATAGAAAAGTACGTCTTTTTAGCAAGTCTTGTTATATGTATGTATGGATCTTCTTTCAAGGAGAAACAAAAACTTCCTCACGGTGACTTGTACATACATGCTAGAATTCAAAATTCATTGTTACTTTTAGAGTAATGTAAATAATATGTGAATTGCTTCGACTTGTTGCACACAATATTTATTCATTATAATTGTTCATTGTTGAAGTCACTGTACAACACAATTATAAATATGTAATGTTATATGAGTCATTAAATCATCCTTCCAATGGCATTTAAATATTTTTAATATAATTTTTTTATATCTTGTACATATAGCATTTAAATTTTTCTTTTCGTGAATAAAGTACCCATTTATTTTTATAATAAAGTTTGCATATCTCTAATTAACAAATAACAGCATTGCCATAACTTTGAAAAACTAGGTATCATAATTCTACGAAATATTTTTACCAATAATTTCTCATACATCGCTAACGTTCTCTTTGTAATAATATGCTTAAAAACATATATATTTTCGTGTAGCCAAAATACTACAAAAACAACTAAAATTAAATAAGACAATTGTTAAGGAGTAGTGGAGCATGGGTATTTATATCCAATCTCACTAAGGTAATCTTTCTTTCTTTCGGATGGCAACTAAACTTAAAGTTCTCAACCTCATGGGTTGTGCTTTGAGAACAACTCCAGACTTGTCCACTTTTAGGAGCTTGGAGATTTTGATTCTTGAATATTGCATAAATCTGAAAAAGATTCATCCTTCTATCAATGACATCAACACCCTCATCTCCTTGAATGTCAATGGTTGTTCGAAACTAAAGGAGCTACCACAAGGAGTCGGTAGAATGGAAGAACCGAGGAAGCTTCTCTTAAATAACACTAAAATACGAGAGATTCCTATTGCAAGAGGTTATTTGACGAAACTGGAGACTCTAAACGTACAACATTGTCAACAAATTGCTCGACTTCCAGAATACTTAGGCTGCCTTGTGTCATTAACTCAGTTGCACCTAACAAATACAAAAATTAAAGAATTACCTAAATCAATTGGCTCTATGAAGAAGCTCGAGACACTTGATGCCTCTTATTGTGAATCATTAGCACGGATACCAAGCTCCATAGGCCATCTAGCATCTTTATCTCTCCTTGACCTAAGGGGTGTGATAAACTTGCTCAGCTTCCGGATACCATAGGCTCCCTCACATCGCTGCGAGCTTGTTATTATCGGGATGCCACTCGTTGAGAGAAATGCCAGACTCCATTCGAAAGTTAGAATCATTGATCGAGCTGCATTTAAAATCTACAGCATTTGAAGAATTGCCTGACTTCATTGGTTCTTTAAAGAAGCTCAAGACTCTTGATGCCTCTTATTGTGCATCACTAGCCCGCATACCAAGCTCCATAGGCCATTTAGCATCTTTATCTCTCCTTGACTTAAGGGGTGCGATAAACTTGCTCAACTTCCGGACACCATAGGCTCCCTCACATCGCTGCAGTACTTGTTATTATCGGAATGCCACTCGTTAAGAGAAATGCCAAGCTCCATTGGAAAATTAGAATCATTGATCATGCTGCTTTTAAAATCTACAGCATTTGAAGAATTGCCCGACTTCATTGGTTCTTTAAAGAAGCTCAAGACTCTTGATGCCTCTTATTGTGCATCATTAGCCCGCATACCAAGCTCCATAGGCCGTCCCGGCATCTTTATCTATCCTTGACTTAAGGGGGTGCGATAAACTTGCTCAACTTCCGGACACCATAGGCTCCCTCACATCGCTGCAGTACTTGTTATTATCGGAATGCCACTCGTTAAGAGAAATGCCAAGCTCCATTGGAAAATTAGAATCATTGATCATGCTGCTTTTAAAATCTACAGCATTTGAAGAATTGCCTGACTTCATTGGTTCTTTAAAGAAGCTCAAGACTCTTGATGCCTCTTATTGTGCATCATTAGCCCGCATACCAAGCTCCATAGGCCGTTTGGCATCTTTATCTATCCTTGACTTAAGGGGGTGCGATAAACTTGCTCAACTTCCGGACACCATAGGCTCCCTCACATCGGCTGCGGTACTTGTTATTATCGGAATGCCACTCGTTAAGAGAAATGCCACGCTCCATTGGAAAATTAGAATCATTGATCATGCTGCTTTTAAAATCTACAGCATTTGAAGAATTGCCTGACTTCATTGGTTCTTTAAAGAAGCTCAAGACTCTTGATGCCTCTTATTGTGCATCATTAGCTCGCATACCGAGCTCCATAGGTCGTCTGGCATCTTTATCTATCCTTAACTTAAGGGGGTGCGATAAACTTGCTCAACTTCCGACACCATAGGCTACCTCACATCGCTACAAAGCCTGTTATTATCGAAATGCCACTCGTTGAGAGAAATACCGACTCCATTGGAAAGTTAGAATCATTGACCGAGCTACGTTTAGAATCTACAGCATTTGAAGAATTGCCTGACTTCGTTGGTTCCTTAAAGAAGCTCAAGATTCTTGATGCCTCTTATTGTGCATCATTAGCGTGCATACCAAGCTCCATAGGCCGTTTGGCATCTTTATCTCTGCTTGACTTAAGGGGATGCAATAAACTTGGTCAACTTCCCGGACACCATAGGCTCCCTCACAACGCTGCAAAGCTTGTTATTATCGAAATGCCACTCGTTGAGAGAAATGCCAGACTCCATTGGAAAGTTAGAATCATTGACCGAGCTGCGTTTAAAATCTACAGCATTTGAAGAATTGCCTGACTTCATTGGTTCTTTAAAGAAGCTCAAGACTGTTGATGCCTCTTATTGTGCATCATTAGCTCGCATACCAAGCGCCATAGGCCGTCTCGCATCCTTATCTCTCCTTGACTTGAAGGGGTGTGATAAACTTGCTCAACTTCCGTAAACCATAGGCTCCCTCACATCACTGCAAAGCTTGTTATTATCGAAATGCCACTCGTTGAGAGAAATGCCGCCTCTATTGGAAAGTTAGAATCGTTGACCGAGCTGCGTTTAAAATCTACGGCATTTGAAGAATTGCCTGACTTTATTGGTTCTTTAAAGAAGCTCAAGACTTTTGATGCCTCTTATTGTGCATCATTAGCCCGCATACCAAGCTCCATAGGCCATCTAGCATCTTTATCTCTCCTTGACTTAAGGGGGTGCGATAAACTTGCTCAACTTCCGGACACCATAGGCTCCCTCACATCGCTACAGAGCTTGTTATTATCGAAATGCCACTCGTTGAGAGAAATGCCAGACTCCGTGGGAAAGTTAGAATCATTGACGAAGTTGTGTTTAAAATCTACAGCATTTGAAGAATTGCCTGACTTCATTGGTTCTTTAAAGAAGCTCAAGACTCTTGATGCCTCTTATTCTACATCATTAGCCCGCATACCGAGCTCCATAGGTCGACTAGCATCTTTATCTCTCCTCGACTTAAGGGGGTGTGATAAACTTGCTCAACTTCCGGACACCATAGGCTCCCTCACATCGCTGCAGAGCTTGTTATTATCGGAATGCCACTCGTTGACAGAAATGCCAGACTCCATTGGAAAGTTAGAATCATTGACCGAGCTACGTTTAAAATCTACAGCATTTGAAGAATTGCCCGACTTCATTGGTTCTTTAAAGAAGCTCAAGACTCTTGATGCCTCTTATTGTGCATCATTAGCCCGCATACCAAGCTCCATAGGCCGTCTAGCATCTTTATCTTTCCTTGACTTGAGGGGGTGTGATAAACTTGCTCAACTTCCAGAAACCATAGGCTCCCTCACATCGCTACAGAGCTTGTTTTTATCGAAATGCCACTCGTTGAGAGAAATGCCGACTCCATTGGTAAGTTAGAATCATTGATTGAGTTGCGTTTAGAATCTACAGCATTTGAAGAATTGCCTGACTTCATTGGTTCTTTAACGAAGCTTAAGACTCTTGATGCCTCTTATTGTGCATCATTAGCTCGCATACCAAGCTCCATAGGTCGTCCGGCATCTTTATCTCTCCTTAACTTAAGGGGGTGCGATAAACTTGCTCAACTTCCAGACACCATAGGCTGCCTCACATCGCTACAAAGCCTGTTATTATCGAAATGCCACTCGTTGAGAGAAATACTAGACTCCATTGGAAAGTTAGAATCATTGACCGAGCTACGTTTAGAATCTACAGCATTTGAAGAATTGCCTGACATCGTTGGTTCTTTAAAGAAGCTTAAGACTCTTGATGCCTCTTATTGTGCATCATTAGCGCGCATACCAAGCTCCATGGGCCGTTTGGCATCTTTATCTCTGCTTGACTTAAGGGGGTGCGATAAACTTGGTCAACTTCCAGACACCATAGGCTCCCTCACATCGCTGCAAAGCTTGTTATTATCGAAATGCCACTCGTTGAGAGAAATGCCAGTCTCTATTGGAAAGTTAGAATCGTTGACCGAGCTGCGTTTAAAATCTACGGCATTTGAAGAATTGCCTGACTTTATTGGTTCTTTAAAGAAGCTCAAGACTCTTGATGCCTCTTATTGTGCATCATTAGCCCACATACCAAGCTCCATAGGCCGTTTGGCATCTTTATCTCTGCTTGACTTAAGGGGGTGCGATAAACTTGGTCAACTTCCAGACACCATAGGCTCCCTTACATCGCTGCAAAGCTTGTTTTTATCGAAATGCCACTCGTTGAGAGAAATGCCGCCTCTATTGGAAAGTTAGAATCGTTGACCGAGCTGCGTTTAAAATCTACGGCATTTGAAGAATTGCCTCGACTTTATTGGTTCTTTAAAGAAGCTCAAGACTCTTGATGCCTCTTATTGTTCATCATTAGCCCGCATACCAAGCTCCATAGGCCGTTTGGCATCTTTATCTCGCTTGACTTAAGGGGGTGCGATAAACTTGGTCAACTTCCGACACCATAGGCTCCCTCACATCTCGCAAAGCTTGTTATTATCGAAATGCCACTCGTTGAGAGAAATGCCGCCTCTATTGGAAAGTCGAATCGTTGACCGAGCTGCGTTTAAAATCTACGGCATTTGAAGAATTGCCTGACTTTATTGGTTCTTTAAAGAAGTTCAAGACTCTTGATGCCTCTTATTGTGCATCATTAGCCCGCATACCAAGCTCCATAGGCCGTTTGGCATCTTTATCTCGCTTGACTTAAGGGGGTGCGGTAAACTTGGTCAACTTCCCGACACCATAGGCTCCCTCACATTGCTGCAAAGCTTGTTATTATCGAAATGCCACTCGTTGAGAGAATTGCCAGTCTCCTTTGGAAAGTTAGAATCGTTGACCGAGCTGCGTTTAAAATGTATGGCATTTGAAGAATTGCCTGACTTTATTGGTTCTTTAAAGAAGCTCAAGACTCTTGATGCCTCTTATTGTGCATCATTAGCCCGCATACCAAGCTCGATAGGCCATCTAGCATCTTTATCTCTCCTTGACTTATGGGGGTGCGATAAACTTGCTCAACTTCCGGACACCCTAGGCTCCCTCACATCGCTGCAGAGCTTGTTATTATCAAAATGCCTCTCGTTGAGAGAATTGCCGTTTACCGTGGGAAGTTAGAATCATTGACGAAGTTGCGTTTGAAATCTACAGCATTTGAAGAATTGCATGACTTCATTGGTTCTTTAAAGAAGCTCAAGACTCTTGATGCCTCTTATTCTACATCATTAGCCCGCATACCGAGCTCCATAGGCCAGCCTGGCATCTTTATCTCTCCTTGACTTAAGGGGTGCGATAAACTTGCTCAACTTCCGGACACCATAGGCTCCCTCACATCGCTGCAGAGCTTGTTATTATCGGAATGCCACTTGTTAAGAGAAATGCCATGCTCCATTGGAAAGTTAGAATCGTTGACCGTGCTTGAGTTTAAAATCTACGTCATTTGAAGAATTGCCTGACTTTGTTGGTTCTTTAAAGAAGCTCAAGACTCTTGATGCCTCTTATTGTGCATCATTAGCCCACATACCAAGCTCCATAGGCCATCTAGCATCTTTATCTCTCCTTGACTTAAGGGGGTGTGATAAACTTGCTCAACTTCCGGACACCATAGGCTCCCTCACATCGCTGCAGAGCCTGTTATTATCGAAATGCCACTCGTTGAGAGAAATGCCAGACTCCATTGGAAAGTTAGAATCATTGACTGAGCTGCGTTTAGAATCTACAGCATTTGAAGAATTGCCCGACTTCATTGGTTCTTTAAAGAGGCTCAAGACTCTTGATGCCTCTTATTGTGCATCATTAGCCCGCATACCAAGCTCCATAGGCCGTTTGGCATCTATATCTCTACTTGACTTAAGGGGGTGCGATAGACTTGCTCAACTTCCGGACACCATAGGCTCCCTCACATTGCTGCGAGCTTGTTATTATCGAAATGCCACTCGTTGAGAGAAATGCCGCTCTATTGGAAAGTTAGAATCGTTGACCGAGCTGCGGTTAAAATCTACGGCATTTGAAGAATTGCCCGACTTTATTGGTTCTTTAAAGAAGCTCAAGACTCTTGATGCCTCTTATTGTGCATCATTAGCCCACATACCAAGCTCCATAAGCGATCTAGCATCTTTATCTCTCCTTGACTTATGGGGGTGCGATAAACTTGCTCAACTTCCGGACACCCTAGGCTCCCTCACATCGCTGCAGAGCTTGTTATTATCAAAATGCCACTCGTTGAGAGAATTGCCAGACTCCATGGGAAAGTTAGAATCGTTGACGAAGTTGCGTTTAAAATCTACAGCATTTGAAGAATTGCATGACTTCATTGGTTCTTTAAAGAAGCTCAAGACTCTTGATGCCTCTTATTCTACATCATTAGCCCGCATACCGAGCTCCATAGGCCAGCTGGCATCTTTATCTCTCCTTGACTTAAGGGGGTGCGATAAACTTGCTCAACTTCCAGACACCATAGGCTCCCTCACATCGCTGCAGAGCTTGTTATTATCGGAATGCCACTTGTTAAGAGAAATGCCGCGCTCCACTTTGGAAAGTTAGAATCGTTGACCGTGCTGAATTTAAAATCTACGTCATTTGAAGAATTGCCTGACTTTATTGGTTCTTTAAAGAAGCTCAAGACTCTTGATGCCTCGTATTGTGCATCATTAGCCCACATACCAAGCTCCATAGGCCATCTAGAGTCTTTATCTCTCCTTGACTTAAGGGGGTGCGATAAACTTGCTCAACTTCCGGACACCATAGGCTCCCTCACATCGCTGCAGAGCCTGTTATTATCGAAATGCCACTCGTTGAGAGAAATGCCGAGACTCCATTGAAAAGTTAGAATCATTGATTGAGCTGCGTTTAGAATCTACAGCATTTGAAGAATTGCCTGACTTCATTGGTTCTTTAAAGAAGCTCAAGACTCTTGATGCCTCTTATTGTGCATCATTAGCCCGCATACCAAGCTCCATAGGCCGTTTGGCATCTTTATCTCTCGCTTGACTTAAGGGGTGCGATAGACTTGCTCAACTTCCGGACAACATAGGCTCCCTCACATCGCTGCAGAGCTTGTTATTATCGAAATGCCACTCGTTGAGAGAAATGCCAGACTCCATTGGAAAGTTTGAATCATTGACTGAGCTATGTTTAGAATCTACAGCATTTGAAGAATTGCCTGACTTCATTGGTTCTTTAAAGAAGCTGAAGACTCTTGATGCCTCTTATTGTGCATCATTAGCCCGCATACCAAGCTCCATAGGCCGTTTGGCATCTTTATCTCTCGCTTGACTTAAGGGGGTGCGATAGACTTGCTCAACTTCCGGACACCATAGGCTCCCTCACATCGCCGCAGAGCTTGTTATTATCGAAATGCCACTCGTTGAGAGAAATGCCGACTCCATTGGAAAGTTAGAATCATTGACTCGAGCTGTGTTTAGAATCTACAGCATTTGAAGAATTGCCCGACTTCATTGGTTCTTTAAAGAAGCTCAAGACTCTTGATGCCTCTTATTGTGCATCATTAGCCCGCATACCAAGCTCCATAGGCCGTTTGGCATCTTTATCTCTGCTTGACTTAAGGGGGTGCGATAGACTTGCTCAACTTCCGGACACCATAGGCTCCCTCACATCGCTGCAGAGCTTGTTATTATCGAAATGCCACTCGTTGAGAGAAATGCCAGTCTCTATTGGAAAGTTAGAATCGTTGACCGAGCTGCGGTTAAAATCTACGGCATTTGAAGAATTGCCTGACTTTATTGGTTCTTTAAAGAAGCTCAAGACTCTTGATGCCTCTTATTGTGCATCATTAGCCCGCATACCAAGCTCCATAAGCGATCTAGCATCTTTATCTCTCCTTGACTTAAGGGGGTGCGATAGACTTGCTCAACTTTCGGACACCATAGGCTCCCTCACATCTCTGCAGAGCTTGTTATTATCGAAATGCCACTCGTTGAGAGAAATGCCGACTCCATTGGAAAGTTAGAATCATTGACTCGAGCTGTGTTTAGAATCTACAGCATTTGAAGAATTGCCCGACTTCATTGGTTCTTTAAAGAAGCTCAAGACTCTTGATGCCTCTTATTGTGCATCATTAGCCCACATACCAAGCTCCATAGGCCATCTAGCATCTTTAGCTCTCCTTGAATTAAGGGGGTGTGATAAACTTGCTCAACTTCCAGACACCATAGGCTCCCTCACATCGCTACAGAGCCTGTTATTATTGAAATGCCACTCGTTGAGAGAAATGCCAGACTCCATTGGAAAGTTAGAATCATTGACTGAGCTGCGTTTAGAATCTACAGCATTTGAAGAATTGCCCGACTTCATTGGTTCTTTAAAGAAGCTCAAGACTCTTGATGCCTCATATTGTGCATCATTAGCCCACATACCAAGCTCCATAGGCCATCTAGCATCTTTATCTCTCCTTGACTGAAGGGGGTGCGATAAACTTGCTCAACTTCCGGACACTATAGGCTCCCTCACATCGCTACAGAGCCTATTATTATCGAAATGCCACTCGTTGAGAGAAATGCCAGACTCCATTGGAAAGTTAGAATCATTGACTGAGCTGCATTTAGAATCTACAGCATTTGAAGAATTGCCCGACTTCATTGGTTCTTTAAAGAAGCTCAAGACTCTTCATGCCTGTTATTGTGCATCATTAGCCCGCATACCAAGCTCCATAGGCCGTTTGGCATCTTTATCTCTGCTTGACTTAAGGGGGTGCGATAGACTTGCTCAACTTCCGGACACCATAGGCTCCCTCACATCGCTGCAGCATGTTATTATCGAAATGCCACTCGTTGAGAGAAATGCCGACTCCATTGGAAAGTTAGAATCATTGACGAGCTGCGTTTAGAATCTACAGCATTTGAAGAATTGCCCGACTTCATTGGTTCTTTAAAGAAGCTCAAGACTCTTGATGCCTCTTATTGTGCATCATTAGCCCGCATACCAAGCTCCATAGGCCGTTTGGCATCTTTATCTCTCGCTTGACTTAAGGGGGTGCAATAGACTTGCTCAACTTCCGGACACCATAGGCTCCCTCACATCGCTGCAGAGCTTGTTATTATCGAAATGCCACTCGTTGAGAGAAATGCCAGACTCCATTGGAAAGTTAGAATCATTGACTGAGCTGTGTTTAGAATCTACTGCATTTGAAGAATTGCCCGACTTCATTGGTTCTTTAAAGAAGCTCAAGACTCTTGATGCCTGTTATTGTGCATCATTAGCCCGCATACCAAGCTCCATAGGCCGTTTGGCATCTTTATCTCGCTTGACTTAAGGGGGTGCGATAGACTTGCTCAACTTCCGGACACCATAGGCTCCCTCACAACGCTGCAGAGCTTGTTATTATCGAAATGCCACTCGTTGAGAGAAATGCCGACTCCATTGGAAAGTTAGAATCATTGACTCGAGCTGTGTTTAGAATCTACAGCATTTGAAGAATTGCCCGACTTCATTGGTTCTTTAAAGAAGCTCAAGACTCTTGATGCCTCTTATTGTGCATCATTAGCCCGCATACCAAGCTCCATAGGCCGTTTGGCATCTTTATCTCTCGCTTGACTTAAGGGGTGCGATAGACTTGCTCAACTTCCGGACACCATAGGCTCCCTCACATCGCTGCAGAGCTTGTTATTATCGAAATGCCACTCGTTGAGAGAAATGCCGTCTCTATTGGAAAGTTAGAATCGTTGACCGAGCTGCGGTTAAAATCTACGGCATTTGAAGAATTGCCTCGACTTTATTGGTTCTTTAAAGAAGCTCAAGACTCTTGATGCCTCTTATTGTGCATCATTAGCCCGCATACCAAGCTCCATAAGCGATCTAGCATCTTTATCTCTCCTTGACTTAAGGGGGTGCGATAGACTTGCTCAACTTTCGGACACCATAGGCTCCCTCACATCTCTGCAGAGCTTGTTATTATCGAAATGCCACTCGTTGAGAGAAATGCCAGACTCCATTGGAAAGTTAGAATCATTGACTGAGCTGTGTTTAGAATCTACAGCATTTGAAGAATTGCCCGACTTCATTGGTTCTTTAAAGAAGCTCAAGACTCTTGATGCCTCTTATTGTGCATCATTAGCCCACATACCAAGCTCCATAGGCCATCTAGCATCTTTAGCTCTCCTTGAATTAAGGGGGTGTGATAAACTTGCTCAACTTCCGTACACCATAGGCTCCCTCACATCGCTACGAGCCTGTTATTATTGAAATGCCACTCGTTGAGAGAAATGCCGACTCCATTGGAAAGTTAGAATCATTGACTCGAGCTGCGTTTAGAATCTACAGCATTTGAAGAATTGCCCGACTTCATTGGTTCTTTAAAGAAGCTCAAGACTCTTGATGCCTCATATTGTGCATCATTAGCCCACATACCAAGCTCCATAGGCCATCTAGCATCTTTATCTCTCCTTGACTGAAGGGGGTGCGATAAACTTGCTCAACTTCCGGACACTATAGGCTCCCTCACATCGCTACAGCCTATTATTATCGAAATGCCACTCGTTGAGAGAAATGCCGACTCCATTGGAAAGTTAGAATCATTGATCGAGCTGCATTTAGAATCTACAGCATTTGAAGAATTGCCCGACTTCATTGGTTCTTTAAAGAAGCTCAAGACTCTTCATGCCTGTTATTGTGCATCATTAGCCCGCATACCAAGCTCCATAGGCCGTTTGGCATCTTTATCTCTCGCTTGACTTAAGGGGGTGCGATAGACTTGCTCAACTTCCGGACACCATAGGCTCCCTCACATCGTCAGCAGCATGTTATTATCGAAATGCCACTCGTTGAGAGAAATGCCGACTCCATTGGAAAGTTAGAATCATTGACTCGAGCTGCGTTTAGAATCTACAGCATTTGAAGAATTGCCCGACTTCATTGGTTCTTTAAAGAAGCTCAAGACTCTTGATGCCTCTTATTGTGCATCATTAGCCCGCATACCAAGCTCCATAGGCCGTTTGGCATCTTTATCTCTGCTTGACTTAAGGGGGTGCAATAGACTTGCTCAACTTCCGGACACCATAGGCTCCCTCACATCGCTGCAGAGCTTGTTATTATCGAAATGCCACTCGTTGAGAGAAATGCCGACTCCATTGGAAAGTTAGAATCATTGACTCGAGCTGTGTTTAGAATCTACCGCATTTGAAGAATTGCCCGACTTCATTGGTTCTTTAAAGAAGCTCAAGACTCTTGATGCCCGTTATTGTGCATCATTAGCCCGCATACCAAGCTCCATAGGCCGTTTGGCATCTTTATCTCTCGCTTGACTTAAGGGGGTGCGATAGACTTGCTCAACTTCCCGACACCATAGGCTCCCTCACATCGCTACAGAGCCTGTTATTATCGAAATGCCACTCGTTGAGAGAAATGCCAGACTCCATTGGAAAGTTGGAATCATTGACTGAGCTGCGTTTAGAATCTACAGCATTTGAAGAATTGCCCGACTTCATTGGTTCTTTAAAGAAGCTCAAGACTCTTGATGCCTCTTATTGTGCATCATTAGCCCGCATACCAAGCTCCATAGGCCGTTTGGCATCTTTATCTCTGCTTGACTTAAGGGGGTGCGATATACTTGCTCAACTTCCGGACACCATAGGCTCCCTCACAACGCTGCAGAGCTTGTTATTATCGAAATGCCACTCGTTGATAGAAATGCCAGACTCCATTGGAAAGTTAGAATCATTGACTGAGCTGCGTTTAGAATCTACAGCATTTGAAGAATTGCCCGACTTCATTGGTTCTTTAAAGAAGCTCAAGACTCTTGATGCCTCTTATTGTGCATCATTAGCCCACATACCAAGCTCCATAGGCCATCTAGCATCTTTATCTCTCCTTGACTTAAGGGGGTGCGATAAGCTTGCTCAACTTCCGGACACCATAGGCTCCCTCACATCGCTACAGAGCCTGTTATTATCGAAATGCCACTCGTTGAGAGAAATGCCAGACTCCATTGGAAAGTTAGAATCATAGATTGAGCTGCGTTTAGAATCTACAGCATTTGAAGAATTGCCCGACTTCATTGGTTCTTTAAAGAAGCTCAAGACTCTTGATGCCTCTTATTGTGCATCATTAGCCCGCATACCAAGCTCCATAGGCCGTTTGGCATCTTTATCTCTCCTTGACTTAAGGGGGTGCGATAGACTTGCTCAACTTCCGGACACCATAGGCTCCCTCACATCGCTATAGAGCCTGTTATTATCGAAATGCCACTCATTGAGAGAAATGCCAGACTCCATTGGAAAGTTAGAATCATTGACTGAGCTGCGTTTAGAATCTACAGCATTTGAAGAATTGCTCGACTTCATTGGTTCTTTAAAGAAGCTCAAGACTTTTGATGCCTCTTATTGTGCATCATTAGCCCGCATACCAAGCTCCATAGGCCATTTGGCATCTTTATGTCTGCTTGACTTAAGGGGGTGCGATAGACTTGCTCAACTTCTGGACACCATAGGCTCCCTTACATCTCTGCAGAGCTTGTTATTATCGAAATGCCACTCATTGAGAGAAATGCCAGACTCCGTGGGAAAGTTAGAATCATTGACCGAGTTGCGTTTAAAATCTATGGCATTTGAAGAATTGCCTGACTTCATTGGTTCTGTAAAGAAGCTCAAGACTCTTGATGCCTCTTATTCTACATCATTAGCTCGCATACCGAGCTCCATAGGCCAGCTGGCATCATTATCTCTCCTTGACTTAAGGGGGTGCGATAAACTTGCTCAACTTCTAGACACCATAGGCTCCCTCACATTGCTGCAGAGCTTGTTATTATCGGAATGCCACTCGTTGAGGGAAATGCCAGACTCCATTGAAAAGTTAGAATCATTGACCGAGTTGCGTTTGAAATGTACAACATTTGAAGAATTGCCTGACTTCATTGGTTCTTTAATTAAGCTCAAGATTCTTGATGCCTCTTATTGTGCATCATTAGCCGGCACACCAATCTCCATAGGCCATCTAGCATCTTTATCTCTCCTTGACTTCGAGGGGTGCGATAAACTTGCTCAACTTCCAGACACCATAGGCTCCCTCACATCGCTGCAGATCTTGTTATTATCGGAATGCCACTCGTTAAGAGAAATGCCAGGCTCCATTGGAAAGTTAGAATCGTTTACCGTGCTGAGTTTAAAATCTACAGCATTTGAAGAATTGCCTGACTTAATTGGTTCTTTAAAGAAGCTCAAGACTCTTGATGCCTCTTATTCTACATCATTAGCCCGCATACCGAGCTCCATTGGCCGCTTGGCATCTTTATCTCTCCTTGACTTAAGGGGGTGCGATAAACTTGCTCAACTTCCGTACACCATAGGCTCCCTCACATCGCTGCGAGCTTGTTATTATCAGAATGCCACTTGTTAAGAGAAATGCCACTCTCCACTGGAAAGTTAGAATCGTTGATCGTGCTGAGTTTAAAATCTACATCATTTGAAGAATTGCCTGACTTCATTGGTTCTTTAAAGAAGCTCAAGACTCTTGATGCCTCTTTTTGTGCATCATTAGCCCACATACCAAGCTCCATAGGCCATTTAGCGTCTTTATGTCTCCTTGACTTAAGGGGGTGGGGTAAACTTGCTCAACTTCCGGACACCATAGGCTCCCTCACATCTCTGCAGCGCTTGTTATTATCGGGATGCCACTTGTTGAGAGAAATCCCATACTCAATCGGAAATTTGGAATCTTTGACCGAACTATATTTAAAATCTACAATGATTATGGAATTACCAGAAAATATTGGGAATAAGAGAAACTTGAGGGTGTTGAACATTAGTTGAACTCCCATGACAGAATTACTTGATGACAGGGGAATATTGGCGGAACTCCAGGAGTTGAGACCTTCAGGAGGGAAAATTTGGAAGGACTAGCTGAACGGGTTTTGCTAGACAATCTTGATTTAGACAAATCTCAGAAACTATCGGAACTGTGCTCTCGTGTGCTATATCTAGGTATCACCTACTAGATCCCGCAATTGCAGGATCTTTCCCAACTAATCTTTCTTAAGAAATTCACTCTTTCTAATTGGCTTGAGCGTCTCCCTTGTATTGTGGAAAAGCCGTGAAACTTGATTTGTAATTTCTACAAGTTCAAGCTGTTAGTTTGGCATTTTACTTACTTTTTTTCTTGCGATATAGTTCTCTTAAAGTGTTCCAGGACTCCTCTTGCCAACAACTCAGCCATGGACTACCAAACAGCAAATTCTGAACATGTTTTGAAGAGACCAAGACCATCTGGAATCTTAGATGAGGTACTTATTTGTTCTTGCTTTTCTTTATCTTTTTTCAGTTATTAATGAATAGTTCCATCTACAAAGAGAATTATTTTAACTAGTTAATCAATTATCTGTTATGTAGGGAATGCTTTTCTCAATGTTCGTAACTAGATCTCCTTGGACTTATTGCATGTACTTCTCGCTATTTTAAGTCTTCTGTTCATGGAAGTAGGGATTTCAGTTTTCCTGAATTATAAAGTGAAGCTGGAACATAACGCCCCTTCTTGCATTTCTCTTTCTTAATTATCTTTCTGCACTTGCCTTTAAGCTAAAAACTTCCAAAATCGCTCTCATTTTGGTGCTATTGTAGCATGTGATCATGCGTTGAGAATCTTTGGGAGAAACTTCTGGTTTCGAGGTTTGTAGATACCCTCAACTAGATGATAACCTAATGAAATAATGGAGGATTGGAAGGATTACAAGAAAGTCTGATTAAGAGAAAAAGGAGCAAAATGGCTAAGGTTGTCAATTTGTGTCTGCTTGTCTTAATTGTATTTGTGAAATTGTGTCAAATCATCATGACTTCTATTAGACATGTCAAGCTGTCAAATTAGACAAAAACATGTAAATAACTAGTCAACAAACTGGTTAAACATATTGTGATGTGTGAAAGCTAGTATGAGCACCTAGAGGGAGGTGAATAGGTGTAAAAACTATTTTACGAGATAAGTGTGCAGCACTAATCAACAATAGATTATAAAAGGAAATTTGTCTCTTGTAAAAAAACGAGTTATGATCAAAGTAAAAGAGCGTAAAGAAGAGAATACGAACACGAGATTGTAGTGGTTTGGCTTAATCCAAGCCTACGTCCACTCTTCCGCACCGACAGCCCACCGGCTGGATTTCACTATCAACAAAAGAGTTGTTACAGTATAACTCTTCTTTGATTCCATAGTGTGGAGACTCTACTACACTTCCTCAAGGTCTCTCAAAGATATAGACTCTCTTTTGCGTACAAGATTTCGCTCAACGCTTTAATTGACAAATAACAAGGAGCTTCAGACTTTGGAATTCTTCTATCGCGCACCCACTTGAACAACTGGAACGTCTTCCTTATATACTCTTTTATGCCATCATACCCGTTGGCACTTATCAAAGGAATTCTTCCAATCTACCCGTTGGACAGAATCAATTAGGAAGATCTTCGAGCTATTTAAGGAACATGACGATAGCCTATCAATCCTGCTCGCCCATACAATCAGGATCTAGGTTTCCATAAGTAGAACATTCCAAGTATACTTCGCCAATCAATGGATGCAAAATCCCTAAATCAATCTTAATTTGAATAAAGGATTCCAACATGCTATATCCAGCCAAGAGATCTTCTCCAGTCGATAAAGTCAAATCCTTAACGAAACATCCAGTTCTGGATAAGCCTTCTTCGATGGTCTAGAAACTGTCAATGAGGATAGACTTTGAGTCTTGAGTCTAACAGTCCGGAAGTCTTCAGACTTTGATGAAAGAGTCTGCAAGTCTTCAGACTAGACTAATGGAAACGTTTTGTTAGCTTCAAAACACTCAAGGAAGTTTTTTTCCAACATGATGTGTCATAATGGGTTGTTTCTGTGTTTTTGTGGTTGGTATTGTTGTGTAAACAGTCCGTGTCAAATATTGGTAGCTTTAACGAGGAGCATGAACTGGGTATGTGTATATTGCATATGCTCCCATAATGCATGCATTGTGCTCATTTATGCTAGTAAAAGAGGGGCTCTTGTATGGATTAGGTAGTTAAATGTTTTTAAGGGGCTTTCTTTGTTGCTTACTGTGTTACTTGAATGTGGTAATTGCATTTGTATGTGCATGTTTGTTGGACACCTTTTAATGATATCCTCTTACTTGAGCTCTATAGAATAGTGAGACCATGGCCCATATGAAGCCCAAAATTGCTGTTGAGTCAGGAGACAAATCAGGGATTTGGAAACTAACAGAAATCAATGGACCATCACAATGCTGGTCCATAAGGCTACCAGATAACTTTACAGCTACAAGGGTACAATGCAAATTGGGATGTTCTTATGCACCATTTCTTTTCCACATTTATCTGTCATGTTTCTACTACATAAGCATAGATTTGAATAGGTCGCATTTAATACAGTTTCACTCACGTGGTCCAATGAATAATCCTTAAAATCTCAACACTTGGAGGACTTTGTCATCTCTTCATTTGGCCTTTTGTTGTTAACTGATTGTTTCGATCATATAATCGGAAAGGATTAGATCATAGTTTATAAATCTGTGATTATGGAGTGGCAATTGTGCTTCAGTTTTATTGGCCGTGAATGTTATGAATTTTATGGTAAGGATGAATAGCAAGTTGGATGCTGCCTGATTTAGTGTAACGGTATATTTGCATAACGAGACTTTTTTAGCCTTTGCTTGAAAGCCAACGAGATAAATTAATTTTGTGGACTCTTACGCACTTACATGTGGTACAGCGCATGGTTTTCGCGAGATGAATCTTGATTTGTACACGGCGGGCAAAGTATAACACTGTGCACCAAGTTGATGCTTGTTGGGAACGCCAAGCCTGTGAATTCAGCTATTTTGAGCTTGCTAATTTCCAGAAACTTTGAGTGGAAATTTACCTGCTGATTCTAATTACACAAACACTGGAGGCAGGATAGTTATTCCCAGAAAAGAGCAGCATGGGTGAAGGCACTGTACTTTTGCACGTAGACTGCACGGAGTTCTCGTAGCTCTAGAGTTATACAGCTAGATGGTTTAAGTCATAGTGCTACTTTCGCCAGAATTTTTTTGGTAACTGTTTCATATGGGTTTGATGTCATGTCTATCATTTGCTCTGTTCATATGTAAATATGCAGTATGCATATATGCCTACGCACACAGATACTCTTGTATATATATATGCAGCTGTGTGTCGCTGACTTTCTTCTTGCATCAATTTCTGCATCTATCATTTAGCGCCCAGTTCTTTGGCTCTTACATTGAACTGTCACCACTGAAGCTGATAAAATGAAGCAGGTCTCAAGATTAATCTATACAAACTCAGGTCTTGCCATTCTGGCTTTATCATCGAATGCTGTACACAAGTTCTGGAAATGGCAAAAAAGTGATTGGAACTTAACAGGCAGGGGAAGGAATCTTTTATTTCTTGCAATTGGCAAGCTATTTTATTGTTTACCACATTATTAACTACATTAATTCTTATTCCGCAGGCTACAACTAGTGTTGTACCCCAGTTATGGCAACATCCTGGGGGGAATTTGATGACCAATGACACAAGTTATATTAATCCTGAAGATGCAGTTCCGTGCTTTGGCCTGTCGAAGAACGGTTGTTATCTAATCTCAGCATCAGGTGGGGAGATCTCTTTGTTCAATATGATAAACTTTTGAGGTGCATATTTTCCCAGAGGCATGTTTACATCCTCGTCAGTTTTTTGTAGCACTTTTTACAAGGCACGAGATGATGAACTACCCCTTTGTGCTGAATACGCATGCACGATTTCCTTTTCAGAAGTGCAGCATATATCCTTTTTTACTCGCTAAGTGAGACAAGGGATTTTCACTGTCTTCAGTGGAATCCTTTTGATTTTTACTGATTAAAGAAAACAAGGCAAGAGCTTTTTTTAATCCAGGGATCTATTGCTCGAACTTGCTCTCTCCCTTTCCCGCGAAAGGACATGCCATTGACGCAAGTGCCTCTTGGCACATACGTCCCATTATTACTTATAAAGTTGTTAATACTATTTTCCCTGCTAATATCCAGACGATGACAACATTTATGCCCCCAGCACCACAAGATACTGACACTATTACAATAGGAATTGAGGACTCCTCTATTGAAATTTACAGTGGTCAAGTTGATGAGGTGAGACTCGATTTCATTGTCTTTGAAAGTTGACCCTGTTATTATCCGCAGCAAAGTAATATATTGACGGTTTCTATTTCTCCGATCCAGAAAACACTAAAAGGACATCAAAGAATAATTAAAGGCTTCGCTTTCTCAACTTCCTTAAATGTTCTCATGCCTTCTGAGGTTGATTCTCAGGTACCGGATTACTGCTTTTTTACTTACTAAGTGAGACAAGGGCTTTTCTCTGTCTTCAATGGAATCTTTTTGCTCTTAATGATTAAATAAAACAAGGCAAGAGCTTTATTCAATGTTCCAGAGATCTAATATTCGAAGTTGCTCTCTCCCTTTCCCAAGAAGGGAGATGCCATCATGGCAAGTGCCTCATGGCACATATCTCCCATTGTCACTAATAAATTTGTTAATACTATCCTACTTGCCCAGATGATGACAACATTTACGTCCCGACCACCACCGGCAACATTTCTAGCGTTCTATCCTCAAGATAATAACATTATTGCAATTGGAATGGAGGATTCCTCAGTTCAAATTTACAATGTTCGAGTTGATGAGGTGAGACTTGACTTCATTGTTGTTCATAGTTAATTTTGTTATTATCCACAATGAATTTATGGATATTGATTATTTCACTTTGTCAGTTCAAGGCAAATCTAAGAGGACATCAGAAAAGAATTACAGGCCTTGCCTTCTCTGATGTCTTAAATGTTCTCGTGTCTTCTGGTGCTGACTCTCACGTACTAGACCACTGCTGCATCTTCATTTCCATGTAGACATGCCTATGTTTTGGGCAAAGAGAGCAATGCAGTTTAACCTTCTCCAAAAGAAGGGTTGATGTTCACTCTAGATATATAGATTGTTGCGCCCTCATCATACGTCAGTTCATAAAGGCATCCTTAAATAGGCAGAATAATTCATTCCATAAAACATCTTCTTTTGTGGTGACGTATTAATCCCATCCCATTAAACGGGAAAAGAAAAGCTATGCTGTACTGTTGTTTCCTATAACTGATGATTGGTGTTATTCTGATATAAAAACACAATGTAAAATTTTATTGTCTCATTTGTGAATCAATGTCGATGTCCCCTTTGATAATTGTTGATCGTCACTGCAGCTGTGTGTTTGGAGCACTGATGGATGGGAGAAGCAGGCTAGTAAGTTTCTGCAGCTTCTGACTGGTCGAGGTGCAGCTCCTCTTGTTAATACTCGTGTGCAATTTCACGTGGATCAGATACATTTGTTGGCGGTTCATGAAACACAAATCGTTATATATAAAGCTCCTACACTAGAATGCCTCATGCAGGTATTTAAGATTTTTTTCCCCGGTTCTTGTGCACAAACCAATCTCTTTTCTCATCTTGATTGCATAATAATTAACGAAATATTTCTTGCCCATGTACTTTTTTTATTCGTTGTTCATTACAACTAGTGGGTTCCACGAGAAGCTGGTAGCCTAATCACAGATGCTACATATTCATGCAATGGCCAATCAATATATGCTAGCTTTAAAGACGGAAGCATCGGCGTTCTTACTGCTTCTACACTCAGATTGAGATGCTGTATAAATTCTACTGCTTATATCCCACCAAACCCTAGGTAAGTTGGTTATTATTGCTCAGTTAACCTGATTCCTTTATGAAAATGGCAAGTCTCATCCAAGAAGTTCCAATAGTCTCACAAGTTATTAATTTCTCATTGATGTATTTGGCAGCTTGAGAGTCTACCCGCTAGTCATTGCAGCACATCCATCTAAACCTAATCAGTTTGCATTAGGGCTTACTGATGGTAGTGTCTATGTGCTTGAGCCATTGGAATCTGAAGGAGAGTGGGGTACTTCTCCTCCCGTTGAATATGGTGCTGCGCCTAGCACGATCTCTGGCGCAACCGGTTCAGACCAACGCCTAAGGTAGCGCGGGCCATGTCTCTTCCTGTGAATCTTTTGACCATTGAAATGCTGACCCGGCTTTCCTCTACCACACTCGATTCAAGTTATGAGGTTATGCTGCGGAGGGTAGATGTTACTGCCTCGGGGTATTTCCACAGGACATGGTTCAGTACAGTATGTCCTAAGTGGTACAATTATTATCCTAATTAACTTTGGCTCAAGTCTTGTGGTCATAATTTGTTTTGTTATATTCATTTAACTTGACTGAAAGTGAGATAATAAAAACATGAGATTGGGGTCTTGCTTAGAAGGTGTTGTGTATTCGAGTTGGGGGCAGATATCTGATTTTTAATTAGCAAGCTAGCGGATAAGAGGAACAGGTTTAGTTTTCTTAGGAGGCTTAGATGGCTTCCTTTTTCGTTATGTTGAAAGTATTTATTATTTATTTTTTATTTTATATATTCTTTCTAATTCGCTTAAAGAGCATTTATTAGCAGGTTCTCCTTTCTTGTTCTTTCGCCGCCAAAGGAAAACTATTGGTAATTTGTTTATAAAGCAAATGAAGAGGTGCTTTGTCCCACATCGAAAAGATGTGAGTGCGCACGTGGACGAGATTTGGTACTAACTAACGATCATTATTTTTATTTATTGAAAAATCGGATTTATTTCTATAAAAAAATTAATTATAAAGTTTTGTTGAAACAGTGCGACTGTTCACGAAAAGTTACAATTATTTTTTATTTATTTAATTCCGAATTTCTTATGTCTTTTCAACGTAATCTTTGAGACATACTTGTTCATTTTACAACCTTTCCCGAAAGGTTGTCTTTGTTCTTTTGCAATCTTTTGAAGAGTTGCATTTATTCGAAAGACATATATAAGTACATTTGTTTTGAGATCAAATATATATCTTCTTCCATTTTTTCGTTTTCTTTCGAGAGAAACTACAGCCATTGTTTCTAATTATTTCCCATGAGAGACCCTAGAGAAATACTAGAATTGCTATCTAGTATTCTTACTTGAGACTTTGTTGTATCCTGGAGGAAATTTGCCGGTGACCATTAGCAACGTAGTGGGGCAAATAAATCCTTAAAGAAAGTGATATCACGCCCAAAGTTCGACTTGAGTACTCTAAAGATCCGACTTCATTGTTCTACCAAATTCGAAGCCATATTTTTCCAACAATTTTAAGGATTTAGTTGTGTAACAATGAAGTCAGAGTCGGAGGAAGTACCAGCCCGTGGTGGCTCACCATCAGCGGTCCTTGGGATGTCATCCATGAATCTTGAATCTTCCTCTTCTTTTGCCCATTGCAACATGCCTCTCAAAAATTGGAAATGGGATGGATGGATTGCAGATTATTATTATTTGCTTGATCTTCTCCACTGCCTCTGTCACCTTGAAGTTAAAGACAAATCCAGAATCATTATATGCGTGAAGACCTCTCCATCCAATGTGGCGGACGTGGCCTAGACTTCAAAGTTTACACAGGAGAAATCGAGGAAAAACGCCAAAGTAGAATAAGATCACACCCGCAACGGCACGCACTGGTCAGAGACGATCTCCCCAGCGAATTACCACGACGCTTCGCCATACACACAATCGCCATCTAAAATTATCGTCTTTGTATTCAACTCGCAAAGATGTCGGCACTGATTACCTCGGTTCGTCTCGGTCTTTGTGCGAGTCCGGCGGCAAAGACGAGGATGAAAATCCCGCTTCTAAAGATGTGGGGCCTGTGGCGGTTTAGGATCTGTCTCCATGCAGTTCCCTAAATTGAAGGCCGGTTGCAGCAAAAGCAACTTAAAGGCCTCTTCGAATTTGCCGAGATTTATACAGGCAATGCATTACATACATGTTGCACTGGATGGGGACACCATGCAAAGCATGTTGAGTGCTTGTGCTGGTGCGGCTCATTGGGGATGGCTAGCAAATTTTTCCAGAGGATCAACCATCTCTCACCTTCGTGCCCGACACTGATGATGTCGAGACTCTGATCCACGAGATCAAGCACAAGGTGAAAATGGTAGTTCAATTTGACACCCGAGAATTGGGGCAGGTACGTGACTTCGTGGGTGACCAAGATTGATTGTGCGGTCTTTTGATTGCTTGAAGTCGCTTCACCTTTGGCGCATGATAGTGGGAGATTTAGACTTGGCACTACTTGCGAGATCGCGGGGATGCGTTCTGCGAGTGCTCAAACTCCACAAGTGCTCTGGTTTCTTGATGGATTGATTTTACACGTGGGACATTTGCGCAGGTAATTTAATTTTCTACGCCTGTGTATAGTAACGAAAGACTTGCAATTGCGGTACTATGTTGATTTGCTTACGGTATGCGTGGTGCATTGATGAAGTTCTTGTCATTTCGTAACCTTGCTTTACACCCTAATATTATTTTCTAAAGGAATCGCTCGAGAGGTGATAGCACTGTCTTGGTTTATGCACTTCCTGAGGTTCTTATGTAATGCTTCGATTAGTCCCTAGTGTATATGATACATGTTGAAGTATAGATTTTTCATCTGTTTATTTTCTGTCTTAAGATTCTGGACAACACGTAAGATGAAATTTGATTGCTTACTCGAGATGCACGAGTAATTTGTAAGATGGAATCTTAATTTTGATAATTAGTTAAATAAATAAATAAAAATGATAAGTTTGGATTAGTTTGGTGTGTGATGTTCCTCTCGTCTTTTGGTAATTTCACTTGCACCAAAGTACTTTTTGGTTCTACATTCGGGAAATTGTGATTGTGCATTTTCTTATATTGTAAAGTTGATACTCCAAGCATAAAGACATGTGCTTTGGACTCCATTACTAGGGATCCATATTTTAGTTGAGTCTGAGCCGCTTTGCACTTGCTTGTTTTACTGGAAATGCTACATTCAATTTTACAGTTATGTTTGGTGTATATATTAAATTTTGGGTTATTCATGGATGTTTTGGAGGATTACTTGAGAATGAACTGAGGTATTGCTTTTTTGCTTATCGGCTTATATGCTAAGGTATGCGATATTTTTATCTCCATGTTTAGCACATAAACTGCTACATTATTTGTCATTGAGGTCTTTAGTCATCTTTTGGCATGTGTGTTCAATTCCATGTGTGGGATCATGATAGAATTGAAGAGATGCGATATGCCCCTATTTAAGACTTCAGTAATAAGAAATTGGTACGCATGTGTATGCTTGAGCTGTTAATCGTTGTAGGCGGTTGACCAAGAAAAGTGAGTTCAATCGCAATGCATTACGAGATTGACACAAGCGTGTGAATTTTGAACTAGAACTGGAAGATGTCTATAGAATTTTGGTATTGTGTGATTGAGCTAGACTTTTGGTCTTGATTAGTTTCATGCTTTAGTATTTTTGAGCCATGCATTCAGCATAGGATTAATTGGAATCGGCATGATTGCTTGATGTCCTGGATTAATATGTGCACAGATGTTTATGTTATTATGGGCTTATGTGAGCACATAAGCAGTGGCATGAAAATTCGATTCAATCATATTATCTAATGGTTTCAAGCATAATAATGTTAAATTTATGGTTTTGCCCTTGCGTGCAATTTGATGAAGAAATGAGGTATGGCTCTGATTATACCTTTTAGAAGATTCGGATTATTCAGTGTTATTGATTCCATTCCTAGAATTTCTGGTATCTTCTTTTCGCCTCTCTCAATTCCAGTTTATGCACTTTTGATACCTCGATACTCGATTTGCTCGCATTTACTGAATTTTTAGAGAATATTCTTACATGCATGGGATGATATGTAGTGCTTTATTTATGGAGGCAATTTGGAGATATTGAATGGGTTTTTTGGGTGTCCCTTGTTTGGTTCTAATGTGTTCTATTTGCTATCCTTGCCCTCATAGATTTGATTCTAAGGAATAGCATAAATGAGCCAAGAGAGTAGAATTGCATTGGTTTTCTATTTTGATGTATGTATTTCATTGAGCATGAAATTTGACAATGCATAGTTTTGATTGGATGCCTCATGAAATATTCTTGTGGTGGGGGTATCCGAAGGGGACTTGAAGTCATTGAGACTAAGAAGTATCTAGCTTTCATTTTTAAAATGAAATATTTAGGAGAAGCAGATACTATCTTAAGTATTAAAATTAAAAAATAGTGGGGGTTATTCTTTGAGCTAAAGTGATTACACGGAGAAGATGTTGCATAGATTTAAACATCTTGTTTTCAAATATATGAGTACTCCATTTGATTCTTGGTGGAGAGTTTTTAATGTGAGTGATATTGGTTTTTGATGTATGCGATACATTATCTAGACCTGATATTACTTTTGTATATGCAAGTTGAGTAAATACTAGTAATCCAATATAGAACATTAGAGAGTTATCTTATTGTTCTATAATAATTCGGCTATATTAGAAAGATATACCGATGCTAGTTGGATTGCAAGTGTAAGAGATAAACATCCACTAATGGATTAATTTTCACATTACGTGAATGTGTTGTTTCTTGGGCGAGCAAGAAACAAATGTGCATAATTCACTCAACTATGAAACTTGAATCGTTGCTTTAGCAGAATTTGAGAAAGAGGCTAAATGGACTATGATTTTGTTGTTAAATATCAAATTATGACCTAGTCCTATGCCTCCTATTTCTATCTATTGTGATAGTTAGGCTACTTTAGCAAGAGCCTATAGTAGCACTTATAACTGTAAGTCTAGTCATATTAGTCTAAGACATGAATATGTGAGACAATTGATTAAAGATGGTACTACAACAATTGTCTATGTGAGGTTAAGTAATAATCTTACCGATCTTTTGACAAAGTCTTTACCGAGAGACATGGTAATAATGACCTCACAAGAAATGGGGCTGAAAACCTTTAATTGAAATCACCAATAATGGTAACCCGACCTTTTTCTAGAACATCACTAGTTACAAGGTTTAATGGGTAAGAACAAGTTATTGAATGTGATTGTTTGATATTGACGTAGCCCTGATATGAGAAGTCGGTATCGTCTGTTATGTTTTGTAGGCTGAATTAAATTCTTAATGAAGTATGATACAAATTTGTAATGTGTTGATAGTAACAGAAATGCATGGTAGATACTTCACCTATATAAGCTTAGAAGTGGTGCCGCTTCTTATGAAAATTAGGGTTGCTTTTTAGAGAGCTCATGAAACAGAATCAAGCACAATGCCATAATAGTGCGGAGTAATATAGAACTTCGTTAAAACAAGAGGTTAGTGTATGTGTGGTATGTCCGGTTTTATTATATAAAAGTACAAGTTTAAAGCCGAGCTACTTGTCACTTTGATAGGGCTTTGAGATACTTGCACTAAGTAAATGTTTAACTTGAAAGAGACCTTTATGTATGTACATTAATCTCACAGAAATTTTGGTTGTATATTTCTAACGTTTTATTTTTTGTTTTTGTTTTATAAACAAAAGTGGGGGATTGTTGGTAATTTGTTTATAAAACAAATGAAGAGGTGCTTTATCCCACATCGAAAAGATGTAAGTGCGCACGTGGACGAGATTTGACACTAACCAATGATCATTATTTTTATTTATTGAAAATTCGGATTTATTTCTATAAAAAAATTAATTATAAAGTCTTGTTGAAACAAGTGCGACTGTTCACGAAAAATTACAATTATTTTTTATTTATTTAATTTCGAATTTCTTATGCCTTTTCAACGTAACATTTGAGACATACTTTGTTCATTTTACAACCTTTCTTGAAAGGTTGTCTTTGTTCTTTTGCAATCTTTTGCAGAGTTGCATTTATTCGAAAGACATATATAAGTACATTTCTTTTGAGATCAAATATATATCTTCTTCCATTTTTTCGTTTTCTTTCGAGAGAAACTACAGCTATTGTTTCTAATTGTTTCCCACGAGAGACCCTGGAGAAATACTAGAATTGCTATCTAGTATTCTTACTTGAGACTTTGTTGTATCTTGGAGGAAATTTGCCGGTGACCATTAGCAACGTAGTGGGGCAAATAAATCCTTAAAGAAAGTGATATC
Organism: Eucalyptus coolabah; assembly: GCA_014182585.1. Lineage (NCBI taxonomy): Eukaryota > Viridiplantae > Streptophyta > Magnoliopsida > Myrtales > Myrtaceae > Eucalyptus > Eucalyptus coolabah. The sequence continues at coordinate 283,572 of CM024622.1, read as the reverse complement.
ACGCCAAAGTTCGACTTGAGTACTCTAAAGATCCAATTTCATTGTTCTATCCAATTTGAAGTCATATTTTTCCAACAAAAACTTCATCTTCCTTTTACGCTCCTGTTATGAAGGCAATTTGGGTGCTGATCTTGGATGACAGTAAAAACTTCACCTCGCTCGACCTCGATGTTTTTCTGATCGAATTGCAATATTTAAGATTCAACTTCCATCTTTTTGAGGAGGTTATTTCTTCAGCTTCTATAGTTTGTTTGACCGCTTGATTTTTTCATTTGCATATGAACACAAGCAGATGGGATTATGAGAACGAGCCATTTTTTGATCTCATCTATATTCTGATCACCCTTTCCTTATGGTATCAAGCTATCTGCTTCGGAAGAGTGTTATTTCTCATCACATGAGCCTATATTGTCATATCAAAGAGCTTCCACATCAAACGAATGGAGAAGTCGGAAGTGCAATCTGAGAGCATCTTATTTGATTTTTATAAGCGGGTTCGACCCTCGACAATTTTGGATGTCGCACCTAAAAGGCACATTCTTCTAAACACCGAATTCACAGAATCACTAGCAAAGTGAAACTAGCTCACACATTTTCTTCAGACATTTCCACACAATTTGGAATTAGTTTCACTTATAAATCGGAAAGATACTTGGTTTCCCCCTTGTTGAGAAGTTGTTCTCGACGTGGGAGTTTCAAAGGGAATTGGAGTTTGTTTGGCGCAACTGTAACTGGATTGTAGTTGTATTGTACTGTGATGTGCTGTAATTTCTATGTTTGGTAGCACATGTTTTACAGCTATCGCTACCCTCCCGACCAGGCGGGGAAGATCGAGTTTAGAGGCAACGATAAAGGTGGACTGATGGTCCTCAATTGGTGCGCTTACTGGTCGAGAACGTGGTTCAGACACGCATCTTTCCAAAACAGGGCAGGAAGGAGGGGAACGAGAAACTACCTTGTCAAGGATGAGTTCTCGGCTGCGGTTACTGGTCAAGCTTGCGTAAGGAGGATCCGGAAAGTGTTGCTTGGTGAGCCGGCAATGAAGCTCAAACATGAACGAGTTGCTTCAAATCTTCACACCCAAAAAACAGGGGCCAACAGGGTTCCACTGAAAGCTGAACCGATGACGATGAAACGGCAATCCTGCGACCCTGGAACGGTGGCAATAATCAGAAACCAAAAAAAAAAAAAAAAAGAAAAAAAGAAGAAGAAATGATTCGGTGGGAATCCCAGAGGGAGCGACTTCTGCACACCCCAAAAGCTCCCAAGTCTGTTCAGTCAATATCCTCTGTTCTTGCTCTCTTTCAATGGGTGAGCTCGTCGGTCGCCGGTGACGGTAGACCAATGATGATCGCGCGACATGGTCTGGTTTCTGGGCTTTTATGGGTCCGAGTAATGCAAGTTGGACCTAACAAATGTGGATGGGCCATGGGCTTAGCTTGGACGAATGATCGAGCCCAGCGCATGAATGAATACCCTTGATGAATTGAAGTCCCGTTTAAGTTATTGTTTTTTTTTTTTTTTAAATAAAAAATAAAAACTGCCTAAATTGCCGATTTGCTTAACTTTTCAACTAAAAATCAAGTGATAGACAGCAGCTCCAACACCTCAAAATTAGGTGAAGCAATTTCCGAAAAGAAATTTCCATCGACCGACATGGCTTGACACGTAAAACTCAAATGAGCATTGTGTCTACCAAGTGCATTTTTCTTTTCCTTTTATTTTCTATTTTCTGGAAGTTGGAAATTGCAACACAAGGCAGTATGAACTACTATTGGAATTAATCAATATCGCTTAAATTTTAGTCCCAAACCATTGCAGAATTACGAGCAAATTTTATTATTGTGTAAAAAAGTTCTTCGAGGTCTCTATTTTGTACCACTCGGGTGCTCTCCGCATCTGGCCTTATGTTGTGTCGTTGTCTAAGACTATGGATGGCATGGGATTCTTTTGTTTTTTAACTACTATCTGTACATGGTTATGGAGAATGCCCGTGAAGGTTTAGACACAAGATGTTTGGTGTGTTTCGGAGTTGACAATATCGTCATTTAGATTTATCTACAGAAATCGGCAAGGAAACATACCTCTCTTTGATTTCCTGAACCTTTTTCTCCTATCATATCTTAGTTCTTGGCAGGAGTTTGATTAAGCTGGGGACCACAAGGAGCAACATCTATGAATGTTCTATCCTTGCCAAAAGTATTGCATCATATTGAAAACGAGAAAGCCTGTGAGGAACAGGCAAAACAACAATCAGCCATGGCTTCAGGCAGCCCTCTCCTCAAGTTCCAAACATCCGAAACTGCAAAACATAAAACAGAGAAGACCAAACCCTTGCCTCTGCCATGGCTTTCTTTTCCTCATCAAGTTTCTCCACCTTAATATGGATTTCCTGACTCTTTGAAGTCACAGCTTTCTTGACTGCTTCTAGTTTGGAATTTTCTGTCGATGTTGGCTTCTAACATGAGAGACTTATAATGGGGATGATACATTCCAAGGACTAAAATGTATACTCTAAAACCAGTCTAAGGATCGTTGACGGCTGAATTTTCCCTATTGCTATTCTGAGAAAATTTTGTCAGCACAGAAACATTGCAAGTACTCGGGTCTTCGACCAAAAAAAAAAAGGTACTCGGGTCAACTTAGTTTGACAGGGACTGATTGGCCCATCGGGCCCGGCTAGATAGAACTCGGCCCAATCCGGTCCTAAACTGCGTCTCTCTCTGGCCGAAAAGCGATTCCCGTCGACTCGGTTTGCATTTTCAAGCGTTCTAAATTGATCCCATGGCCGTCGCCAGGGTCACCACCCTGTTCACCGCTGCAACTCATCTTCTTTGTTTCACTCTGTTCCAGGGCCGAGAGCTTCGTGAATGTTCCAGTTCCGCTCAAAGCTTCTCCGCCTGTTCAAGTTTCAATCATCGACACGTTCTAGAGCTTCTTTCAGTGATTCGTGCGTCAACCGTGGCCTCAATCCACTTCATTAACCAGGTGGCATCTCCTGCTCTGTTGTCACAAGTGAGAGGCCGAGAGTCCGATTCTCTGATTATGATGAAATTGATCATATTTGAATTTGTTTCTTTGAACATCATGTACTGATATAAGTTGAGTCTAGTTGTAAATTTGAGTTTGAAATAGCTATGATCTGTTCTTCAACCTATTGACCTTAATCTGTTTCATGAAATGCGTTTGAAAGTACATTACTAATGTTCACATGATATTGTTTAATTTATGAAATTTTAGACATGATTACGAGTATATGCCATAGTTGCCAAAAATGAAACTGACTCTCTGATTGTTTTCTCTGTGCTTCTCGTGATCCTTTGATGATTGGTGGTGGTCACCGGTGAGCGGATAAGGCTTGGAGTCGCTGGCACATGCATTGATCTGTGGTGATGATCATAGTACGCCCTGTGGAAGTGGGACAACGGCGCTGAGCGTGAATCGCGATCATGCCAATTCAGATCACAAAATTCGGCCAGACACATGTTACGATCACTAACTGGACCAATGTTTTGGCCGGTCGCTATCGGCGTCATTGCCACTGATTCAACCCGCAATGTCCTCGACTGCACCATACTTGATACTTTGTTACAAAATCACTGTGCGTTACCTGCTTCAAAATTCTTGTCTTGTCCTTCGGTTATTGACTACTCCCCTTCGTCAATTCCATTGTTCGGAAGCAGGTCATCAATCTAAGAGCACCTACTAAAATCACATTCTATTTGTGTCATCTACTTCTTGGTTCATTCTCTGTGCATGACATATTGTACTTCACAAGTGCGGTCGAGGAAAACCAATGATTGGCAACCATATCAAGTGAGCAAGTTATATTTATTCCTTGTCTTTAGTTGATAGTTTTTGTGTATGACAATCGATGAATGAAACCAGTTAATAGCTTGCTCAGAATTAGTAAATGAGGATTTACTTCTTTCTTGGAAGTGTCAATGTCATCGCTTTGTCTCCCATAGTGGAAGAGTTTATTGTTGTTTTTGAACTTGCATAAGAATCGATGGAATGCTCATGAAGCAGTAGGTACCTGAAATTTGGTGGTAAACGAGGGAAGTTTGATAATTACGAAGGAGGTAATATACATTTTGCAGGCCCAATTTGAATATGTGAGTTATGGCCAACAAAATGATCATGTGACGCACAAAACCAGAAATAGAATTTTTCATTATCATCTGTTAGCTGTTGAAATAATAGTTATTTCTTGGGATAAGTACACTATTGGTTAGGGGTGAGCAGCGGTCTAGGGTTGACCCGGACCGACCCTAGACCGGCCCAACCCCGCCGGTCCCGGTCTGGTTCTTAAGGGGGCCGGGTCGGTCCTTGGTCCTGAAATTCCAGGACCAACACCGTGCGGGTTGGTCCTCGGTCCTAAGAGTTTTGGGTCGGTCCAACCCCGGACCAACCTTGTATATTATATTATATTATATTATTTATATTCAAACCTAAGTAAAATGTCTGTTATATTATATTATATTGAGATGTTCTATCAATAGCACTAATAGTAATTTCAATTTAAAAATTTTGTTGAGTATTAATTATGTGTCGATTGTTTTGTTTTCAGGTGTTTAGAAATTCAAGTGAATTAACAAGATGTGAATTTATAATTCATGGTTTATATTAAGTATTTTGAACTTTTTATGGTTTAATTGTATTTTACTAATGAATTTCAGCTGCACTTTGCTTTTCAATTGTGTCAAATCGTAGAAGTTTTTGAAGAGTAGAGTAGTACTATAGTTGCTACGGTAATTTGCTACTCAAATGGCGTGAAGCTCATTTTTTGGTTGAGTGGACTCTACATGATTAAATGCAAGAAAACGCTTTTGCATATGGTGTTATGAATATTAAAGATAGATGATTACAAGAACTTTCCATCTTATCTCATATCTCGATGAGCAATTAGCAAGTACGGAATTTTTATTATTGTGTCATCTTAAATTTGCTAAATATGTATTGGTATTTATAGTTTAGTTGCACAATATCGCATTGTTGATGGATGTGTAATTTGAATTTGTAGGTTTGCTTTTTTAGGGAGTATAAAAAATAAGCCGAAAAAAATTATCGATCGGTCCCAGGTTGACCACGAATCGGACCGAACCCATTGGGTCGGTCCGGTCCTTGGTCCCAGGCTCAATAGGGTCGGTCCTCGGTCCTAAAAATTTAGGACCGACACTGTACGGGTTGGTCCTAGGGTTAGGGGTGGCCCGGACCAACCCGGACCATGCTCACCCCTACTATTGGTGCCATAAGTTGTGTACGGCGCTCACTTTGGTGTCAAAAGTTTCTACCGGATCACTTAAGTGCCGAATCGGAGAAAAAACGATCACTTTGGTGCCACCGATGAGAAATTCTGGCCAAAATGATTACGTGGCATTTATATTTTAAAAAAAAAGTTGTTTGGCTTTTAAATGACGTCGTTTTCCATTCTCTTCAAGAAATGACGACGTTTTGCCCTTATATGTGGACATCCTTGCAAAAATAACGCCGTTTAGCTTGTACGTGGATTGAAATTAGGGTTAGGGTTTCTTCCTCGCCGCTCGGCCACCGTTGTTCGCCCACCAATGCTCAGCCACCGTCGCTCGGCCACCATTGTAGATGCTCGACCAGGTGAGCGAGGAGAGAATGAGATTATTGCTTAGGCATGAAGTGGCAGAAAAATAGGAGGCAAGGGCGAAGGAGGAGGAGGAAGAAGAGGGGTTGAAGGTGTCGCTGCGGTGTGCCGCCGCCGCCGCCGGTGCCGCTGTTGGTGCCGCCGCTGGTGCTCGCTAGTGTTGCTGCTGGTGCCGTTCTTCGGGGAAGAAGACGACGTGCCTCCTCTCTCTCTCCCTCTCTCTCTCTCTCTCTCTCTCTCTCTCTCTCTCTCTCTTTCAATTTGGGGATTTAGGGTTTTGATTTGGGGGAAAGAAGCCAAATGACGTCGTTTTTCTAGTTTAGATGCTGACTGTGCTCTCCGGTGAGCCACGTCAGCCTAAAAAATTAATAAAAAAGTGCCACGTCGGATTTTCGGTCAATCTGATTAGAGTTGGCGCTAAAATGATCGTTTTTCAAATTTTTTGACACTTAAGTGATATGACGGAAACTTTTGGCACCAAAGTGAGCGCCGTACACAAATTTTGGCACCGTTGTTCTTGTACTTATCCCGTTATTTCTTTTTGCATGTTTTGCTGATTTGGTTTTTTAGTTATTGGGGTTAGTGGAGTCATGTTTAGCCAATTTGTACGTTAGTTGTTCTAGTTTTTAGGTGTTAGTGGAGTAAGTACTTTATGCAGAATATGAGTAGTTATGGGTCCTATTTTAGTGGTGTTTTTATGTTATGTATTTGTCTTTTGTAAAAAAGACTTTGTTGTTCTGAACGAACGATGAAGTTTCAGCCTCATCTCTCCTTCTTTTAACAATTTAACAGTGGTATTAGAGCCTGAGAGAAGAGTAAAAGAGTTTTAAAAAAAAGATAAATAAGGTTTAGAGGTGTGAGATACTTTCGTAAGATAATTGTAGCAGCAATATTTCCGATGGCCACTGACAATTTTGTTCAACCAGCAATTCCATGCTTTGATGGTCGCTATGAGCATTGGAGCATGTTGATGGAGAATTTTTTTATGGTCAAAGGAGTATTGGTCGGTTGTCGAATTTGGAATTCAAGAGCCACCAACAGGCATGGCTTTGACAGATCCCCAAAAATCAGAATTGGAAGCTAGAAAGCTGAAGGACTTAAAGGCAAAAAATTATCTCTTTCAGACTATTGATCGTCCCATCTTGGAGACTATTCTTTGCAAAGAAACTTCCAAGGATATTTGAGATTCTATGAAGAAGAAATATTAAGGCTCTGTTAGGGTGAAGCGTGCACAACTTCAAGCCTTGAGAAGAGATTTTGAGACTAGCGATGAAGGATGGAGAATCTGTCACCGGCTATTGTGCCATAACAATGGAGATCAGCAACAAGATGCAATTCCATGGCGAGAAAATAGATGACGTCACCATTATGGAGAAGATTTTGCGTTCCCTGACACCAAAGTTTAATTATGTTGTCTGCTCAATTGAAATGTCAAAAGACATAGATGCGCTCTCTCTTGATGAATTGCAAATCTCCTTATTGGTCCATGAACAGAGATGAACATAAGTTCAACAATAGAGGAGCAAGTGTTGAAGGCTTCTACCAATACTCATTCCAACAATTTCAGAGGAAGGGGTAGAGGTAGAGGTAGAGAAAGGGGAGATCGAGGAAATAAAGATGTTAGTAGGAATTTCAAAGCTAATAATGACCAATTTCAAGGCAAAGGTAGATGACGAGATCCTAACAAATCCAAGGTAGAGTGTTTTAGATGTTATAAATTTGGTCATTATGTATCTGAATGTTATACTAGATTGCCTAATAATAAAGAAAATGTATAGAGTTCAAATTTTGTTGAATAAAAAGAAGTAGAAACGTTGTTGATGGCTGTTCAAGATGAAAAGAAGCCTGAGTCAGATATTTAGTATGTGGATATAGGTTACGGTAACCACATGAGTGGAAGTAAGTTTTCTTTTTCTTATCTAAATGAAGATTTTCATTCTACTGTGAGTTTTGGGGATCATTCTACTGTGAAAATGATGGGGAAAATGTGATATTAAGATAAGAACCAAGAATGGTTTTGTGGAAACGATCTCTAATGTGTTGTATGTTCATGACCTGAAAAGTAACCTATTGAGTGCTGGTCAACTACAATAAGAGGGTTATGTTATCACTATTCAGAGGGGTGCTTGTGAAATTTATGATTTTGTTAGAGGTGCTATTGCAGTTATTCCTATGAGTTCAAATAGATTGTTTTCATTAAAGATTGAAAATATTCAATTTTGTTTGATGGTTGAAAAGAAAGATCTCTCATGGCTATGGCATTTTTGTCACGCCTCGAACTAGGAGCACGCGTGTATCCCTTAGTGGTCGATAGAAATTTACAACATTCCCAGGACGCGTCGCTGACTCTTTTCATTTTATTGCACATGCGGAAGCAAATTAACTAATCCCTTGACAACAACAAACATGTGATAGAGAAGTAGGACAACTAGTTTCAAGTCAAGCGCACTTTCATAAACACCACAAGTTTATACAGATGATCTATTTTATAAAGGACTATGAGCCACCTATGCTCCTGACCCTTCTACTTCAAGTTCCGGGTTTTTCACACTAGGGACCTGAAAATGGTTATATAATAACCAGTGAGAACACCTATGCTCATCAAGTCCTCCCTTAAGCCCCCGGTTAGAACACCAACTCAACTTAGGGTATCTCTTTAGAACCACCCCACAAACAAACAACCAACTAACAATCAACAACCGGTTTGCATGCAACCTTACCCGGTATGCCATACCCTGCACGTTATAATTCAGCACGATACATGCAATGCACATGGCTATTAGATGATGCATTTCATCAATCACATATGAGTCGCATCACAAGCGATTTCACCTGGCCATTGCCACACCTTGCATGTTATCGATTCATGCGTGCGTGCCATAAACCATGTGGTTCACTCATGCATGACCGAAACCATCAATACCATGATTCTCATGCGTTCATGCACATTAGTGCAGTTCAAAAATGCAATGTATATACCCAATGCATACAACAATTGAAATGCCTCATTCATCTCAGTCAATCATAGGGGTCTTGATTATAAGACCAAATCATTATGACACGTCCCATATCGTGCCACACAATTTTGTCTCATAATCCGATGTGTCAATAACACTCAGTATGCGTTTCAATTGTTATCACTGCCACACATGGGTATAGCTTACTCGTAGTTTGGCTATCTACTGGCGTTTAACTAGGCATTGTCTCCCCACCTTGGAGCATGGCTTCATCACTATATTGACGGCGTTCCCGAAGGAGCATCGGTCAAGTCGGCCTAGTCGCTATTGCGACCAGAGCCCGTTTGTAAGGGGCCTCCCATATAGGGGCAAGTCTAGCTCAATAGCTCAGGATAGTTTCCTCTTAACCAACACAAGACCATTCATACTCGGCCCAAGACACTTTGCATTTCACTCAATGCTTCCATTAAAATAGTGATCCTGGCCTCTTTTCTTCATATTAAAAACATCTGAGAAAGTAGTCATGTGTGGGTACACGTCAATTCGAACCAAAAAACTGATACTTTCCTTTTTCAAACCCTACTAATTGATAGAATACTTAAAATCCATTTTCGGTATTAAAACCCGACACCCGGAATTTTCTGAATAAATACCAAAATTTCCAATCACTACACAATTGCACGAATCATCACTCAATTCATGCGGATGCCCATGTATTTTCACATCCATTTACTTCATAAAATCAATACACATGAATTTCAGACATTTTTCGTATTCTGGATGAACAGTGCACGTGAACAATACTCCATGAACAGTGCACTTGAATAGTAATTTGTGAATAATGTCGCGTGACCAATGAATTTCCAGAATTTAATAAATAACAAATTATATTTAGAAATCATTAAAACAATGATTAAATTAAGGAAACCAAACAATGAAGATAAACATGCTTAATTAACCACATAAGCATAATTAAGCTAATAAAGTAAAATTAAGCTAAACTAATCTTAGCCATTAATCTAACCACCTATCTTAGGACTGATATAACTTAACTAAATCACCTAAACTAGAATCAATACTAATTAAATTAACCCTAAGCAAGTTTAGGCTCTAATTAAAGGATTAGGAGCTAAACTCACCCGTTAAGCAGGTCGGAGACATCGACACGGCGGCGATGACGATGTCTACACACCAGGACCTCTACAACGACGATCCAAGGTAGTCCCAAGCTCAACACAGCAACCATAGCTTGGACTCCCACTGAAAACACTGAAAAACAGCACTGCTAGAGGAGAAAACAAGTTGAATGGCTTGGCTGGAGCTCCGGCGAAGGGGTTGGCCGGCAACTGGTGGCACTTGGGGGTCTTGGGGGCCTTGCTGATGGCTGGGCTAGGCAGAGGAACGGCCGAAATGGAAGAAAAAGGGCTGCAAAGTCGAAACAGGCTTCTCGGGTGGGTTCTAGGCGGTCGGCGACCGTTTCCTTCACACCAGCCGCTCCGGCCGACCGGCGGCTCCGTTCGGGCGCGAAACTAGGCTCTTCCGTATGGTTTGGATGTGCTAAAGACGATGATGGGTGTTTCGTGAGCTGGTTCGCATGGGAAGACCACTTTCAACTCATGTTTTCACCGAAGGGTCGGTTGGAGCGGCGGAGGAAGAAGAAAATGAAGGAGAGAGAGAGCCGTGATCGTTTGGGGCTAAAGAGGGGGAGAGAGAGTGATGTGAGGGCTGGTGTCACACCTCCTTTAAGGCCATTGAAGGCTTGCTTCAATTCCCCAAGCACATGACCTCATCTTCTCTCTCTTCTCTAGCCTTTCTCTCCCTACAACTAGGGGCAATTTGGTCATTTCACTTTGCACAATTACCATTCTGTCCTTGGGCTGAAATTAGTGGATGGGCCTAAAGCTTGGCCATGAATAGGAATGGGATTGGAAATTGATTGGGCTTGATTGGGCTCAAAGTTGGATCATAGGCTTTGAAAGATGAATAGTTGGTTTAGGCATAATGGACTCAATTTCTTGCCTTAAGCCCACTATAGTGCCTATCACACCTTAGGCCTAGGGTCCACATTGGGTTGGCCCAGCCCACGTCCTCACAGGCTTGCTTCCTCAGTCCGAAAATCCCTTTTCCAATTGCTCAGTTTAACTGGCTTTGTCGACTGTTGAAGTAGCTTCATCCAAAGTCCGTCCCGGATGTTCCCAATAATTCAAAGTCCAATCTTTAGTTCTCATGCCATGTGAATTTCGCCCTAATGCCATTTTGGGTACAACTCAGACTGACAGGTGGCTTTGAGGATTCACGGGTGATCGACTCGTGTCAAACCACGTTCAAGACATCTCGACTCATGGACGTCCTTGACTACATGAAATTGTGAAGGATAGATTCTTATTTCAAAGTACACGATTACTAAGGATCAACCTAGGGTCATTTGCGGGTTCGATAACATTAAACAAAATCACCTCCATTATGTTCTGTCCGCAAATCGACTTGTAGTCATCCTTGAAATCGGTCTGCCTATCTACAGGATCATCCTCATGCAAGTCTCATGATCAAGTCGTTTTCCCAAGTCGAGTCCTTTAGTCGTGCGAGTTCTGTCCTCATTAGCCTTTCCCCTCAAGGTCGGTATCTTAGGAGTGATCAATTCTGAGTGAGATCAACCAACAATGCATTGATAAAATTCACATTCATTCATCCCTCAGAGGACTCGAATTTCAGGATGTCACAATTTTCGCTATGGTCAGTTGAGTTTTGGTAGACTGAAGATGCTCCAACAGAAAAGCATGGTGACAGGTCTTCCGCAAATTACTTGTGATAGCCTGATTTTCGAGTTTGTTTTCGATTTAATGAATTGGGTTTTTCATTGAGATGCCTATAGTTCTTTTCCTTGAGATAATCACTCACGAGATAACTAGTTTATCAAGTGAGGCCGTTAAGGAATTTAAACACAACATACTTGAGAATTCAACCAGAAATTGATTGCTTGACCATGCTAATCTGCAAGGGTCAATACGGCACTGTCAAAATTGATTAGAGACTGGAGATAGGTTGATTCAACAAAGGTATGTGATTAAAGTATGGGTGATTCCACCTGATTGTAAAATTTTTGTTGAATGGCACTAAACAGATTTTTCCATCGAATCTGTACCTTGTGCCCGTAATTGAAACCTCCAGATTTTCACGACAACTGAGAGTCGCCAATGAGTCGAAGATGTATAATGTGGCTCGAAAATAATTGACCACGGGTCAAATGCGTTAAAAGTTCATAAAAACCACCCGATAGGTTAGGTCACGCGAAAATTGTGCTTGGTTGAAATTAATCGCAAAATTGAACCCGATTTTAGAAATTGAAAGTTTTGGCATGTGTTGACACCTAAATTTTGCCTAATCATTTAGTAATTAGTTGCATGAAAAAAATTAATTAAAACTAAAAAAAATAGTAAAATTGCATTTCATGTAGTTGCATTTGCATTGGTACCAAAAGACAACAAGACGCAGCGGCTCGAGGTCGATTACATGCACAAAAGGTGGTCTCTCTCTTGCTAATCTGAAAACACACAATGAAAGTCAAAGAAAGAAGAAAGAAGAGTTCTTCACGTCCATTGTTTCTTCCTCATTAATGCATGCACATGCATGGATAAAATAGGGAGGACGTGAAAATTCTAGAGAAGCCGCAAGCGTGAAGAAAGCAAAGAAAAAAATTCTCCACTGCACATGCGAGAATTCCGGAGAAAGTCTGCAAGAAGATGGGCTCACAATTTTATAATATTTTATAGTGAGTTGTTGCAAGGAATTCTCTCCTTCCTGGAGAGCAAATCGGTTGGAGAAGAAAGAAGTTCCTGCACGTCCATTGTCTCTCGCTCATTAATGCATGCACATGCATGCGCAAGAATTCGGCGGACGTGAGGAGTCTCAGAGAAGCAAAATGAGCCCATGATATATTATATAATATGCTCTCTCTCAAGTGTGGGTTGTCAGGAGAAGTAAACGAGAAATTTGCTGAAGGAGGAAGCAAATGATAAGCAAGAAAAGTCAAAAGTTGTGGCTATCCTATAGAAGGGAGGGACAAGTAGCCGTATAAGAAGCCCCAAGCATGCGAAGAAAGAAGAATCCATGAACGTGCATTTTCTTCCCCTCATTAATGCATGCACATGCACACATGAATGGGGGACGTGAAAATTCCACGACGCATGCAAAAAGATGGGCTGACATTTTATAATACTTTCCTTCCTAGAGATCAGGCGGCGGCCACCATATTTGAAAAAAAGAACCAAACTTGAACAAGCAAAGAAAAGTTGCGGCTGCCTCCTGTTCACTTGTTGCCTATAAATAAGCAAGGAAAGAGGGGGGCAAAAAAAAAAAATTCCCTTGAGAGGATTGTGAGAGTTATTAAAAAAGAGAGCCCATGTGGAGACACACGAGTTGAGAGAAAAAGGGGATTAAAAAAGGAGAGACTCTCGTCAGAAAGAAGAAAAAAAGATGAAGTCAGGGGGAGGAGGAGATTAAAGAAAAGAAGAGTGTCAGAGAGAGCTAAAAGAAATATTCATTTTGAAGGGGCTTCTCCTTCGGACAAGAAAAAATGAAGTCAGGGGGAGGATATTAAAAAAAAGAGATGAATAGAGAGTTTGTCAGAGAAAAAACCAAAAAGAAGGTGAAGTGAGAGAGAGACAGAAAAAAAGAAGTGACCAAATAGCAAAAAAGAAGAAGAAGAAAATAGAGAAGAGAAGACCCCTACTATTCATCTTCTCCAAGAGTTCTTCACTCCTGGATTTCCACCGGTTTCTGCTCCTTCGCCGTTCGACCTCAGCAGCAAAACTTTGCCCACCGCACCACTAGTCACCCACTCGCCGGCCATCCCCGTGTGAGCACCACCCACGTGCTCGCACCGCCGTTCGTCACCCCTACCGTAGCCGTGACGGCCAGCAACCTCCGATCCGCTTCAGCGTCCTCCATTCCTCTCGCAGCTCGTCACCACACCGGAGACCCACTCACCCGTCGCCGGCCTCAACCCGATGACCCACGACCTGCTCGTCTCCACCCGCAGCGCCCGACGCTCTCTCTACCTCCGTTGCTTGTCGTCGCTTGCCTCCATCGCGCCCGCCAGCCTCCATCCGCAACTCGCGCCGACCCACGACTACCTGATGCCCAACAACTTGTGCCCGACGCCGCACCACCGTCCCCGCCGCCGCCGCTCGTCATTCTTGCTCACTCGTCACCGCGCTTGCACCTCCTCCCGTCGCCGCACTACCGCCTCGACTCTTGCACCCGCGGTCGCGCTTCAACTCGCGCCGACCCCGACTACCCAACGCACAACAACTCGCGCCCGACGCCGCACCACCGTCCCTCCGCCGCCTGCACATTCCTGCTCACTCGTCACCGCGCCTGCACCTCCTGCCGTCGCTGCACTACCGCCTCGACTCTTGCACCCGCGGCCGCACTTTTGCTCGCCCGTGTCCCGCACCGGAAAAACGCCACCTGCCTGGACTGCCTTGGCGTTAAAATTCCAGCCCTACAAGCCGTCCTTGGAGCCCCGGCGACCCTGTTGTGCCCGCAACGTTCCCTTGAGTCCAGGTCATCACCCCCATCCTGCTTTTGGACCAAGCCGTGCCTTGCTGCTCCATCCCCGCACGTCCCTGCGACGAGCAGCTCTCTCTCTCTCTCGAGTTGCTGCGCCTGAGTTACCCCTACAAAGCCCACGACGAGCTTGACTAGAAGCTGCTGTTGCGTTGCAACCGCCACAGCCCGACCACGACGCAAACCGCCGTTCGTGAATTTTTGGTGTCGATCCAAATAAGGTAGTTTTGTTCAACCAAATTTCTTCTCAATATTATTGCATAAATTGGAATGTTTGATGTTAATCGAGGCTTTAGGCATTACCTAATAGGATATTATTGGTAAAAATCACTATAATTATTAATTTGGTCCGTAGGATTTCGGACCCATTTTTCTAATTATGTTGATTTTGATGATATTTTGGCTTGGAAAACATTATAATTATTAAGTTGATCCGAGAGACTTCGGATCAATTTTCTAATTATTTTGATTTTTCTTGATTGTTATGATATTTAGGGTTAAAATAATCATTAATTTAATCCGTGAGACGACGGATTATTTTTTCAATTATTTTAGTCCTTCATTTGATGAATATCGTGAGTGAGTTGGGTACAATACTTATTTGGTAATTGCTTGTTTTGGAAAACACTAAAAAAATTCACTCAAATCTTGCATTGGAATATGATGGCTTCATAAATTAGGATTGCATTTTGCGCGTCATTATATATATAAGGCTTCATGATAATAGTATTTAGTTTGAATATGATAGCATGTTTAGATAATTTTGGAATAGATTAGGAGAGGATCTAAATAACATTTTGTAGATAGGGTTTTAGTTAATGTTTGCATGTTTTAATAATCTCATTAAAAAAATATATAATTTTCTTAAATAGGATAGGGTCACATGTTTAGAATTTATCTAGTTAGATTTTTTAATATTAGATTGCATGTTACGGCTACTTAATTAAGATGGGTTTCCGAATTAAAATGGGATTTAATCTAAATTATTTCCTCACTGGAGTAGGATAACTTGTCGGGTTTTGTAGTCAATTTTCAGTAATCATCTCGAATATCAATAAAAAAAAATATCAAAAAAATATCATATGCATGTTGTCTAGGTAAGTTTTCATTTTAAAACAAGAGAAAACCCCAAAAATAATTGATTGCCTTATTATGTTTAATTCTGCAATGTTTTTTCCTTTTGAATGTTATCTTTAGTGTTTGTGCACCTGTATGATCACTAATCAATTCAAGCTACCTGCAAAACATTTTTTGAAATAAAAGAGAAAAGGCACCGAAAGGGCGTTAGAGAAATCTAGCGTAATCAAGTCCCCGAACTCATTTAACCTTTGGTTCGTAGGAGTGAAGTAATTCTCCCATTACTTTACTTGGGTTTCTAATCGACCCACCAAAAATAGATTAGTGGCGACTCCATGATAAAAATCATTTGCATATTAAGAACTTGAACCTAAGTCGCAAATTGGTATGGGCTTGGGAGAGCCCGAGTTAAGTCTAGGCTTAACAATCCATTAGCCGAACCCTTAGGTGGTCCAACCCGCTTTGGGGAGGTCGCGACAGCTTGGTGACTCCGCTGGGGACTTGATTTAAGACTTTTAGTGGACTTAGGCCAATTTTCTCTTTTCAAAACAAAATCATTTTTGTTTGGCAGCAAAGATCCCAGGTACGTCCCTAATATTTAAGGTGTTAAATGTTCTTGCAGGATGGGAGGTATAAGGGGAAGTGTTTGCTAACCTTTGTTTTGTAGGGAGGTGTAGGAATGTATGGTTTATTTTTATGAACGAAGTGTTGTTTAATATGAACTGTTATGCATGCCTATGCATTTACACAACGTTATTGCACACACAACCTGCTACCGGACCCGGGCTGCAATAGGATTTTTAGGATGGTGTTGAGAAGGATACTTCCTCGAAAGCGAGACTGCTATGTAGAGGTTGACCTTCTCTTCCTCGAAAGTTTTTCATGGTGTCGACTGTATTTGTCCATATCCACGAGACTGCGTGATTATAAGACATTCCTTTTGACTGAGCCGGAGTTAGGAGGACCTGACACGTTAATGCGAGACTGCAACGGTCAGATCATCCTCTTAACTCCACTTTGCTAAGCCGTCTAGGTAGAAATTGAGCCTCACGTTTCATGTGTGTGTCTATGTGATTGTCATCCATTTTAGGTGAAAGTAAGTTGTCTAAACTCGACTTTGCAATTTACTTACTTCATTGCATTTTTGTTGGTTCATGACAATAGGTTCCATCGCCAGTCTTGTTTTATATGCAATGGGGAAAACCGATGTACAGTTCATTTCCACTCCCAAAAAGAGCTCAAAACGTGGTTGGACCAATTAGATCAAGAGGGCCAAAGA
Source organism: Eucalyptus coolabah (assembly GCA_014182585.1). Classification (NCBI taxonomy): domain Eukaryota; kingdom Viridiplantae; phylum Streptophyta; class Magnoliopsida; order Myrtales; family Myrtaceae; genus Eucalyptus; species Eucalyptus coolabah. Next base: position 267,074 of record CM024622.1, on the reverse strand, counting down.
TATGTGAAAGCAAGAATCGCCCGACTTCTCCCATTGCTAAAGATTAGCATCCACTCTGGTGTTATGCAGGTGCTACCACACTTTTGGTGTCCGCAGACTTCCACCTTCATATTTGGTGAGCACGAACTAACCCCAACATTGGAGGAATATAGTGTTGCCATTGGAATGCCTCTTGAAAAGGAACTTGTTAGGCCGCCTATTAGTATAGATTCTATTTTTGAATTATCACAGTTTTTAACAATCAAAGCTGAAATGGTAACAAAGGTTGTCAAAGCCAATTGTTATGCATGCCCATTTTCTTTTTTGGCAAAGTGTTTTGCAAATCAGCCAATGATTTCAAAGGCTAGGATTTTTATTTTAGCATTTTTTGGACTAATTGTTTTTCCTTATCGAAAAAATGCGATAAACCCTTCAATTTCATGGGTGGTTAGCCAAGTTTGTGATGGGTTAAATTATGTCAACATGATTTTGGCTGAAACATTTTTGTCATTAAACCGTTTCAAACAAAATGAAGAAAGGACCATGCGTGTCCTCCCGAACTTTTGCAAATATGATTTTTCTCCCACATAAAAGGGTTTGGGCACCTTATAAAACAATTTAAAATAGATGATTTTAGACATCCCATACAAAAATTTGAGGTCTTGGAACGTTTTGCCCCGAGTAAACAATACTCATGTTGGATCAATTTTCTGAAAAATCCTAATCCTGAAGCATTCTTATGGCACGCTAAATGGTTCCATGTTGAGGAAGCTCGTTTCTCTCATAAATATGATGAGCCAATCCCACTGCTGGGTCTTTCTGGTACTACTTCTTATTACCCATATGGGGTGGGCCGTCAATATAGAGCTTTACAAGAAATTCCTCCGCCCCTCAAGACGGAGTTGTTCCAAGATCGTTTTACTTGAATGGGCTATGACCACTTCAACAACATCCAGATGATCATTGCTGCATGGAATGAATGTCATCCGAGAGAAGATTTTGGTGCCCAAGAGACTGAAAGGCGAGGAGGAGATTCACCATGCATTGACATTCTATATCCAACAACATCGGATTCCTGCCACTTTGCGTCTAGTGGTCCCTGATGTGATTGAAAAGCCTACTCAGCAAGCACGGATTGAGCATCTTAAACGGGAAAGTGGAAATGGCTGAAGCTGAAAATAAAAAGCTTCGCAAGGCATTGGGCTTCCGAAATCATATAAAATGAGATGTTCCTTAGTTTCAATGTTTAGGAAGTTTGATTTCAATTTTTAAATTAGGAGATTTGCTTTCAATTCTTAGTCCAATGTTTAGGGAATGTTTATTTCAACTTTTAATGGAATTTGGTTTCAGTCTTAATGAGTTTTGAATAAATGAGGCAAATAGACCATTGTCATGGACCGTTTTCCTATACTTGGTTCTTATATTACCTCTGTTATTTTAATAAGGTGATAACGGATCCTCCACGTTCGCCCATCATTACACGATCAAGAGCAAAAATGACCGACCAAACCGAAATGCATGATCGTATGACCACCATGGAAAACCAACTCCAGCAGTTGCTCACCTCTATGCAACTTATGACAGATCAAATGCAATCCCTCCAAGTGAATCAAACTCTTGCGCCCACTCTCCCCGAGATAGTAGTCCCAAAGCAGACGGACAAGGCCCATATGGGTGATGACGACATGCCTGAGCTGGAGGATGACCCATTGTTCGTCACAGCCGAAAAGGCTAAGCCCGACAATGTCCCTAAGGCGGAGCAAGATGAACGCTTCGCCAAACTTGAAGAGAAACTGAAATAATTGCAAGAGTAGCGAAATTCACTTCCGTTCGACTTGTCGGTTTATGAGAAAGTCAAAATGCCGAAGAAGTTTAAGATGCCGGAGTTCGAGAAATATGATGGTACTTCCTGCCCAAAAGCTCATTTGCAGATGTACCACGTATGCATGGCCCAATACGTCAAGAACGAGCCTCTCATGATCCAATCGTTTCATGCAAGCTTGACTGGGCCCGCACTCAACCGGTACATAATGAAAATGTAAACCTTCTCGACACTGGAATGATGTGGCCGACGCTTTCCTAAAGCAATATAAGTTCAACATGGATATTGCACCTTCCCGAGAGGATCTTGAGCGGATGGAGAAGAAGAAAAGTGAGTCATTTAAGGAGTATGCTGTAAGGTGGCGAAACTTGGCAGCTCAAATCACTCCTGAGCCTACAAACAAGGAGTTAATGAAGTTGTTCGTCAAGACTCTTCCGTATGAGTTCCGTAACAGGATGGCTAGCACATACGTTGAAAACTTAAACCAACTTATCCTAGTGGGTGAACAGATCGAAATGGGGCTAAGGGATGGATGGTTCAATGAACCGACTTATCAAGGCAAAATGTTCACCATGAAGAAAGATAAAGAACCGACCACTGAAATCAATGTTGCATATGCGCAACCGGCCCCTAGTAAGCCTCAGATGGTTTGTGTCCCTGGGAATCAGCAAGATGGAGGCCGAGTGCCTGCACCGCGGCAATTCACCAAAAGACAGTTCTCTCCTCTTCCTGGCCCTTTATCTCAGGTCCTGCCGATACTCCAAAAGAAGGGATTGATCTCCCACGAACCAAAGCGGCCCAATGCTGAAAAATTCTCCAACTATGATCCCTCCAAAAAATGTGAGTATCATATGGGAGAGGTCGGCCATTCAACCGATGAATGTTTGACTTTAAAGCACAAGATCCAAAATTTGTTGGATACTAAGGCATTTTCTTTCCGTACCACCCAACCGAATGTCAAGAAGAATCCGTTGCTGGAACATCAGGGAAACGTGAATGCAATCTTTGAGTTCAATGCTGGCAAAAAGATGAGCTTGATATCTATAGCGGATTAGTTAGAGTTGGTTACTATCCGACAGATGAGAATCCTCCCTTGCCTACCATGAAGGAAAGGGTTCAAGAAATGGTTAAGACTGGCGTGATCGTGTATGCTGACCAAGCTGGAATAGTGTCAACTATCTCCGAAGTCATCATCGATTGGGAGAAAGAATTTGCTAAGCTAAGTGCTGAAAAGAGTGAACTGATCCATTGATCGAGGACATGCCCCCACTTGAGGACGCCTCCGACCATGAAGGACTGATAGTGGAAGTACCTTCAACTGATGAAGAAATAATTATTGAGATGTCCCAGCTGTATGAATACACAAATAACAAAGCGGTTCCCTGGTCATACTAGCTAGATGTTGACCTGATTACAAGGTCTGGTCGGACCTATGCTCAAGCTAATACCCAACCTGCAAAGCCAGTTCCTGATGAAGAGGCTAAAGAATTTCTGGCTATAATCAAAGCAAGTGAGTATAACGTGGTCGACCAATTACGGAAATTGCCCGCTCAAATCTCTTTACTTGAACTCTTGCAAACGTCTCCCACACATCAAAAGTCTCTAATGAAGGTTTTGAGCGAAGTTCGTGTACCAGAGATGATCGAGGAAAACAGGTTGGAGGAATTTGTAGGGTCGATTCTTCTTAAGGATTTAATAGCCTTTTCTGATGAAGAATTCCCTCTTGAGGGGAGGGGACATACTAAGGTGTTATATATATCCATCAAGTGCAAGGCTTCCCATATGGCTCGAGTACTCATTGATAATGGGTCTGCCTTGAATATTTGTCCATTGGCGACTCTTCACCGCCTTAAAATAGATCCTTCAAAAATAAATGCTGCAAAGACCTCCGTCCGAGCTTTGATGGTACAAGAAAGGAGGTGATAGGGGAGACCCACCTTGATCTAAAATAGGCCCGGTGATGTTCAACGTCCTTTTCCGAGGTGATGGACATTCCTACAAAGATTCAATTTCCTATTAGGTCGCCCCTGGATTCATATTGCTGGAGCTATGCCATCAAGTCTCCACGAAAGCGTGAAATTTGTTGTCAAAGGAAAGCTAGTCATTGTTCATGGCGAGGAGGATCATCGAATCTATCATGAGACGGCCATCCCCTACGTCGAGCCGGAACGTAGGGAGGAGTCAAGTTACCAATCGTTCGAACTTGTATCCACTATTCATGCATCTCAAGGATCGACAAAGACCCATCCCCGATATGTCGAATGCAGCGGTTATGGTAGCAAGAGTGATGGTTGGAAATGGCTTTATTCCCGGCCGTGGACTTGGTAAAAAGGGCAGGTATCGGAATCCTATTGAAGCCCCTCGAAGGACTCGTTCCGCCGGATTAGGTACCATGGAAAAGGTGGAGGACATGAACAAGAGAGGAAAAAATCATTACTCCTCGATATCCGCGAGACATTCCCCGGCCCTGCTAGAATGATGCATGATGAAGGAGGAGTGATCGCCACCTGAGGTATCGTCCCCGATGGATGGAGTAGCATGGATGACCTGACAACTACAAAGACAGAGGATCCGGATAATGGGATGGAAGGGATCACGAGCCTATTCGATGATCTCCTTATAGGTTCCATTGATGAAGAGCCATCGGAGGAAATGGGTGCTAGCCCACAAGAGTAACACGTTTACTTTTCTGCACTCCCCTGCGTGGGAATCTTATCGCTTTTAGGATTTGATGTTTTCTAGGGTTTGCTTATCGTATTCTCCATGTCGTTTGTCGGAGTTGATGTTTGCTAGGGTTTGATTGTTAGGGTTTCATTTCACTTTGATTGTCGTACTTTTCAATCCAATAAATGTAATTTGGTTGATGAATATCATTTACAATTACAAGTTTTATTTTGAGGGCATGATGGGGTATACCAAACCAGCCCGTTGATGATATCCAACCGATGAAAGAAAAGAAAAATCCAAGGAGAATTCTGAGGCCTGGGCTTCATCATGCTTTCTCGTGACAAAAAGCTTTTCCAAAATGTCTTGCCAAATTTTTTTTTTGAAAAATAAAATAAAAATTTGAAAAAAAATTCAAAAGGAAGGAAAATTCAAAAAATAGATAAGAAATCCAAGCCTTTTAGCCCTATTTGTCTTTCCGAAATATCCATTTTATGTTTCAGAGCAACCATATGGCGGGCAAGGAGGTGAAAATGGTCCAATCCAATGCCATGAGCGATGACGGTGATGACCCCGATGATCCAAATGGTGACTCCATTGAAGTACAACAAAGTTGGGAGCAACATGAAAAACCCAAGTTCTCACCTTCGAGCAAACCGTCACTCTCAATTTGAGTGATGACGAAGATCCCAAAGAGATAAAAATTGGGGCAAATCTTCCCAAAGATGAGGCCGAGCACCTGACTCAATTGCTAAAAGAATATCATGATATCTTTGCATGGACATACGCTGATATGCCGGGTTTAGATCCATCAATTGTGGAACATTGTTTGCCCATCAATTCAAATGTGCATTTAAAGAAGCGAAGCTTCGGAGGACTAAACCGAGCTCTCGAAGAAGATAGAGGAGGAGGTAATGAAACTTCTCAAAGTGAGATTCATTGAAGTCTCGCAATACCCCGAATGGGTGGCCAACCTAGTACCGGTCATGAAGAAAGACGGTCGAGTCCGAGTGTGTGTTGATTATCGGGATTTGAACAAGGCCAGCCCAAAGGACAACTTCCCATTGCCACATATCGATGTTCTCGTGGATAGTACTGCCAGATTTGAATTATTCTCTTTCATGGATTGTTTTTCTGGCTACAACCAGATAAGAATGAAGGATGAAGACAAAGAGAAGACAGCATTTATCACCCCGTGGGGAACCTTTCATTATAAGGTCATGCCATTCGGACTCAAAAATGCAGGGGCAACTTACCAACGAGCCATGGTTACGTTGTTCCATGACATGATGCATGAAGAAATCGAGGTATATGTTGACGATATGATTGCAAAAACCCGACCTGGGAAAAGTCATGTTGAAACCCTTAGGAAGTTATTTGTCCGACTCCGTGAATTCAAGCTCCGTTTAAACCCTGCCAAGTGCGTGTTCGGGGCAACGTCGGGTAAATTACTTGGGTTCATTGTGAGTAGTAAAGGGATTGAAATTGACCCATCTAAAGGCAAGGCAATATGTGAGCTTGCAACCTCCGTCGACAGTGAAGGAGGTCCGAGTCTCCTAGGGAGATTGAATTACATTGCACGATTCATTTCCCAACTCTCGAGACCGCTAAGCCGTTCTTCAAACTCTTGAGGAAAAACGTACAAGTTGAGTGGAATGGTGAATGTCGAGAGGCATTCGATAAGCTAAAGCAATATTTGATGAATCCACCAGTTCTTGTCCCACCAATATCGAGGCATCCTTTGATTTTGTACCTCACAATCCATAGTGAGTCACTCAGCGCGATGTTAGCTCAGAAAAGTCCCATGGATCGAAGGAACGGGCCATTTATTATCTCTCGTAAAAAGTTCACTGTCTCGGAGCTAAAATATTCTGATGCTAAAAAACTTGTGTCGCGTTAGTATGGGTATTGCATAGATTGCGATAGTACACCTTGCATTACCAGACGTTTCTCGTGACTGAGAATGATCCCATCAAGTATATATTTAATCAACCAGCTTTGGTGGGTAAGCTAGCCAAATGGTAGGTCTTGATTTCGGAATTCGACGTGCAGTTCATGCCACAAAAATCAGTTAAAGGCCGAGTAATTGCTGATATATTGGCTGAGAATCCTAGAACCTTCAATGATGATGATTGTCCTCTCGATGATCGTATTTTGGCTATAAATGAAGATGCATGGTCCATGTTCTTCGATGGAGCTGTGAACTTGTCCGGTTATTGGCCGAGAATCCTAGAACCTTGAATGATGATGATTGTCGGATGATCGTATTTTGGCCATAAATGAAGATATCCCTAGACGGACAACACCACCTAGTAGCCGCGAAATTAATATTTTCATGCACTAACAATATTGCTGAATACGAAGCTTGTATTCTCGGACTTCAAGCCACAATTGAAATGGGAGTGGCCAAATTGAAAGTATATGGAGATTTTTCACTAATCATACTCCGGCACCGTAGGTGAATGGAAGACCAAGGATGCCAAATTACTGCCGTATCATAAGTACCTCGAAGAGTTGGTGAAGGAGTTCGATGAAATCTCGTTTGACTATTTGGCTAGATCTCATAATCAGTTCGCCGATGCCTTGGCAACGTTGTCATCTATGTTGCAAGTTACTGATGGTTTAGAAGTTGAGCCTTTGAAAATTGAGGTTCTAGCCAAACCTTCTTATTGCATGGCCGTGAATAAAGAGCTTGATGAAAAGCCATGGTATTGCGACATCATGAACTATATTCAAAAGCAGGAATTTCCCGAAGGGAGCACTCCAAATGATAGAAAATACATAATGAAGATGGCCTCAAAGTTCTTTTCGGTGGTAAGAATTTATACAAGAGATCTTATGATTCAGTTCTATTGAGGTGCGTAGATGAAGCATAAGCCACCCAAATCATGCAAGAAGTGCATGAATGGGCACATGTTGGCCAAGAAGATTATGAGACTAGGTTACTATTGGCTTGCGCTTGAAAGTGACTGCATACAGCATGTTAGAAGTTGCCATCGTTGCCAAATTCATGGAGATAAAATAAATGTTCCTCCAACGGAGTTACACCAGCTATCTCGAGCCATGGCCTTTCTCAATGTGGGGGATCGATGTGATTGGCCCATAAATCCCAAAGCTTCAAATGGGCATCGGTTCATATTGGTAGCAATAGATTATTTCTCAAAGTGGATTGAAGCTGCATCATATGCTAATGTCACGGCTCGAAATGTTGTGAAGTTTATTAGGCGTGACATAATCGCCCGTTATGGTGTCCCTGAAGCAATTGTCACTAACAATGGGACAAATCTGAATAACAAGTTCGTTGATGAGTTGTTCAGTGAGTTCAAAATCAAGCATTTGAATTCATCACCATACCGCCCACAAATGAATGGAGCTGTTGAGGCGGCTAATAAGAACATTAAGAAGATCCTGGCTAAGACAGCCGAGAATTATCGAGATTGGCATGACAGGTTACCCTTTGCTCTAATGGTGTATCGGACATCGATCCGAACATCTACCGGGGCAACCCCTTTCTCCTTAGTTTATGGCATGGAGGCAGTCTTGCCTGTGGAAGTAGAAATCTCCTCTTTGAGAGTCTTATCCCAAGTGGAATTGTCCAAGGCAGAATGGACACAACAAAGGTTCGAGTAGTTGAACCTGATTGATGAGAAAAGGTTAAAAGCTCTTTGCCATGGTCAAGCATATCAATAAAGAGTAGCCAAGTCTTTCAATCGGAAGGTACAGCCGAGACACTTCAAAGTGAATGATCTAGTTCTAAGAAAGTTGTTGTCGATTTTTCCTGATCCTGGAGGCAAGTTTGCTCCAAATTATAACGGACCGTATATGGTGAAGAGGGTACTCCTTGGAGGTGCCTTAATCCTTACAGAAATGGATGGTCGTGAGTTTTTTTAATCCTGTTAACTTTGATGCTGTGAAGAAGTATTACCCTTGAAAGAATTTGTTATGAATCGAAGGTACTCATTTCTTCATCAAATTGTGTGGGAATGGATTGAATAAGATGAGAAGTAGGCCCTGTTCCATATACATAACAAATTCATTTGATCCGGTATATCAGACGTGTTGACCCAGAGTCAGTTCAATTAAATGAAAAAAAATGCCTTGGAACACCACCAGCGCCTCGGCCTGGTGGCATGGGGAATGAAAGGGTCCGAGAACGACTAGGGTTCGATCCTCGAAATGGCAACAAGTTGCCACAAAAAAAAAAAAACAAAAAATAACAAAAAATAACAAAAAATTAAAAAAAATAATTTTTTTTTACCAACCCTTTTCTTTCTTTTTGAGCTGCAAACTCTTTGTGTTCAAAGCTGATGAGTTCATGAAGTAATTGTGACCTTTCAAAGGAAAATTTTGCAAGTTAATGAATGATGTGGAATGAATTGAACATGCTAAATGAGACATGTTTGGATGATGAAAGGCAAGCCTTATCCTATACATAGTCCCTTGCTCATATACTGGTGAGATGAGTGTAGGAAGTTTCATGTTTCTAAGGAAAAGAGTTTTCTCGCGAAAGGTACGATGATCGAAATGATGAGAGGCGGTTCATTCTCTATCCCAAACACTACGTGATCATCTATTGTTTAAACCCTTTTGAGCCCACACACGTGGATAATTTTTAAATTACCCCTGTCAAGAACCACCCCACATTGGGGCAAGCTGGAGGTAAGACGACATCATGAGGTGAGGAATTTGATAGGATTATTCTTGCTCTCACTTGCATCAATCTTCAGGTATTGCTATTACATTGAATTCATACGGTAATTCAAGTGCCTTAGGATGATGAATAGCAGTTCTTTCTCTATCCTACACACTTTATCCATTGCGTAGCCCCTTGAGCCTGTAAATTCGTTTCATTTAAACCCAATTGGTGATCATCCCCAACACTAGGGCAAGGCAAAAGGCAAATGTTCAAGCAGCAAAATCCCGAGTGCCGACAAAAAAATGAAAACTCCTCAAGAACCCAAATGTTAAAGCATTACGTGGTTATTAAAAAAAAAAACAAAAGCAAAAAGGGCATGAAAAAGCAGTGTGCCTAGTAAAAGCAAGGCCAATGCCCATAAAAAAAAAAATGAAAGAAAGAGTCAAGATAAATGATTATCAGTTGTAAAAGGGTGTATTCCCAATGGAGTGGTACTCAAAGAACTCAAATGCCAAGTTTTTATAGTACCTATGAGGAAAATCCCAATGGTGAAGAAGAAGACCGGTGACAATGCCAAGATGATCACCAATTCTCATCCCCCTATACACATTTTGAGCCTAATGATCCATTCACTTCTCAACCCATGAACTTAACCTACGTTACGTCCCTTACAAAGTCTCTTCAGATTAGGGCACCAAAATTAACATAGGAATTCATATGCTTAAAAACATCACTTGAAGAAGTGTGAGCAAGACCATTTCTATCTCATTCCGCAGGTTCCTTGACTTGTAAACCCGGAGGTGATTGCGAAGTATTGTTCTTTCATTAGCCTTGACTCGAAGAGTCCCTCTTTGTTGAGCCATTGACCAAGCCTACATTACGGTCCCGATAAAGACCTCTCGGATTGACCAAGGTCGTACCGCTTGCGAGAATACTCGAACCCTTGTTGACATGATGAAAGTAAGATTGAGTGATTCTGTGATCCGACATTAATGGTCGGGACAAAATAGCCTTCTTAATGAGAGTGAGTGAAAGTCCTTTCTAACTGAAAGTCTCTCATTTGGTATTCTTGAAAATCCATGTCATGAGTGAAAATTGTCATAAAATGATTCTCCCTAGTGGAAGTTTGGTGGTGCAAATGTGGTAAAATCATCATGCATAAATCTTGATTGAATGGATAAAAGCTTCAAGGGATTTTCGAGTGTGTTGAATTGCTTACTTCTTTGGCGAATGCATGTATTTTGCTCTAATCATGTCTGATAGGTAATGTTTCCTTGAAGACCCAAGAGCTCCTGACATTTATGTTGCCTTTCAGAAGCCTCAAGGTGAGAAACCTCCATGAATATTTGAAGTACATCCTCGATGTTCCAAAACTTCTTTCTACCAAGAGGTAAGTGACCTTCACGAATATCCCAGTTTGTCCTAGGTATTCCCAAATTCTTGATATATGTCTCAAAATCTTCGTTAAGCATTTCATTCGGATATGAATACTTTCCGATCTTTTTCATTATACCTTAGTCTGGATCTAGGTATTTCGAATCCTCTTAATCCAATATTCATCTCACCTAACATTGAGTGTTTATTGGTTAAGTTCCAAAACTCTTCGTTAAGCATTTCACTTTGGATGTGAATGCTTTTCGATCTTTCTCGTCATACCTTAGTCGGATCTAGGTATTTCTCGAGTGTTTATTGGTTAAGTTCACAAATTCTTGACATCTCGATTCATTAATGTCAAAATTTCATTAAGCATTTCATTCTGATATGAATGCTTTGATCTTTTCGTTATACCTTAGTCTGGATCTAGGTATTTCGAATCTCTTAATCCAATATTCATCTCACCTAACATTGAGTGTTTATTGGTTAAGTTCCAAAATTCTTGACATCTCAATCTGGATCTATGTCTCAAAAATCTTCGTTAAGCATTTCATTCGGATATGAATGCTTTCCGATCTTTTCGTTATACCTTAGTCTTGGATCTAGGTATTTCAATCCTCTTAATCCAATATTCATCTCACCTAACATTGAGTGCTTATTGGTTAAGTTCTAAATTTTGACATCTCAATGCCTGGATCTGGATGTCTCAAAACTCTTCATTAAGCATTTCATTCTCTATGAATGCTTTCAATCTTTTTTCGTTATACCTTAATCTAGATCTAGGTATTTCCTTAATCAATATTCATCTCACCTAACATTGAGTGTCTATTGGTTAAGTCCCCAATTTCTTGACATCTCAGTCTGGATCTGGATGTCCCAAATCTCGTTGATCTTACTTGCAATACCTTAGTGTGAACCTAGGTATTTCGAGTCATCTGAATTCAACAAGGCATCTCACCTAACATTGAGCGCTGTTGGATAAATTCATTGTGGACTCTTCAAGGAACCCGAAATGAAAACTGGACACTTGTCGAGCATATGAAAATTCATCCCGATGCTCTAATGCTCGTAAGTAATTACAGGTATGCTCTCATTCTTCAATATCTCACATTTGCATTACCATTTTCATGACATTGCATATATAAAAAAAAAGAAAAGAAAAGAAAAGAAAAATAGTCCCGCCAAAGTATCATCCATTGCATGTTCATGGTCAAAATTTAGGTATCATATTGTCTTTGAATGCAACCTCTGCGAGCTCACCTTCAAAGAGGGGCAGCTGTTGACACCTAAATTTTGCCTAATCATTTAGTAATTAGTTACATGAAAAAAATTTAAAAAAATTAAAAAAAAATAGTAAAATTGCATTTCATGTAGTTGCATTTGCATTGGTACCAAAAGACAACAAGACGCAAAAGTGGCTCGTGGTCGATTACATGCACAAAAGGTGGTCTCTCTCTTGCTAATCTGAAAACACACAATGAAAGTCAAAGAAAGAAGAAAGAAGAGTTCTTCACGTCCATTGTTTCTTCCTCATTAATGCATGCACATGCATGGATAAAATAGGGAGGACGTGAAAATTCTAGAGAAGCAAAAGAAAGCAAAGAAAAAAGTTCTCCACTGCACACACGAGAATTCGGAGAAAGTCTGCAAGAAGATGGGCTCACAATTTTATAATATTTTATAGTGAGTTGTTGCAAGGAATTCTCTCCTTCCCGAAAGCAAATCGGTTGGAGAAGAAAGAAGTTCCTGCACGTCCATTGTCTCTCGCTCATTAATGCATGCACATGCATGCGCAAGAATTCGGTGGACGTGAGGAGTCTCGGAACCCTCGAAGCAAAATGAGCCCATGATATATTATATAATATGCTCTCTCCAAGTGTGGGTTGTCGGGAGAAGTAAACGAGAAATTTGCTAAGCAAATGATAAGCAAGAAAAGTCAAAAGTTGTGGCTATCCTATAGAAGGAAGGGACAAGTAGCCGTATAAGAAGCCCCAAGCATGCAAGAAGAAAGAAGAATCCATGAACGTGCATTTTGCTTCCCCTCATTAATGCATGCACATGCACACATGAATGGGGACGTGAAAATTCCACGAGACGCATGCAAAAAGATGGGCTGACATTTTATAATACTTTCCTTCCTAGAGATCAGGTGGCGGCCACCATATTTGAAAAAAAAGAACCAAACTTGAACAAGCAAAGAAAAGTTGCGGCTGCCTCCTATTCACCTATTGCCTATAAATAAGCAAGGAAAGAGGGGGGCAAAAAAAAACATTCCCTTGAGAGGATTGTGAGAGTTATTAAAAAAGAGAGCTCGTGTGGAGACACACGAGTTGAGAGAAAAAGGGAGATTAAAAAGGAGAGACTCTCGTCGAAAGAAAAAAAAAAATGAAGTTAGGGGGAGGAGAGATTAAAAAAAGAAGAGTGTCGAGAGAGCTAAAAGAAATATTCATTGTGAAGGGGCTTCTCCTTTGGACAAGAAAAAAGAAGTCGTGGGAGGATATTAAAAAAAGAGATGAATAGAGAGTTTGTCGAGAAAAACCAAAAAGAAGGTGAAGTGAGAGAGAGACAGAAAAAAAGAAGTGACCAAACAAAAAAAAAAGAAGAAAAAATAGAGAAGACAAGACCCCTTGTCATCTTCTCCAAGAGTTCTTCGCTCCTGGGGCTTTCCACCGAGCATTCTACTCTTACGCCGTTCGACCTCGCAGCAAAACTTTGCCCAGCCACAACACCATCACCGCCACTCCGTCGGCCATCCCCTGTGCGAGCACCACCCACGTGCTCGCACCGCCGTTCGTCGCCCCTACTATAACCGTGACGACCAGCAGCTTCCGATCCGCTTCAGCATCCTCCATTCCTCTGCAGCTCGTCACCGCGCCGGAGACCCACTCACCCGTCGCCGGCCCCAACCTCGACGGCCCACGACCTGCAACTCGCCTCCACCCGCAGCGCCCGACGCCCTCTCTCGCCTCCGCTCCGTCGTCGCTCACCTCCATCGCGCCCGCTAGCCTCCACATGCAACTCGCGCCGACCCGCGACTACCCGACGCCCAACAACTCGCGCCCGACAGCGCACCACCGTCCTTGCCGCCGCCGCTCGTCATTCCTGCTCACTCGTCACCATGCCTGCACCTCCTGCCGTCGCTGCACTACCGCCTCGACTCTTGCACCCGCGGCCGCGCTTCAACTCGCGCCGACCCGCGACTACCCTACGCTCAACAACTCGCGCCCAACGCCGCACCACCGTCCCCGTCGCCACCGCCGTCATTCCCGCTCACTCGTCACCGCGCCGCACCTCCCGCCGTCACTGCACTACCGCCTCGACTCTGCACCCGCGGTCGCGCTTCTGCTCGCTCGTGTCCCGCACCGGAAAAAGGCCGCCCTCCCGCACCTGGCATCAAAATTCCAGCCCTACAAGCCGTCCTCGGAGCCCCGGTGACCCTGTTGCGCCCGTAACGTTCCCTTGAGTCCAGGTCGTCACCCCCGTCCTGCTTTTGGACCAAGCCGTGCGTTGCTGCTCCATCCCCGCACGTGCTAGCGATGAGTAGCTCTCTCTCTCCCGAGTTGCTGCGCCTGAGTTACCCCTACAAAGCCCGCGGCGAACTTGACTAGAAGCTGCTGTTGCGTTGCAACCGCCACAGCCCGACCACAACGCAAACCGCCGTTCGTGAATTTTTGGCACGATCCAAATAAGGTAGTTTTCTTTAACCAAATTTCTTCTCAATATTATTGCATAAATTGGAATGTTTGATGTTAATCGAGGCTTTAGGCATTACCTAATAGGATATTATTGGTAAAAATCACTATAATTATTAATTTGGTCCATAGGATTTCGGACCATTTTTCTAATTATGTTGATTTTGATGATATTTTGGCTTGGAAAACATTATAATTATTAAGTTGATCCGAGAGACATCGGATCAATTTTCTAATTATTTTGATTTTTCTTGATTGTTATGATATTTAGGGTTAAAATAATCGTTAATTTAATCCGTGAGACGACGGATTATTTTTTCAATTATTTTAGTCCTTCATTTGATGAATATCCTGAGTGAGTTGGGTACAATACTTATTTGGTAATTGCTTGTTTTGGAAAACACTAAAAAAAAATTCACTCAAATCTTGCATTGGAATATGATGGCTTCATGAATTAGGATTGCATTTTGCGTGTCATTATATATATAAGGCTTCATGATAATAGTATTTAGTTTGAATATGATAGCATGTTTAGATAATTTTGGAATAGATTAGGAGAGGATCTAAATAACATTTTGTAGATAGGGTTTTAGTTAATGTTTGCATGTTTTAATAATCTCATTAGAAAAAATATATAATTTTCTTAAATAGGATAGGGTCACATGTTTAGAATTTATCTAGTTAGATTTTTTTAATATTAGATTGCATGTTACGGCTACTTAATTAAGATGGGTTTCCAATTAAAATGGGATTTAATCTAAATTATTTCCTACCTTGAGTAGGATAACTTGTCGGGTTTTGTAGTCAATTTTCAGTAATTATCTCGAATATCAATAAAAAAAATATCAAAAAAATATCATATGCATGTTGTCTAGGTAAGTGTTCATTTTAAAATAGGAGAAAATCCCAAAAATAATTGATTGCGTTATTGTGTTTAATTCTGCAACGTTTTTTCCTTTTGAATGTTATCTTAAGTGTTTGTGCACCCGTATGATCACTAATCAATTCAAGCTGCCTGCAAAACATTTTTTTGAAATAAAAGAGAAAAGGTACCGAAAGGGCGTTAGAGAAATCTAGCATAATCAAGTCCCCGAACTAATTTAACCTCTGGTTCGTAGGAGTGAAGTAATTCTCCCATTACTTTACTTGGGTTTCTAATCGACCCACCAAAAATAGATTAGTGGCGACTCCATGATAAAAATCATTTGCATATTAAGAACTTGAACCTAAGTCGCGAAATTGGTATGGGCTTGGGAGAGCCCGAGTTAAGTCTAGGCTTAACAATCCATTAGCCGAACCCTTAGGTGGTCCAACCCACTTCGGGAGGTTGCGACATCATGTCATGATTTATTTTAGTAATGTTGACTCATCCTCTGAAGATTTTTCTGCAAACCCGAGTTTTTGGTGAAAATTCAAAGTTGGGCTATTTAATTAGAGGACCATTTTTGTGTGGATTTTTGGCATTCAAGTGGGATTAATTGGCAAGGGAATTGCAATATTTTATTATGGACCCCTTAGCTAGAATTTTTGGGCATCAATTGGATTAATTTGGAGAGGATTTGGACAGAAATTAGAGGAGAAATATTCAAGTTCGTAGGCCATGGTGGTCAGCAGCATTTGGACCACTTGGAAGGCTTGTTGGAGAAGCTTTGGTGCAAAAAATTGGCCGAGGATACTGCTTTGACTAGTGGGGGCCTTGTGACGAGTGTTTTGGATATTTTGGGAAGACTTTGGAGGCCTTGGTGGTCCCTTTTCAAGCTGCATCCCTCTTTTTCTTCCTCATTGCATTTGCTTTCTCCATTGTCATTAGTTGAGAGCTTAGGAAAACTAGAGAAAGCAAGCGGGAACCAACCAAAGAGCCGTCGACCCCCTAGCCGCCTGTCGAACATTATCGCTATTGCCGCAAACTGAGCCGTGCGTCCGCTCGCCGTCCTGCTCGTGCGACGTTCCTCAGAGCCAGTCCGCCATCTTGAGTTGCCTTTGCTGTCCAGACCGTCGTCCAGTCGCCGTTCATCGCCCCTAAGCCACCGAACTCCTGCCACTTCCCTGCCTGGACCAGCAGTCGTCATTGACCGCCGAGCCTTTGGCCAGCCCTTCTAGCCTTGGATAGAAGCCGACTCTCAACTAAGGGCCGAGAGCTTTGTGGCCCATTTTCGGCCCCTTCCAAGCCTTGTTGGGTGTCGCTCCAAGCTTGAGTCTCGCCTGCCTTGGCATTGCTGTCGCCGTGGACTCACCGGTTTGCTAATCCGGTGAGTTTATTTGCTAAAACTCACTTAGGGGGTTAATTATGCTTAGTGGGTAATTATATTAGCTTAAGTATGGCTTAGGTGGTTAGTTAGTTGTAATTAGTGATTTAGTTGCTTAATTAGGCTAATTAGGTGGTTAGATTAGACTAATTAAGGGCTAATTAGGTTGATTGATTTATGTATATAGGTGCATTATTTTTTAGGCCCGTCTAGGTGGTTAAATTAGTGTTTTAGGCCTAAGTATGCATTTATTGATTTAATTTGCATTTATTTAATTAATTTTGTAATTTATTTAATTATTTATTATTTTTTGAAAATTATACGGGATAGCCAAAAAGGCCGGGAATTTCGTGCTGATTGTTGTGGTGTAATTAGTTTTTGCAAATGATTGCTAGATTGTGCAATTGGGTGATGATTGTTGATTTTCAGTTTATTATTTCAAAATTATGAAATTTTGTTATTTAATTAAAGAATACCGGGTGTCGGGTTTTGACACCGAAAATATTTTTAAATACTATATTAAATAGTGAGATTTTTAAAAGGAAGGATATCAATTTTTTTGTTCAATTTGACTATGTATCCACACACGATTATTTTATCGGGTGTTTTTAATATGAAGAAAATAAGCTAAATTCACTTAATTGAGACATTTGAGTGCAATGCACGGTGTCCTTAGCTGAGATCGAGTGATCATGTGATGGCTATGAGAATCCGTCACGAGCCGTTAAGCGGATGATGCCCGTATATAGGATGCCCCAAGTTAATGGATGCCGGTCGTAGTGGAGGCTGGATTGATTCTCCCTAGTGGAATACCGTCTAGATGTAGACGTTTTTTGTGCTCGATGGTGCGAGACGACGCTCGGCTACGCCGGAAGACCGTTGACTGTTGAGTCGGTTGTGATCGTTGGGTCGTAATCAATTGGGACGCATGAATGAGTGAAATTGATGCACTTTGGATTATGACACAAAATTGTGTGGCACGGTATGAGATGTGTCATAACGATTTGGCTTTATAATCAGGACCTTTGTGTTTGTTGAGATATAAGTTGAGGCGTTCCTATTGATTGAGTTTGATTACTGCTTATGTCTGTTATATGATTCGTATTAACATGCAGGGAGGAACTGAGACGAGGTGAGTCTCTGTGGTTGTGTGGTTAGGCCATCCTTAGGCGTATTTCTCTCCTAATCGGGGTTTAGGGTGTGAACTCGGCGAGACATTGTCTTACCCGGTCATGGGTTTTATCTTTTCAGGTCCATAGAGGGAGGTGAGGCCGGTATGTTTTGGATAGCCGCAGGAGTTTAGCGAGCAGAGTATTGATGTCCCTGTCCCCGGGAGTCCCTAGCTCCATGAGCTCATCGTGACCACTATCTGGGTCAATAAGGGCCTGCCGCAGTGGGTTCCCCATCGATTTAGGGCGTGGTTTTGTCATGGGCCTAATGGGGTTCAGGAAGGTCCCTTGTAGGATTTTGACATCCCCGCCGTTGCGGTCAACACCATTGCGAGCGGGGATAGTTGACCCACCTAGCGGTGTCGTGGTGGACCCGGAACCCAAGTAGATAGGGTTCGGGTAGGATCAGCTAGGGACTTTTTTTTTAGAGTTCGACTTTTGTGTATATAACTTTGTGGGCTGACCTTGGTTTTTTTATAAAAAGGGGTTTGCGAAATTTTGTTGTCCTGCTTTTTTATCCCATGTTGAGTGTTGTTTGGGGATTTTTTTATATGCTTCCGCATGTGCATAATTGTTTGGCTCAGCGATGCGTCCTAGGGCGTCGCAATTTTATCGACCACCGAGGGATGCACGCGCGCTCGAGGTTCGGGGTATGACATCCCCTCTCGGAGTGGTATTAGAGCTGGTCGGTAGTTGGAGTGATAAGGTGCGATGGGTTATGGGATAGTTAGTAGGAAATACCTTTTAAATATGCTAATGCATGTTATTGATAACTGATTGGTAGTTTGTTTCTGGGGATCACTTAACTTCTAATTCTGTATGGAATTGGAAAGCAAGTCCTGTAGAAAGTCTACAAGATGAGTGATTAAGAGCAGAGAATGCCTAGAAAGAAAACTAAAGGACTTGTTACTCGGTGGTAGGACGCTGACAAGGGTCGATGCCCGAGGTGGTCATGGTAGAGTGCAGGCTTAGGCCAATGCTAGTGGTTTAGCATTGTTTGTCGGTCGGTGCTGGTATAACAGCACCTGGTGATCCGAGAATTGACGGGATCATGCAGGCTCTATAGACCCTGGGAAATCTAATGGGGCAGCAGGTCCAGAATCAAGCCGTCGCCACTATCGCCGCCCCTACAACTATCGTTATTGCCACCCCCAATGCTGCCATTGCTGTCGTGGTCGTACCTGTCGAAATTCCACCTGGGAACATGGTTGTTGAGAGACCAATGCACAAACCGGTGGAATAGTTCCTGAAGCTGAACCTGCCAAGGTTCACCAGTGTAGGAGATCCCGAGGCTGTCATCCTTTGGATCCAAGACTTGGAGAAGGCTTTTGCACTGCTGAGGTACACAGAGGAAGAGAAGGTCATCCTTGCAGTCTATCGGCTGTAGGGAAACGCAAGCACTTGGTGGAGGGCCACCACAGGAGTAGTGTTCCCAAAAGGAGTGGTTCCGGAGTGAAACGGCTTCGTGACAATGTTCAATGGCAAGTACTTTTCTGATAGTGCAAGGGAACATAAGATGGGGGAATTTTAGCGCCATTGTCAAGGTTCGATGACTGTGGACCAGTACGAGGCTAAGTTTGCAGAGCTATCGCCGTACTCCCGAGGCTGATAGAAGATTCAGTTGACAAAGCTAGGAGGTTTAGGAATAGCCTTCGACTAGAGCTGAAGAATCCGCCGGTGCCATTCGACTTGAAAGATGACAACGTGCTATATGGTCGGGCCTAGTTGATAGAGAGGAACCTGATCGAACAAGCAGCCGCATCTGGGTCGAGGTTCAGTTCAAATAGAGATGGAAACCGGTTTGGGAAGAAGCCCATAACAGGAGGAAGATACCCTATTTTGCCCCACAGGAAGGGTGTGATAGGAAAGCTAGTGCCGAGCCAAGGTGGAATGTGTCGCTTCCGCAGAAGGTGACACGGATCAGCTGTGTGCCATTCTAGGTCGGGTGCTTATTTTGGGTATGGCCAGCAGAGCCACTAGGTCAGAGATTGTCCTCATAGACCAATGGGACCGCAACGATTACCACCGCCACCACCTATGGGTCGGGCGAGGATTTGCGCCATCGAATGCACTGCAGGGTGGTTTGAATAGACCTCCAACGCAAGGAAGAGTGTACGCTGTCATGACGAGACAAGTAGAGGACTCGCTTAATGTGGTCACAGGTATGGTTTTGTTAAACGACCACGTTGCTTATGCTTTATTTGACCCTGACGCTACTCATTCGTTTATAGTTAAGCAGTTTGTTAAGTTGGTAGGATTGAGTTCTGAGTTGTTGGAGTCAGTGGTTAGTATATCTACACCATTACGGGATAAGGTGTTAGCTGCAGTAGGCTGTTCTAGTTGCAAGTTGGTTATTGGTGAGCGAGAGGAAATGATAGATTTGGTAGTCCTAGCCATGTATGATTTTGATGTAATAATTGGCATGGACTGACTCACTAAGCAACGAGCTAAGATGGACTACTATCATAAAGCGATTTAGTTTAACCCGTTAGCGGGTGAGAGTTTCGAGTTTATTAGGAGTTGAGGAGGACCCTCGATTACCTTAATCTCGTCGCTTAAGGCAACCCGTTTGTTAAACGGGGGTTGCTAAGGTTATTTGGTGACTGTCGTGGATACGACGGTTGAGGAGTAGAAGTTTGAGGACATTGCAGTGGTTCAAGAGTTTCCGGACGTGTTTCCGAAAGAATTGTCGGGTTTGTCGCTAGAGAGGGAGATAGAGTTCGTGATTGAGTTGGTCCCCGGGACAGAGCCAATCTCTAAGACTCCTTACCGGATGGCGTTGTCGGAGCTGAAAGAACTGAAGGTGCAGATGCAGGAGTTGTTGAATAAAGTATTCATACGTCCTAGTGCATCACCTTGGGGAGCACCAGTTCTGTTCGTGAAGAAGAAAGATGGTTCATTGCATCTGTGCATCGACTATTGCCAACTCAATCAGGTGATGATCAAGAATAAATATCCGCTGCCGAGGATCGACGACTTGTTTGACCAGTTGTAGGGAGTGTCGATATTTTCTAAGATCGACCTGAGGACAAGATACCATCAGCTAAGGGTTAGAAAGGAGGATATACCAAAGATGACATTTTGTACTCGATACGGCCATTAGGAGTTCACTGTAATGACGTTCGGTTTAACAAACGTCCTAATTGCTTTCATGGATCTGATCAATCGGGTGTTTAAGGAGTATCTAGATTAGTTTGTGATCATGTTCATCAACGATATCCTGGTATACTCGAGAAGCCCAGAGGAGCACGAAAGACAGTTGAGGATGGTTCTCCAGACCCTGCGACATCATGAACTATACACTAAGTTCAGCAAGTGCGAGTTTTGGTTAATTCGTGTGGCATTTCTAGGTCACGTGATTTAAGGTGAAGGAATCTCCATGGATTCGACCAAGATTGAAGTAGTTACCAATTGGCCAAAACTGACGACTGTGACAGAGATCATAAGCTTCTTGAGTTTGGCAGGGTATTATAGACGGTTTGTGGAAGGAGTTTCAACGTTAGCGTCGCCGTTGACTCGACTGTTGAAGAAGGAAGAAAAGTTCATGTGGACAGACAAGTGCTAGCGTAGTTTCCAAGAGCTTAAGCGAAAGCTGATTAGCGCACCAATGTTGACACTTCCATATGGTCCGAGAGGATATGAGATCTATAGTAATGCGTCGTTTAGAGGACTGTGTTGCGTGTTAATGTAGTATGGCAGTGTTGTTGTATATGCATCCCATCAGTTGGGACCTCATGAGCTGAATTACCTAACATATGACTTAGAACTCGTAGCAATTATTTTCGCTCTGAAGATTTGGAGACATTACTTATGCGGAGAAAGGTTCCAAATCTTTACAGACCATCAAAGTCTTAAGTACTTATTCTCTCAAAAGGAGTTGACTATGAGACAGCGTCGTTGGATGGAACTTCTGAAGGACTATGATTGTAGATGCGCTGAGTCGGAAATCTTCAATTGCACAGATGGTGATCAAGGAGTGGGTCTTACTCAAGAGAGCTCAAGATTCAGTTTTCAAATTTGAGGTAAGCTACCTTTCAAATCTCATGGCTACCCTCATAATTGAACTGGAAGTGCAGATCAGAATCAAAACATTGCAAAGGACAGATCCAGAGATCTAGATGATCCTGCAAGAGGATATCGAAAAGAGAAAGGCCGACTTTTAGATTTTTGAGGACGGAACACTAAGGTTCCGAGCACGATTGTATGTACTTGACGATGCATAACTTAAGGAGGACTTCTGTAACCTCTTGAGATTCCCGAGTGGAAATAGAAACACATCATGATGGACTTTGTGATGGGCTTATCAAGGAGTCAGAGGGGTAATGATTCCATATGGGTTGGGGTTGATAGATTGATGAAGTTTGCCCACTTCATCGCCGTACGGAAAGACCTTGCATTGGACAAATATGCTGAATTGTACATGCGTCGGCTAGTGCGTTTGCATGGGGGTTCCGTGACGATTACGTCGATAGAGACCCGAGGTTTACAACTACATTTTGGAAAAGTTTGTAAACCGCCTTGGGAATGAAGTTGCGGTATAGTATGGCCTATCATCCTCAGACGGATGGCCAGTCTGAGAGGACAATTCAAACCCTCGAAGACATGCTGCGAGCTTGCGTGTTGGGTTTCAAGGGAAGCTGGGAAGAACAATTTCATCTTGTCGAGTTTGCCTACAACAACAATTGCTAGAGCATTCAGATGGCACCTTTTGAAGCGTTGTATGGCGGCGAGCGTGCAAAACGCCGGTTTGCTGGGATGAGGTTGGAGAATGGAAGATCACATGCCCGAGTTAGTTCAATAGTCAGTGGATGCAGTTGCTGTTAATAGGAACAGATTAAAGACCGCTTAGAGTAGCTAGAAAAGCTACACAGATAAGCGTCGGAGACCATTGAAATTCCAAGTTGGTGAGCACGTCTTTTTGAAGGTGTCACCAATGAGGGGTACTTCACGCTTCGGTAAAAAGGGAAAGCTGAGCCCGAGATACGTAGGTCCTTTCGAGATCTTGGAGAAGATAAGGACTTTGGCGTATCGTCTTGCATTGCTACCGAGACTAGCGCAAGTGCATGACATCTTCAACGTGTCAATGTTGAGAAAGTATGAGCCAAACCCGATTCACGTGCTAAATTTTGAAGAGTTAGACGTGGATGATAAAGTGTCGTACGTGGAAAGACCTTTTTAGATCGTGGATCATAAGGGATGGATACTGCACACCAATACAATCCTGTTAGTCAAAGTGGTCTGGCAACACCACGACACAGAAGGAGCACCTTGGGAAAGTGAAGACTCGATGAGACGACAATACCCCCACCTTTTTGTTTAAGATTTGCAATAAACTTGAGAATTCAATCAGAAATTGACTGCTCAATCGTGCTAATCTGCAATTGTCAATACGGCACCATCAAAATCGATTAGAGACCGGAGATAGGTCGATTCGACGAGGTTTGTGATTAAAGTGTGGGTGATTCCACCTGATTGCAAAATTTCTGTCGAACGGCCTAAATCGATTTTTCCATCGTTTCTGTATCTTGTGTCCGTATTTGAAATTTCGAGATTTTCACGACAGCCGAGAGTCGCCAATGAGTCAATAATTTACAATGTGGCTCGAAAATAATCGACCACGGGTCAAATGTGCTAAAGATTCCTAAAAGCTACTTGGTAGGTTAGGTTACGCTAAAATCCCGTCCCGTTGAAATTAACCACGAAATTGAATCCGATTTCAGAAATTGAAAGTTCTGGCATGTCATGATTTATTTTAGGAATGTTGACTCATACTCCGAAGATTTTTTTGCAAACCCGAGTTTTTGGCGAAAATTCAAAGTTGGGCTATTTTGGATCGGGAAAATTAGAGGACCGTTTTGTCTGGATTTTTGGCATTTAGGTGGGATCAATTGGCGAGGAAATTGCAAGATTTTATTATGGGCCCCTTAGCTGGAATTTTTGTGCATCAATTGGATTAATTTGGAGAGGATTTGTATTGAAATTGGAGGGAAAATGTTCAAATTCGTAAGCCATGGTGGTCAGCAACATTTGGACCACTTGGGAGGCTTGTTGGAGAAGCTTTGGTGCAGAAAATTGGCTGAGGATGAAGCTTTGACTAGTGGGGGCCTTGTGATGAGTGTTTTGGATATTTTGGGAAGACTTTGAGGGCTTGGTGGTCCCCCTTCAAGCTGCAGCCCTCTTATTCTTCCTCATTGCATTTGCTTTCTCCATTGTTGCTAGTTGAGAGCTCAAGAAAAGGAGAGAAAGCAAGTAGGAACTAGCCAACAGCCGTCAACCCCTAGCCGCTCGTCGAACGCTATCACTACTACCCGCACCGAGCCGTGTGTCCACTCACCATCCCCGCTCGTGCGACATCCCCGCGAGCGCTCCGCCATCCCGAGTCGCCTCTGCCATCCAGACTGTCGTCCCGTCGCCGTTCATCGCCCCTAAGTTGTTGGACTTTTGCTGCTTCCCTGCCCAGACCCGTCGTCGTTGTCGACCGCCTAAGCTCGCACGTCGAGCCTTCGGCCACCCCTTCCCGGCCTTGGACAGAAGCCAACTCTCAACAAAGGGCTAAGAGCTTTGTGGCCCATTTCCAGCCCCTTCCAAGCCTTGTCAGGTGTCGCTCCAGGCTTGAGTCTCGCCCACCTTTGCGTTGCTGTCACCGTGGACTCATCGGTTCACTAATCCGGTGAGCTTACATGTTAAACCTCACTTAGGGAGTTAATTATGCTTAGTGGGTAATTATATTAGCTTAAATATGACTTAGGTGGTTAGTTAGTTGTAATTAGTGATTTAGTTGCTTAATTATGCTAATTAGGTGGTTAGATTAGACTAGTTCAGAGCTAATTAGGTTTATTGATTTATGTAGATGGGTGCATTATTTTTCTAGGCCGTTTAGGTGGTTAAATTAGTGTTTTAGGCCTAAGTATGCATTTATTGATTTAATTTGCATTGATTTAATTATTTTTTAAAATTTATTTAATTATCGATTATTTTTTAGAAATTATACTAGGATAGCCGGTAGAGCGGAATTTCGTGCTGATTGTCATAATGTAATTAGTTTTTGCAAATGATTGCTAGATTGTGCAATCGAGTGATGATTATTGATTTTCAATTATTATTTCAAAATTTTAAAATTTTGGTATTTAATTAGAAAATACCGGGTCTCGAGTTTTGACACCTAATTTTGGCAAATCTAGGAAAATAAAGAAAACAAAAATTGCATAAGAACAAATAAAAGGAAAAAAATTGAAAAGGGGGAAATTGATTTGATTGATTATGCATGGAAGTTTGAAATTCTGATGAATATTTGGATTTTGTTAAATGCAGAAGCAATTTAAAAATCAAGTGTATAAAGGGCAATAATTTTTACAAAATGGAAGAAATCGGAGCAAAATCTAGCTGATTTCGAAATCACGCTCCAATTTACCGCCTTGATTTGATGCGACGAAGATGGAAATTCGAAAGTTGCTATAAAAATGACCGTCTAGAAATCAATATAAAAAGGAGCCACAGTTTTCGTGACCGGGCGATTTTTGAAAAATTGAGAGCAAAAAGTTTGGGAGAGAGAATTCGCGCAAAAAAATCATGTAGAAAAAGTGAGCGGTTTCCTTTGATGGATTTGAAAATTGAAGAGCAAAATTTTTATTTTGGGGAGAAGAAAATAGTCAAGAGGGTAGTGTCCTTTTGACTGAGGAAGGGACAACAGAAGGTACAGAGAAAATGGGGAGAGGTGACGTAAGAGTAGAGGTAGAGAGATTAAAAAAAAAAACAAAGTCACTGTTTGTCTTCCTCCTTCGCACCCATCGCACGTATCTCTATCCGCGCCGATCTCGCGGCCGTGCCTCCGCCATTGTCGCTCCGCCACCACCACTCTACCAGCATCCCGCTAGCCTTGCGCCGAGATGCCGTTGCTCAGCGCCACCCAATGCTGCCAGCCGAGTTGCCGATCCACGCAAAGCCACCGCTCTTTCCGGTCTCCGCTACTCCGCACCTCGGTCGACGGCCACCACTATCGCAAGTTGCAGCACTGCTGTCCACCCATCACCACCAAGCCCCCTTCGAGTGACTCCGCGCCCGCACCTTCGCCTCGATGTCCCCCGCAGCTTCGGATCCTTATCGCACCTCACTCGCGACCTACAATTCGCCTCGCAAAGCAGCCCACTTGCCCTCGTCCTCCTTCCGTTGATCGAGCGCTTGACGCCCGCAACACCGCCGAGCCCGACGCCGCCGTTGCTACTTCTTTCCCGGCATCGCTGCCGTGTTCGCTTGACACCAAGCGCCGCCCGCGACACCTGCTCGCCGTGCCACTTTGCGCCGCTAGTCCACCCCCCCGCAAAGCAACTGCGCCGAATGCCATACCATTGCCGGTCCCCTCACCGGAGCTCCAATGCCAGCCACCCTCTGCTCGGCGCCACCCACCGCCATTGCTGCCCCTTTCTAAGTCTCCCTTTAGGTGGTTTTTGTTATTTTTATTTTTTATTTATTTTATGCTATTTTAATTAATTAATTTTTTTTTAAGTTTCGTTATTATTGTGCGAGTTTGAATATTGAGAGGTGATATTCATTTTATTAATATTGTGGGCATTATCCGCGGGGTTTTGCCCAAAATTATTGTGATTATTAATTTGATCTGTAAGATGTCGGATCATTTTTTTAATTATATTAATTTTTTTGTATTTTGGTAGAATTTTAATTGTTAAATCATTATAATTATTAATTTGATCTGTAAGACTTCGGATTAGATTTTTAATTATTTTGAGCTTTTTGTCGTGATATTTAAGGTTGGAGTAATCGTTAATTTGACTTGTGAGATAACATGTTATTTTTTTGATTACTTTAATCATTTATTTGACGAATGCCTTGATTAGTTTAAATATAAAAAAAAATCAAAATCTTGCATCGTAGGTTTAGGATTGCATTTTTAGGACTACATTTTTTAAGGTTGCACGTTTAGGTAATTTTTTTGGAATAGATTAGGATTGATTTTTTTTTTTGTATAGACAGACTCTTAAATAATGTTTCTTCATCTTTAATAATCTCATTTTTCTAAAATAATTTTCTAATATAGGATAGGGTTTAAGTCAAATTAATCCCTAAAATAAATTAGAAAATTATTCCTTTTTAAATAGTTTAATTATGATTTTTATTAATTCCAAATTCCAATAAAAAATGCAAACAATATTAGGTGCATGTTAATTAGTTTGCATAATAGGTTTGTTTAATTAGAATTTGTTTGTTAGTAAAATTAGGTCATGTAGTTAAAATGCATGTTTTATGATAAAATTCTAATTTCAAGAAAACCCTAAAAAAATGATTGTTTTCTTTGTGTGATGCAATTTATTTATTTATTTGAATGTTTAATAATGAATGAGCATCCGTGTGGCCACCATATTTGCATGATAGTAATTTAGGTTAAAATAAATCCTAGCTGCCTGTAAATTTTTTTTTTGAAAAATAAAAAGAAATGGTACCAAAAGGGCATTAGAGAAATCTAGTGTAATCAAGTCCCAGTACCCATACTCTCTGGTTCATAGGAGTAAAATAATCCTCCAATTATTTTACTTAGGTGTCTAATCAACCTACCGAAAACTGATTAGTGGCAACTCCTAGATAATAATCATTTGCATGTTAAATATTTGAACTTTAAGTCGCGAATTGGTATGGGCTTAAAAGAGCCCGAGCTAAGCTTAAAGACTTAGTAGTCCATTAACCTAAACTTAGGTGGTGCACCTGAAATTTAGGTCGTGATAGCTTGGCGACTCCGCTGGGGACTTGTGTTAAAACACTTAGTGGACTTAAGGCCAATTTTTCTTTTTCTTTCAAAAAATATTTTTTGTTTGGCAGCGAGGATAATAGGTATGTCCCTAATATTTCTAAGGTGTTAAATGTTCTTGCAGATAAGAGGTATAAGGGGAGTAGTCTTTGCTAACTCTTATCTTGCAGGATGGTGTGGGGATGAATAATTTATTTTTCCTTGATTTAGAAGTGTTATTTGCATTAAAACTGTTGTGTATGTTTTATTGTTTTTAGCACTACACTATTGCACACACAACCTGTTGCCGGACCTGGGCCGCGATAGGATTTCTAGGATGGTGTTGAGAAGGATACTTCCTCCAAAGCGAGACTGCTATGTAGAGGTTGACCTTCTCTTCTTCGAAATTTCTTTCATGGTGTCAAATGTGTTTGTCCATATCCGCGAGACTGCGTGATTATTAGGCATTCCATTTGACTGAGCCGGAGTTAGGGGGACCTGACACGTTAATGCGAGACTGCAACGGTTAGATCATCCTCTTAGCTTCACTTTATTAAGCCATTTAGAGTAGAAATCAAGCCTCACATCTCATGTGCATATCTATGTGATTGCCGTTGATTTTATTTGATGAAGTAAGTCTTCTATCCCTATACCATGCAATTTATTTTGTCGTACTTTTGGGTCGGTCCATGACAATTTAGGTCAATCATTGATTTGATTCCTTTGTCAATTAGAAATGAAATTGCCAAGGAATGAGACATTTGAAAAAAAAAAAAAAAACTTTGGAGAATTTGTTTTCACATTATGTCTAGGAAGTTTGGTTTTACTAGGATGTCCATTTTTTAGAAAATTCTCTTTTTATACGAACTTCTCATGAATAAATAAATAAAAAAAATGATAAAATCAATTAGATCAATTGTCATGGATTGGCTATCTATTTACACTTCGTGCTTATTTTGTTCATTTCTTCCCTTTAGGTGACAACGGTTTTGCCACGCTCGCCCATTGTTACACAATCAAGGGCTAAAATGGCCGACCAAAACGAGATACACAATCGTATGTCCACCATGGAAGATCAACTCTAACAGCTAGCCGTCTCTATGCAGCTTATAACAGCTCAACTTCAATCCCTCTGGGCGAATCCCAATCCCGCACCCGCTCTCCCGGAGATAGTAGCCTCGAAACAGTGCAAACAAGGCCTAAATGAGTGATGACGAAATGTCCGAGCCGGAAGATGACCTGGTCCTTGTTGGAAAAGCCAAGCTTGACAGCGTTCCCAAGATAGAGCAGGATGAGCGTTTTGCAAAATTGGAAGAGAGAGTGAAACAACTGCAGAGTCACAGAGCTCACTTCCATTGAACCTCTCGGTTTATGAGAAGGTCAAGATGCCGAACAAGTACGATGGTACTTCTTGCCCAAAATCTCATTTGCAGATGTATCACGTACGCATGGCCCAACATGTAAAAAATGAGCCCCTCATGATCCAATCATTTCATGCGAGTTTGACCGGACCTACACTAAACTGGTACGTCATGAAGAATGTGAACCTCCTCGACACCTGGAATGAAGTGGCTGATGCGTTTATCAAGTAGTATAAGTTCAACATGGACATTGCACCTTCCTGAGAGGATCTTGAGAGAGTGTAGAAAAAGAGGAGCGAGTCGTTCAAGGAGTATGCCGTGAGATGGCGAAATCGATAGCTCAAATACTCCCGAACCTACTAACAAGGAGTTGATGAAGTTGTTCGTCAAGACTCTCTCGTCTCGAGTTCCGTACCCGAATGGCCAGCACGTATGTCGAGAGCTTCAACCAACTTATTCCAGTTGTTGAGCAAATTGAGATTGGGCTAAGAGACGAATGGTTCAATGAACCGACCCATCAAGGCAAAAGGTTCACCATGAAAAAAGACCAAGAACCTAGCGTGGAAGTCAATGTTGCGTATGCACAACCTAGCAAGCCTCCAATTATTCATGTCCTTAAGAATCAACATGGCGGTGTCCATCCGACCGCGCCTCGGCAGTTTACTAGAAGGCAGTTCACTCCTCTTCCTAGCCCCCTGTCCCAGGTCTGGAAGGTCCTACAAAAGAAGGGATTGTTGTCCTATGAGCCAAAGTGACCCAATGCTGAAAAATTTTCTAACTACGATCCCTCCAAGAAATGCGAGTATCATATGGGAGAAGTAGGACATTCGACTGATGAGTGTATGACCTTGAAGAACAAGGTCCAAAACTTATTAGATACCAAGGCGTTTGCCTTCAATGCCACTCAACCGAAACCCCTACCTGAGCATGAGGATAGGGTGAATGCTATTTTCGAGCATGACGTCGGTTGAATCAAGAACTCAAAGGTGCACGTGATGGACACCCTGGGGCAGCCAAGTGATGGATGGGATGGCATGGACGTGCCGACACCCCCGGAAATGGAAAACCCTGATGATGCATTGGAAGGAATCACGAGTCTGTTCGACGACCTCTTTATAGGAACCATTGATGAAGGACCCCCAGAAGAGATGGGCCTTAGCCCACAAGAGTAACCTTTTTACTGCTTTGGCACATTTCCCTGCATGAGAATTTTTATTGTTTTCTAAGAGATGTTTTTAGTTTCTTTTTTTTTTTTTCTTTAATGATTAAATGTTGCATTTTTCCATTCAATAAATGTAATTGATTGATGAATTTCAATAAAATTACAAGTTTTATTTTGAGCACATGATGAGGTACACTAAACCAGCCCGGTGATGATATCCAGCCGATAAACAAAAAGAAATATCCAAGGAGAATTATGAGGCTTGGGCTTCATCATACTTCCCTGTGTCAAAATGTTTTGCCAAAGAATTTCAAAAAAAAAAAATACAAAAATACAAAAACAAAAGATGTATTTTAATCTGTTTGTCTTTCTGATTTATCTACTTCATGTTTCAAGGACAGTCTTATAGCATGCAAAGGTGTGAAAATGGTCTAATCCAATTCCAGATTCTGGGGGCAAGTTTGCTTCGAATTGCAGCGGCCCATATGTGGTGAAGAAGGTACTCCTTGGAGGTGCCTTGATTCAAGCAGAAATGGATGGTCATGAGTTTTTCACTCTTGTTAGTTCGATGCTTTGTCAAGAAGTATTATTCATGATAGAATTTTCCATGTCATGTTTTGAACTGTGAGCATTTCTATGATGAATAAATTGCCGCAATGAGTTGAATTGTTCGAGTCATTTGCAAATCCTGCATGTTTTCCATGATGAATTGTGTGTGATAAATTAAACATGTCAAATGAGATACTTCATGATGATGAAATGTGAACCTTATTTCATACACTATTTCATATACCAACCCCAGTGAATTGAGTGAATAATTCCATGCCCACAAGTAAAAAGGTTATCTCACAAAGGGTACGTCAATCGAGGTGATGAGAGGCATTCTTTTCTCTATTTAAAACACTACAGTATTCCATTGCTTAACCCTTTTGAGCCCCATACACTTATGGAGATTATCCCTATCAAGGATCATCCCATATTGGGGTAAATTTGAAATGAATGGTAGGAAATTTCTTGCTTACACTTGCATGAATCTTTGTGTATTGCTTTTGCAGGTGCAACTCATGCGGTAATTTGAAGTGCCTTAAGATGACGAAGAGCAGTTATTTCTTTATCCTACACACTTTCATCCATTGCATAACCCACTTGAGCCTATGAATTCGTTTCATGTTAAACCCAATTGGTGATCATCCCCACACTAGGGCAGAGCAAAAAAAAAAAAAAAGAACCATCCAAATAACATGGCTTAGAATGCTGATAAAGGATGGAAGTTGTGCGAGTCTAAAGAAATAAGCGCACAAAAAAAATGGGGCATAAAAAACAGTGTGCCTAGTAAAAGTAAAGTCAATGCCCCAAAAAAAAGGGAAAATAAAAAATTGGTTGTAGCAAGTCATATCCCCAAAGTGAACCGATATTTGTAAAACTCAATGGAGTTTTGATATAAAGAAAATCTTCAAAGATGAAAAAGAAAATTGGTGGAAATGTCAAGATGATCACCAACTTTGACCCCTCAAACACTCTTTGAGCCTAATTATCCTTTCATTTCTCACCAATGAACCAAGCCTGCGTTACGTCCCTTGCAAAGTCTCTTCAGATTATGGCACTTGAATTAACGCAAGTTCATATGTTCAAAAGTATTGCTCGAAGAAGTGCAAGCAAGATAATTTCTATCTTATTTCACAGGTTTCTTGACTTGTAAACCCGAAAATGATTGTAGAATATCATTCTTTCAATAGCCTTGACTCAAAGAGTCCCTTTTGTCAAGCCATTGACCAAGCTCATGATACGATCCTCATTAAAGACTTCTCAGATCGGTAAGGTCATACCACTTGTAAGAATGCTTGGACCCTTGCTTGGCATGAAGACAGTGAGGTAGAGTGATTCTTATATGCCCGCATCAATTGTTGGGATGAAACAACATTTTCAATGAGAGTGAGTGAAAGTCCTTTTGAATTGAAAGTTTCTCATTTGACATTTTCAAGATGTCTTCATTACAAGAGTAGATTGTCTTGGTTATAACTCTCCACATGGAATTCTGGTAATAATATAAACGAGTGATGAATGCATCTACTTGTTATTTCTGACCATGTTTGACAGGCAAATTTCTCATGAAAGTCAAGTAGTAATTGGCCTTGGAGCATTGGGACTCGTCCAAATTGTTTGGTAGCCAAATTAGTCAAGCCTCCAAGAAGGGAGCCCCGGGTAAGTATCAAATCTTTCAAAGTACTTAAGGTAAGACTCAGGTAACTCTTCTTCCAATTTGGATCTAAATGCCTAAAGAAAAAGGATTTGAGCATCTCCTCCAATCTTCAGAAATTGAGAGTCTCGTGAATCTCACCAAAATCTTTCAACCTGTTCTTGACATCTCGGTTTGAATATGGATGTCTTAATTCTTTTCATTGAACATTTCACTGGATGTGAATGTTTTTCGATCTTTCTTGTTATGCCTTAGTTTGGATATAGGTATTTCAAGTCCCAAAATCTTGACATCTCAATCTGGATCTAGATGTCTAAATTATTTCCATCTAAACATTTCACTGGATGTGAATGTTTTCCATCTTTTCGTTATGCCTTAGTTTGGATATAGGTATTTCAAATTCTAAAATCTTGACATCTCGGTTTGGACATGGATGTCCTATTCGTTGAACATTTCACTGGATGTGAATGCTTTTTCATCTTTCTTGTTATACCTTAGTTTGGATCTAGGTATTTTGAATTCTAAAATCTTGACATCGCAGTTTGGACCTAGATGTCCTATTCGTTGAACATTTCACTGGATGTGAATGTTTTTGATATTTCTTGTTATACCTTAGCTTGGATCTAGGTATTTCAAGTCCTAAAATCTTGACATCTCGGTTTGGACCCGGATGTCCTATTCGTTGAACGTTTCACTGGATGTGAATGTTTTTCAATCTTTCTTGTTATACCTTAGTTTGGATCTAGGTATTTCAAGTTCTAAAATCTTGACATCTCGGTTTGGATCTGGATGTCTAAATTATTTTCATCTAAACATTTCACTTTGGATGTGAATGTTTTCTGATTTTTTTTTAATTATGCCTTAGTTTGGATCTAGGTATTTCGAATTCTAAAATCTTGACATCTCAATCTGGATTTGGATTTCTTAATTCTTTTCATTGAATATTTCACTGGATGTGAATGTTTTTCGATCTTTCTCATTATATCTTAGTCTATGTATTTCAAGTTCCAAAATCTTGACATCTCAGTCTGGATCTAGATGTCATATTTCTTTTTGTTAAGCATTTCATTCTGGATATGAATGTTTTTCGATCCTTTTTCGTTATACCTTAATCTAAAATCTAGGTATTTCGATAAACATTACACTCTTCAAGGAACCTAAGTGAAGATCGGGTACTTGTGGAGTAAATGAAGATTTATCCTGTACCTCAAGATGCTCTACCGCACCGATTGGTAAGTAGCTACAGGTATTGTAACATCCTGATTTTCCAGTTCTAATTTCATTAAATTGAGATGGGCATTTTGTTGGCACGCATATAGTTCCTTTCCTTGAGTCGGCCACTCATGTGAAAACTAGTCTATCAGGTGAAGCCGTCAAGAGATTCTAATGCATCAGACTCGAGAATTTGATAAGGAAGCGACCTTTTGACCGAGATAATCTGCCAGGGTCATTACGGCACAAATAAAAATCGATTAGAGATCGGAGATAGGTTGGCTCGATAGAGCCATGTGATCAGATGTGGGTGATTCCACCGGATTGCACAATTCTTGTCGATCGGCACTGGACCGACTTTTCTATCGATTAGGTACCCTTTGTGCCTGTATTTGAAACCTTGAGATTACCCCGACAAACAAAAGTTGCCAATGTGTCAAAGATGTACATTGTGGCTTGAATTAATCAACCACAGGTCAAATGCATGAAAATTTCTAAAAGCTACCTGGTAGATCCAGTCGGGCTAGTATTGTGCCAAAGTGAAATTAACCGTAAAATTGAGATCGAATCCTGAAATTGGAAGTCATGGTGTGTCACAAATCTTATTAGGATCATTGGATTAATTTATGGACTTTAATTGGACTCAATTAGAAGAGAATTGAATGGAATTGAAGAAATTAGCTCACAAGATTTTATGCCTCGGCGGGAAATGACATTGAACCTATTGGGCTAAAGTTGTGGAAGGTTGGAGTTAGTAGGTGGTGACATCACAAGTGATGTCATGGGGGAGGCAAGATGGGCTAGGATGATGACAAGTGGATGGTGGGGATGAGCTCTTGGAAAGGTGGGATGTCACTTCCCCCTTGTCCCCATCATCTTCTCCATTTGAACTTGGAAGAGAGAGAGAGAGAAGCTTAATCGTGCGACCAGTAGCCGACCCTCCTTCGTCCGCCCTTCGCCCGCTTGATCGCCGCTGCTCGTCGTTCGCCGCCGAAGCTGCCGTCGCTGCTCATCCGCGCTCGACCGCACGTTGTCCCGCGTTCGAGCTGCATCGCTCTCCGTCCGCCGAGCCTCCGGCGTCGTCGTCCCTCCCGCCAGCGGCTGCTCGCCGTTTGCTAGCCACCGTCGGAGCTAACAAGACTGCTGGAGCCACCGCCTGGTCGTTGCTCGAACTAGCGCCGGTCCTCCTCTACCGTTCCTCCACTCATTTAGCCGCCATGCCGCCTTCCTCCAAGCTCGGTGTGTCGACGGAATCGTCGTGCTCTTCGCCGAAGACTCGTCGAAAAGCGATTCCGGTGAGTTTAGCTCACTAAACCTTGATTAGCGGGTTAATGATGCCTTAAGTGTGTTTAGCTTAGGTTGATTGAGATTATGTTGTTAGATTAGTTTATTTAGATGTGGATTAGATTAAGGTGATTAATTAAGGTAAAGTATGTTTAGTTTAAAGATTAAGTAGGTTTATTTTAATATAAGCCTTGATGTGACTTAAAGGAATTTGTTTATGATTTAAATAAATGTTTCGAAATTTTGGATTATTTAATAATATATTATATTCCAAAATTATTAAAATATTATTATTAAAAAAAAAACTCGATAAATTATTTTCGATCCTAATTGCTCGAATTTTGTGCCGATCGCCGCTGTATATTTAGAATTTGAAATTGATGAGTGGTTAATGTAAATTGAGTGTTGATTGTGGAAAATATGGATTTTATTTAGAAAATCTCAAATGTCGGGTTTGGCATCGGAATTGAATTTTTAAAGATTAATATTGTAATTGAAATATGTGAATGATGTGCAAAGTGCCTTGAATTGATTATGAGATTGTCATGTGATAATTAAGAGGAGCTTTCTTGAGCTATTGAGCTGGAATTGCCCTTATATGTAATGCCCCATACAACAGATGCGGGTCGCAGTTGATTCTGGGCCCATGCTCTTTGGGAATGCCGTCGATGTACTAACAAAGCCGCGCTCCAAGGTGGGGAGGCGATGCCTGGCTATGTGTCAGTAGATAGCCGACTTGCGAGTAGGCTATGCGCTTCTGTGGCAGTGAATAATAATTTGGAACGCTTGCTGTGATTGCGAAATTAAGTGAAGTTGATTGTGTTATGATGGTTTACATTCTTATTATCATTTGTGTTTGAGTGATACGAATTGTACTAACCTGCGGGAAAGGCAAGAAGGCGAGGTAAGTCTTCGTGTTGTGTGGCTAGACCACTGGGGCGTATTTTCTTTCTAATAGGGGTTTAGGAGGGTGAACTTGTTGAGACAAAGTCTCATCCCGGTTTGGGGAAAATATTACAGGGCCGTGATGGCGGTACCCCCGGAGAAGAGTGGCATGCCGACGGAGATTGACTAGACGACAGAGAGTGCTCCTGACTCTGGAAGTCCTTGAGTCTATCAGTTGGTTAGGTCCATTATCTGGGTCTAGGTGACCGTAGATGTCAGAGTACCTTATATGTTTAGGGCTTGGTTTCGTTCTGGAGTCGATGGCGTTAGGGTTGGCCCATTGGATAGCATGGACATTTCATTGACTGTGATGGATGCCATTTTGGGTGAAGGCGTGGCGGATCTTCCCGACAGTAGATTGATCAACGCAACGCCCCCTGCCTCTTGGGTGACAGATCCTGAGGATATGGGATCATTGAACGGGGCCGACTAGTAGTCTTAGGACTGATCCTCTTTTTGGCGGACTGATCCATGTTGTGTAGACTAACCCCTTTTTGATCAGACATTTGCATTAGTATTTCCATGCATCATATAAATTGCATTTTAAAATGGGATTAATTTTCAAAAAAAAAAAAACAATGATCATTCAGTGCATGTGCATGATCAAAATTTAGGTCTCAACTTGTTTTTGAAGGCAACCTTTACGAGCTCACCTTCAAAGAGGGGCAGCTGTTGACACCTAATTTTGGCAAATCTAGGAAAATAAAGAAAATAAAAATTGCATCAGAATAAATAAAAGGAAAAAAATTAAAAAGGGGGAAACTGATTTGATTGATTATGCATGGAAGTTTGAAATTCTGATGAATATTCGGATTTTGTTAAATGCGAAGCAATTTAAAAATCAAGTGAATAAAGGGCAAGAATTTTTACAAAATGGAAGAAATTGGAGCAAAATCGAGCTGATTGCGAAATCACGCTCCAATTTACAGCCTTGATTTGATGCGACGAAGATGGAAACTTGAAAGTTGTTATAAAAATGACCGTTTGGAAATCATTATAAAAATGAGCCATAATTTACGTGACTAGGGGCGATTTTCGAAAAATTGAGAGCAAAAAGTTTGGGAGAGAGAATTCGTGCAAAACAATCGTGTAGAAAAGTGAGCGGTTTCCTTCGATGGAGTTGAAAATTGAAGAGCAAAATTTTTATTTTGGTGAGAAGAAAAAAGTCAAGAGGGTAGTGTCCTTTGACTGAGGAAGGACAACAGAAGGTATAGAGAAAAGGGGAGAGGCGACGTAAGAGCGGAGGTAGAGAGATTAAAAAAAAAAAAAAACAAAGTCGGTGTTTGTCTTCCTCCTTCGCACCGATCTCGCAGCTGCGCCTCCGCCATTGTCGCTCGCCACCACCACTCTACCAGCATCCCGCCGGCCTTATGCCGGATCTTTGTTGCTCAACGCCACCCAACGCCGGCAGCCGAGTCGCCGATCCTCGCGGCCACCGCACTCTCACCGATCTCCGCTGCTCACCACCTCGGTCCACCAGCCACCACCGTCGTAGGTTGCAGCACCGCTGTCCACCCATCACCACCGCGCCCCCTTTGAGCGATGCCGCGCTTGCACCTTCGCCTTGGTGTCCCTTGTAGCCGGATCCTCACCGCGCCTCACCCGTGACTTGCAATTTGCCTCGCAGCAGCCCACTCGCCCCCGTCCTCCTTCCGGTGATCCAACGCTCGACGCCTTGCAACACTACCAGAGCCTGACGCCGCCACTGCTGCTTCCTTCCCAACGTCACTGCTGCTTTACCTAACGCCGAGCGCCGCCGCGACACTTGCTTGCCGTGCCACCACCGCCGCCGGTCCACCTGCAGCAGCCCCACGCCGGATGCCATACCACTCTTGGTCCCCTCACTAGAGCTCGATGCTTTGGCCATCCTCTGTCCGGCGCCACCCACCGCCGTTGTTGCCCCTTTCCAAGTCTCCCTTTGGGTGGTTTTTGTTATTTTTATTTTTTTATTTATTTTATGCTATTTTAATTAATTTATTTTTTAAAGTTTCATTATTATTGTAGAGTTTGAATACCGAGAGGTGATATTCATTTTATTAATATTGTAGGCATTATCTACAGGGTTTTGCCCAAAATTATTATAATTATTAATTTGATCTGTAAGACGTCGGAGCATTTTTTTTAATTATATTATTTTTTTGGTATTTTGGTAGAATTTTAAGTGTTAAATCATTATAATTATTAATTTGATCCGTAAGACTTCGGATCAGATTTTTAATTATTTTGAGCTTTTTGTCGTGATATTTAGGGTCAGAGTAATTGTTAATTTGACTTGTGAGACAATGGGTTATTTTTTCGATTATTTTAATCATTTATTTGACGAATGCCTTGATTAGTTTAGATATAATGTTTATTTGATAATCGCTTGTCTTGGAAAAACACTAAAAAATATAAAAACAAAAAAAACAAAAATATAAAAAATCAAAATCTTCCATCAGTAGGTTTAGGATTGCATTTTTAAGACTACAATTTTTTAAGGTTGCACATTTAGGTAATTTTTGGGAATAGATTAGGATTGATTTTTTTTTTTATAGACAGACTCTTAAATAATGTTTCTTCATCTTTAATAATCTCATTTTTCTAAAATAGTTTTCTAAGATAGGATAGGGTTTAAGTCAAATTAATCCCTAAAATAAATTAGAAAATTATTCCTTTTTAGATAGTTTAATTAGGATTTTTATTAATTCCAAATTCCAATAAAAATACAAAAAATATTAGGTGCATGTTAATTAGTTTGCATAATAGGTTTGTTTAATTAGAATTTGTTTGTTAGTAAATTAGGTCATGCAGTTAAAATGCATGTTTTATGATAAAATTCTAATTTCAAGAAAACCCAAAAAAATGATTGTTTGCTTTGTGTGATGCAATTTATTTATTTATTTGAATGTTTAATAATTAATGAGCATCCGTGTGGTCACCATATTTGCATGATAGTAATTTAGGTTAAAATAAATCCTAGATGCCTGCAAAAAATATTTTTGAAAAATAAAAAGAAATTGTACCGAAAGGGTATTAGAGAAGTCTAGTGTAATCAAGTCCCCATACCCATACTCTCTGGTTCGTAGGAGTAAAATAATCCTCAAATTATTTTACTTAGGTGTCTAATCGACCTATCGAAAACTGATTAGTGGCGACTCCTAGATAATAATCATTTGCTTGTTAAATATTTGAACGTTAAGTCGCGAATTGGTATGGCCTTGGGAGAGCCCGAGCTAAGCTTAAAGACTTAGTAGTCCATTAACCTAAACTTAGGTAGTGCACCCGAAATTTAGGTCGCGACAGATATGAATTTTTCTGGTTCAATTTGACCATGTACCCACACGATTAATTTACCGGGTGTTTTTAATATGACGAAAATATGCCAAGTTCACTATTTTAATTGAGACATTTGAGTGCAATGCATGGTGTCCTTGGCCAAGAGTGAATGATCGTGTGATGGCTATGAGAATCCGCCACGAGCTATTAAGTCAAATGATGCCCCTATATTTGATGCCCCAAGTCAATGGATGCCGGTTGCAGTGGAGGCTGGACCGATGCTCCCTAGTGGAAAGCCATCTAGATGTAGACATTGCCTTGCTCAATGGTGCGAGACGATGCCCGGCTATGCCGAAAGACCGCTGACTATTGAATAATCAATTGGGACGCATGAGTGAGTGAAATTGACGCACCGGATTATGAGACAAAATTGTGTGGCACGGTATGGGATGTGTCATAACGATTTGGCCTTATAATCAGGACCCTTGTGTTTGTTGAGATATAAGTTGAGGCGTTCTAATTGATTGAGTTTGATTATTACTTATTTCTGTTATATGATTTGTACTGACATGCAGGGAGGAACCGAGACGAGGTGAGTCTCGTGGTTGTGTGGTTAGGCCGCCCTAGGCGTATTTCTCTCCCAATTGGGGTTTAGGGCGTAAACTCGCTAAGATATTGTCTCACCCCGTCGTGGGTTTTATCTTTTCAGGTCCATAGATGGAGGTGAGGCCAGTACATTTTGGACAGCCGCGGGAGTTTAGCGAGCAGAGTACTGATGTCCCCGTCCCCGGGAGTCCCTAGCTCCATGAGCTCATAGTGACCACTATCTGGGTTGATAAGGGTCTGCCGCAGTGGGTTCCCCATCGATTTAGGGCGTGGTTCTGTCATGGGCCTAATGGGTTTCGACATTCTCGCCATTGCGGTCAACGCCACTATGGGCGAGGGGATAGCTGACCCACTTGGCGGTATCGCGGTGGACCCGAAACCCAAGTAGATAGGGTCCGAGTAGAGTCAGCTAGGGACTTCTTTTTTAGACTTCGACTTTTGTGTATATAACTTTGTGGGCTAACCTTAATTGTTTATAAAAAGGGTTTGCAAAATTTTGTTGTCCTACTTTTTTATCCTATGTTGAGTGTTGTCTAGGGATTTTTTTTTATATGCTTTCGCATGTGCATAATCATTTGGGTCGGCGACGCGTCTTAGGACGTCGCATTTTTATCAACCACCGAAGCATGTGTGCGCGCTCGAGGTTCAGGGCGTGACATTACTACTCCTTCCCAAGTCTACGAAGAATGTGTTGTTGGCAAACAACATCGTTCTCAATTTTCAAAAGAGAAGTTATGGAGAGCAAATGATGTTTTGCAGTTGGTGCATTCGGACATTTGCGGTCCTATAAACCCATCTTCTAATGGAGGTAAAATATACTTAATTACCTCTATTGATGATTTTCCAGAAAACCTGGATTTATTTTTTATTAGACAAATTAGAAGCTTTCTCCACATTTAAAAGCTTCAAAGCTCATTTGGAAAATGAAGCACGAAAGACCGTTAAGACCTTTCGAACAGATTGTGGTGGTGAATATTGCTCAAAAGAATTTGAAGCTTTTTGTGCATAGGATGGTCTTCGAAGAGAGCTTACAGCCGCATATACACCACAACAGAAATGGTGTATCTAAGAGGAAAAATAGAACTATTCTCAACATGGTGAGGAGCTTATTGGCAAGAGGAAGAGTTCTAAAGACTTTCTAGCTAGAAGCAGTAAATTGGAGTATTCATGTTTTGAACAGTCCAACTTTTGCTGTTCAAAATATGACACCGAAGAGGTGTGGAGTGGGAAAAGATCGGTTGTAGATCATTTCATAATCTTTGGATGCATCGCATATGCCCATGTCCCAGATGAGAAAATGAAGAAACTTGATGACAAGGTTGAAAAATGGACACCGGACGCCTGGAGTGCCAAAAGTTGGCATAAAGAAATACTTAAATGCAAAAATCGAGCAAAATGGATCATTTAAGTGCCAATCCGGCCAAAATGCTGATGTGGTAAAAATTAATATAAAAATTAATTAAATGAAATTTAAAACTAAATTATTTAAAACATTTAACAATAAAAATAGAAAAAATTTAAAAAATTTAAAAATTTAAAAAAATTAAAAATTAAAAGTTAAAAATATATATTTTTAAAAAGGAGGCAGGCGAGGGTTGAGCCCTCACCACCGCCGGGAAGGGCGGGTGACGGAGGGGGAGGGTCGGCCGGGCCCCGGCCAACGGCCGGCAACCTCGACCGACCAACAAAGTGAGGGCTAGCGAGCCCTCGCCGAATTTGGGCGAGGATTGACGGCCCTTGCCTTGCTGGGCCAAGGGCTGTTGTCCGTTGAGACGGTGGCGAGGGCTCAGCCCTTAGCTGTCTCCTTTTTTTTTTTTTTAAATAATTTTTTTTTAATTTTTTAATTTTAAAAGTTTTAAATAAATTTAATTTAATTAATTTTTATATTAATTTTTTACCACGTCGCACCAAAACGACGTTGTTTTTGCATCGTCTAGCCACATCAGCATGCAAAACAACACCATTTTGCACTTCACCAAAAATTGTGCACGTCAGCATTTTTGCCGAATTGGCACTTAGGTGATTCATTTTGCTGCGATTTTGGCACTTAAGTGTCGGTTTTGTAACTTTTTGCACTTAAGTGTCATTTTGTGCCAACTTTTGGCACTTGAAACAATCTTTTGCCTTGAAAAATGTGTCTTTCTTGGTGTAAGTGAAGTATCCAACGCATATAAATTATTCAATCCATTAACAAAGAAGATTGTGACTAGTAGAGATGTTGTTTTTGATGAAGAGAACACTTGGGATTGGAATAGGTAGCAACCTACCTAAGTCCTGTATGACAATGATGCTGAACATAAGCAAATTTCAATACCTTGTATGCCCAAAAATTCATCAAATATGACTTCTACAGTTGCTGGAATCTCACCAACAGCTGCTGAAGTCAATGAAGAAGAAGCTCAATCTCTTTGCCACGTTAGAAAAAGGCCTGCTTGGATGGAAGATTATGAGGTAACTGGAATTGGAGATTCAATTACTCACTTTGCCTTATTTTCATACTATGACCCTACAACTTTTGAGAGTGCTGTCAAAGAAGAAA
The DNA here is from genome assembly GCA_014182585.1 of Eucalyptus coolabah. Taxonomy (NCBI): domain Eukaryota; kingdom Viridiplantae; phylum Streptophyta; class Magnoliopsida; order Myrtales; family Myrtaceae; genus Eucalyptus; species Eucalyptus coolabah. The sequence continues at coordinate 225,195 of CM024622.1, read as the reverse complement.
AATAGCGAAAAGCGATGGATGATGAAATTAATGCCATTGAAAGAAATGATACTTGGGAGCTATCCGATCTTTTGGATGGACAAAAAACCATTGGCATAAAGTGGGTCTTTAAAACAAAACTGAAAGAAAATGGTGAAATTCACAAATACAAAGCACGTTTGGTAGCCAAGAGATACAAGTAGCAATATGGGATCGACTATACAAAAGTTTTTTCTCGAGTTGGACATGACACGATTAGATTGGTGGTTGCATCGATGACACAAAATTCTTGGCCTATTTTCCAGCTAGATGTCAAATCGACATGCTTGCATGGGTACTTGGAGGAACATGTATTTGTCGAGCAACCCCCTGGTTATGTCAAGATTAGAAATGAGCATAAAGTTTATAGATTGAAGAAAGCTCTTTATGGGCTAAAATAAACCCCTCGGGCTTGGTTTAGTCGTATTGAAACTTATTTTCTTAAAGTTGGTTTTTCAAAATGTCCTTATGAGTATATGCTTTTTGTCAAGATTGAAGATAAAGGGAAAATGCTCATTGTTTGTTTGTATGTTGACGATCTTATATTTACTGAAAATTGTGATGCCATGTTTGAAGATTTCAAAAAATCCATGATGGATGAGTTTGAAATGTCTAATCTTGGTATGATGCATTATTTTCTTGGCATATGAGTTGTATAATTGGGTGATGGGATCTTTATTTCTCAAAAGAAATATGTGGAAGAAATTTTGGACAGGTTTCGAATGAGGATTGTAATCGTGTAAACACTCCCGGTTGAGTTTGGCTTAAAGCTATACAAAGATTATGAAGGGAGGAAGGTTGACAGCACACTTTACAAACAAATTGTGGGCAATTTGATGTATCTAACTGCAACAAGACCAGACATAATGTATTTTGTGAGTTTAATCAGTAGATATATGGAGAATCCCATAGAAATGCATTTGTCAGCTGCCAAGAGAATCCTTCGTTACTTGCAATGAACTAGAGACTTTGGTATATTTTACAAGAAGGGTGAAAAGTCCAATTTGTTGGTATTTACTGATAGTGACTACACAGGAGATCAAGATGATAGGAGGAGCACTTCGGGTTATGCTTTTATGTTGGGACAAGTGCTATTTCGTGGTCATCCAAGAAGCAAGTAATTGTCACATTGTCAAGTACAGAAGCTAAATTTGTTGTTGCAATAGATAGTGCTTGTCAAGCTATTTGGCTGAGGAAAATTCTTGAGGAGCTGCAATTCAAGCAACCAGGCGCTACTAAAATTTTTGTGACAACAACTCAGCAATCAAACTCTCCAAGAATCTTGTGCTACATGGAAGAAGCAAGCACATCGATGTGAAGTTTTATTTCTTGAGAGATCTTAGCAAAGATGGAACAATTGATCTAATCTATAGCAGGAGTGAAGATCAAGTTGCTGATATATTCACCAAGGCCCTCAAGATGGAGTCATTTGTGAATCTTAGAAAGTTACTAGGTGTTTGCACGTTGAAAACAGTCAAGGCTTTAAACTGAATGTTAGTAAACATTAGTTTAAGGGAGGGATTGTTGAAATAATAGTTATTTACTTTTGCATGTTTTGCTGATTTGGTTTTTCAGTTATTAGAGTTAGTGGAGTCATGTTTAGCCAATTTGTGTGTTAGTTGTCTTAGTTTTTAGGTGTTAGTGGGAGTAAGTACTTTATGTAGAGCATGGGTAGTTATGAGTCCTATTTTAGTGGTAATTTTACGTTTTGTATTTGTCTTTTGTAAAAAGACTTCGTTGTTCTGAACGAAAGATGAAGTTTCAGCCTCATCTCTCCTCCCTTTAACAATTTAACATCAGTACCTTAAATAGTAAAAGTATCATGCACCTACAAACTTCAAAACATCTCACTTTAACTGATTCCAAACTCCAAATCTTTGCATGGAAAGTAGAATTGGAGAACAAAAGTATCCGCAGCAATCAAATAAGAGGGCACATGAAGCTATTGCTTCAATTTTGCTGCTGAAGAGCACCCGATTTCGGAATCTCTACCACAACCAAAATTACCGCAATTTCCTTCTAAGTGATTCACAGTATGAATTCATCTCAAAAAGCTCCCCATTAGCTTTTTATTGATTAAGTCGATGAACCTACGTGTCCCCAACATAATCCCAAATTTCTTGTCTTCTTAAATCAAGAGAATAGCAATGTCATGTATTTTTTTCCAGTTGCTGGATTGCGTGTTTATCTTTGTATCTACAAATCCAAAAAGAAAAGCTGTGACAAGGCAGCCTATCAAATCACTAGAATGTAGAGAGAGCGAGAATTCCAGCACATCATGACTGGATGTATTGTTGGTGTTTGTTTCGATAAATAAGCATATGTGCATAAGTAAATTAAGATCAAACATCTGATCATAGCGGAAGTAAAAACACTTATACACGTGCTTCCATAGCATTTACGTGCATTTTAACGAAAGCGCATACAAGAGATAAAAGGGCTAATCATATTAACCATGTACCGTGCTTGAAAATTTGTTAAGAAGTTTCTTTGGATTTTGAACACGAATGTCTGATGTTCTCACAGCAGTAATTCTGACGTTCTTCAGACTTTGACTGCGAACGTTTGATGCCTTCTGATAACACGGGTTTTGACGTTCTTGGATTCTTGACCACGGACGCCTGATGTTTTTTGATAATACTGGTTCTGATGTTCTTTAGATGCAGATTGTTTGATCTCTTCATAGGCTCTGACATTCTTCAGATCCAGCCCTATAAGTGTCGGGCCTCTAGTTCAGATACACCACCAATTCTCATGTTGAACATAAAAGAGAAATTGAGAGATCTCACAACTATAATTGTGCTAGCAATTGCTCTTGTGTGAGTGATTTTATTGATCAGTATCAGCACTCTCAATTATCGATTGTCGGTTGTCGATCGTCTATCATCCGATGATATGCTCTTTATATTATCTTTTATAGACAGTGCATATCACATTTAAATTGGTGCATTAACTCTAAACCATTTTAGAATTAATTCGTCCGTTACTTCTAACGGACGTAAGTTCTGATACTGTTACAAACACTAATTCGGGCATTAACTCTGTGACTATTATGGGGGCATTACTCTAGACATTTATTTGTAACTGTTACATGTCACGCCCCGAACCTCGGGCGCACACACACTCCTCGGCGGTCGACTAAAAATTGCAACATTCCCAGGACACATCGCCGACCCTTTTTATTTTATGCACATGCAGAAGCGAATTAAACAAATCCCGGACAACAACAAACATGGATAGAAAAGTAGGACAACCCAATTTCATATTAACACACTTTATATACAATCCAAGTCAGTCCTACAAGTCTGCACACTAAGGTTTGCCTTAAAAGAACTACTCTGGATCCCTTCGACTTTGGCTCGGGATCCTCCACGACACCCCTGGTATCTCCAGATTAATGACCTAAAAAATTGTAAACCACGACGAGGTGAGAATAAATTTCAGTGAGTCAATGCTCTAAACCCCAATTAGGACAAGAATTCACCTAGAGGCAGCCTAAGCACATAACATATAAGACTCACCTAGCCTCAACGCCTCCTCGCACATTAGTGCATCACATAAACACTTATACATACAACAAATGCATTCAAGAATTGGAACACATCCTATCACTCATCAAACAATTCACAAGAGTTCCGATTATAAGGCCAAATCGTTATGACACGTCCTATTTCGTGCCACACAATTTCGTCCTATAATCAGGCGCAGGTAACTCATACCGGTGGTTCAATCCACACCCGATATTCACTCTCAATACTCAATATTCAATACTCAAGGTTCTAGAGGTGCCCTCTCCCATGAAGTTCCAATATCACGTGGCACTTAGTCCTTGACTACAATAAGTAATAGCTCAAGGTACTAGAGGTGGCTCCCACGAAGTCAAGCTGTCGGGTAGCACTTAGTTCTCAACTATCATAAGCAATGGTACAAGGTTTGAGAGGTGTCTCATACGATGCTTTGCTATCATGCACACTTAGTCCTTTACCTCGTTGACAACCAATCGTTTTCAACACATCTCATTCTCTTTTAATAGTCGCTACGTAAAGCAATAACAATAAACCATAACCATGGCACAACCATTCACGCATCATCACACATAACATCTAAGCTTATCACAGGTCAACCACATCACCAAATAGGCACGGTTCAACAAGCATAGCATCAAGAACAATCACTAAAACTACTACTAGTCCTAACTGGCAGAAAACGGTACACTCGCGCGTTTCTAAGTTTAAATCCATAAATCTAATCAAAAGAGTTCGAAAAATTCCCAAATTTGAATATGTTGTAAAAGACATATAAATAATATTTTTTTATGAAGACACCTTAATCCAGATCCTTCTATATTAAGCCTAGTAAATATCTCAATCTAGTACAAAAACTGTGTCTGTTTCCAGAAAGTCTGTTTTCCAAAATTAGTTTGGTTTGAGACACAACACTGGTTTGTTTGATCTAAAATTTGACTATGTTAAACGAAAAAAAATATAAGAAACAATTTTTGTGAAGAAACCATTTCGAAATTCAAACTCTAAGAGTTGATAAAAATCCATTGAATCCCAAAAGGTCACTAGTTTCAGCACAAATAGAGGTTCTGTTTGCAAATGACAAGGTTGATATCTCATTCTTTTAAATCCCTAAAAATCTTGATTAAAATATATGTTATAGATGAAGATTTCTAAAACATTTCTCAAGAAGGAATCAACTTCAAAATATTAACAAATTTCGATCCACGAAAATGGTAAACGGCGAGGGTCCAGAAATCAGATATGGGAAAAATCCACCGAATTGGACTAATCCCACTTCATTAGTGCTAATCTCACCAATTAGATCAACACTAATCTATTTTAAGGCTAATATTATCATTCTAGATTAGCACTAATCCATCTTAAGGCTAATCTCACTTAGTATTAATTTAACTAAGCTATTAACACTAAACTAACCTCCTAAGTGCAATTAACAACCTAGTCAAGGATTAGGGATTAACTCACCAGATTTGCGAGCCAATGAGTTCACGGTGACAGCGACGCGGAGGCGAGCGAGACTTGAGCCTAGAGCGACACTAAGGGAGGCCGGGAAAGGCTCGGAAAAGCCTAGCAAACCTCACAGTTAGCTACTAGCTTTGCTTTGCTTCTACTTCGCCGGTCGAGGAGTTGCCGAGGCCGCACGAGTTAGTTGGGATGATGGGGTGGGCTAGCGGTGGTGCACGGCTGTTGGATGGATGACGGCGTGAGGCCGGTGGACGGAGTTGGCTGCGACGGGTGGGATGCGAGCCGCCGGACGCGGGACGACGGGCACATGGGCTGGTGGCTCGGTTGGCTTGGCAAGGGATGGTCCTCTGGTTTTGTTTCTGAGTTGCAGCAAGGATGGAGGGCAGGCTTCTCTGGTTTTCTAGCTGGTTTTCTCTACTGGTTCTTGAGCTCCAAAACAGCCACAACAATGGAGAAAGATGAGGCAAGAAGAAAGAAGAAGGGGCTGCAGGTGGAAAGGAGGGGGACAAGCCTTCAATGCTCACCAAAATGTCAATAACACTCAAGTGGCTACCCCCAAAGTCCTTAGTTGAGTCCACAACCCTTATACCCTCCAAGTCTTCCCCTACAAGCTTCCAAAGTGGTCTGAAATGTTGCTTGTGATATCCTGAATTTCAAGTTTTGTTTTCGATTGAATAAGTTGGGTTTTTCATCGACGTGCCTATAGTTTTTTTCCTTGAGTTGGCCACTCATAGGATAACCAACCTATCGTGGTGAAGTCGTTGAGGAACTTAAATGCAATAGACTAGAGAGACTGCTAGACCGTGCTAATCTACAATGGTCATTATGGCACCGTCAAAATAGATCGAGACTGAAAATAGGTTGATTCGATAGAGATATGTGATTAGTGTGTGGGTGATTCCACCTAATTACAAAATTCTCATCGAACGGCACTAAATCGATTTTTCTGTCATTTTTGTACCCTGTGTCTGTATTTGAAATCTTGAGATTTTCACGACAACTGACAGTCGCCAATGTGTCGAAGATGTACATTGTGGCTCGAAAATAATCAACCACAGGTCAATTACACTAAAAATTCCTAAAAGCTACCTAGTAGGTTAGGTCACGCTAAAATAGCGTCGGGTTGAAATTAACCATTTGAACTCGATTTCAGAAATTAAAAATTCTGTCATGTCATGATTCATTTTAGGAATGTCGACTCACCTTCCGAAGATTTTTCTGCAAATCGGGATTTTTTGGCAAAAATTTAAAGTAAAGCCGTTTTTGACCGGAAAAATTAGAAGGCCGTTTTTGAGCACACCGTTGGCCATCAAGTTGGTCCAATTGATGAGGAAAAATGTGAAATGGAGTGTGGGCACCTTGGATGGATTTATGGAATCCAATTTAGGTCCAATTGGAAAGGATTGGAACTTAAATTGGGGGAAATGTGTCAAAATTTGTAGGCCATGGGTGCAGCACACCATTGGACCACTTGGGAAGTGTAATAAGGAAGCTTGAGGGCAGCCAAGAAGCCATGGATGCCAGCCAAGGAGGTGGGCCAAGTGTGGTGAGTGCTTAGGATATTTAGGGAGACTTTTGTGGCCATTTGGGGCCCCCCTTGACCAGCAGCCCATCTTCTTCCCTTCAGCCCTCCTTTCTCTATTTGTGTGTTGTTGAAAGCTTGAGAGAAACCAGAGAACCGGCCAGTAGCTCCCCCTCCATCGTCGATTGCCCCTTGCAGCTACCGCATGCCGTTTGAAACGTCGCTAGCAGCTACCGCTTGCGTGCATCGCCTGCACGTCCTCCATCGGCCGCGCGTCCTGGGTCGTTGAGCTCCCTCCGACCGCCTGGAAGCCACCCGTCACCATCCCCTAGTAGCTAGCCGCCTCCACCTAACCGTTTGGTCCCGTCTCGCTGTTTCCAGTCACTGTTGTCACTCGGTTCAGCCTCTTCAGCCAGCAACCAAAGATCGAAGCCTAGCCGAGTCGTGCGTCTATGTGGCCCGTTTTAAGGCTCGTTCGGTCTCCGTTTGGTGTCACTGTAGGCTTGGTTGTTGCCCGCCTCTGCATCGCCATTGCCGTGGACTCACCGGATCGCAAAACCAGTGAGTTTACTTGCTAAACTCTACTTAGGGAGTTAATTATGCTTAGGGGTGATTAGTTTAAGTTAATTAGAGATTAGGCGGTTAGTTAGATTAGATTAGTGATTTAATTGTTAATTTGTGCATGTTAGGCGGTTAGATTAGATTAATTAAGGACTAGATAAGTTGTGCTATTTATTTATATAGGTTCACAAAATTTTTAGGCCCGTTTAGGTGGTTAGATTAGTGTTTCCGACCTACGTTAGTATTTTTGGTATTTAATTACATTTATTTAATTAAGTTTGGTATTTATTTAATTATTAATTATTTTCTAGAAATTAGACCAGGATAGTCGGTGATCGAAATTTTGTGCTGATTGCAATGGTGTGTTCAATCTCTGCAATTGAGTGTTAATTTGAGCAAATTGAGTGGTGATTGAAATTTTGGTTATTTATTCCAAAATTGTGAAAGTTTTGTATTTAATTAGAAAGTCCCGGGTGTCGGGTTTTGACACCGAAAATGATTTTAAATACTATATGAAATAGTGGGATTTTAAAAGGAAGGATATCAATTTTTGGGTTCGATCTGACCGTGTACCCACACACGATATTTTCGCTGGATGTTTTTAATACGAAGAAAAAGGGTTAAGTGCATTATCTTAATTGAGACATTTGAGTGCAATGCACAGTGTCCTTGGCCAATATTGATTGATTGTGTGTTGGTTATGTGAACCCGTCTCGAGCGTTTACGCTTGACGAAGCCCTTATATGGGTTACCCTTGGACAACGGAAGCCAGTCGTAGGAAAGCCATTTGATAGAGACGTTGTCGTGCTTAATGGGGTGAGACGACATCTGGCTACGCCAAAAGACCGCCAAACATCGAGTAGGCCATGCCCATTGGGCCGAGATCAAAAACTAGGAACGCATGATTAATTGAGTTGAATGTGTCGGATTATAGGACAAAATTGTGTGACATGGTATGTGACGTGTCATAATGATTCAACCCTATAAAAAGAACCCCTGTGCTTTGTTGAAATTGAGTGTGGTATTCAAGTTGATTGTGTTTGACTTATGCTTATGTCTGTGGCTGTGTGAAATATGAATTGTGCTGATATGTAGGGAGGATCTGAGATGAGGTAAGTCTCTATGGTTGTATGGTTGTGTGGTTAGGACGCCTCTAGGCGTATTACCCTTCTAATTGGGGTTTAGAGTGTGAACTCGTTGAGATTTATATCTTACCTTGTCATGTTCAGGACTGTAGAGTGGAGGATCTATAGCCAAGCTGAGGGGATTTGAGGTGTAGGTCAGTTAGGATAGCTTCTTTTTTAGAGCCGGTCTTTTGTAGACTTTTGGTGTTGACATTTGGTATATGACTCAGTGTGTATATGAAAGTATGTTTTGGTTGTGAATATGTTTTTCTTGCTTTTCTATCCCATGTTGGTTATTGTCAGGGGATTGTTTATTCGCTTCCGCATGTGCAACAAAATGAAAGGGTTTGCGACTCGTCCTTGGAAGTCACAATTTTTATTGACTACCAAGGGATGGGCACGCGCTCTAGCACACACTTGTTTGACCACTCATGCGAAGCAGGATTAATGGCGCCGCTACGAAAAGGAAAAACAATAAACCCGAAAATGGCTAGGAGGAAGATCTTATTTTTTAAGAATGTTAGCACTAGCAAAACTTTGATCTAGGAAAGAAAAAGGACATGCAAGACAATTATCTTAATCTGATTCTTATCCATCCTAAGAAAGTCGACAAAATTGATTTAGGTTCTATTCCAAGAGGTGGGTTTATCAGTTCCAGTTCCAAAGGTTTTCCTATGGTAGTGCTGTATTCCTCCAGGGTCGGGGTCAGCTCATGCTTACCGAATATGAACGCTGATGTTTGGGGGCACCAAAAATGAGCGAGTGCTTGCATGACGCCACTTTGAACGTCGATGTCAAGCAGGGGAACAAGGAGACCAAGTCTGCTTTCCACATAGCTTTGGCCATCATGGCCTAGACGATCTCACCATGATTTGAGTTCAGCCTTTGGTGTAGGCACGAATCGAATGTTGGATCTTCCAATTGTTTACAGACCAAGACTCGACCAACCTAATGTCATGGACCGACGAAAGGACTAATAAAGTAAGTAAATTGCAAGAGTGAAGGGCAGAAAACTTACTTCACCAGGTGATTAAAGCAACCGCATAGACAAGCGCATGAAATGTGAGGTTCGATTTCTAACTAGGAAGGCTAAGCAAGGTTGAGTTAAAAGGGTGGGATGACTTAGTTGCAGTCTCGCATACTAAGTCAAGTCCTCCTAACTCCGGCTTAGTCAAGGATGATACCCCAATGCGGTGCAGCCTCACGGGTAGAGGTAAGCATTCTTGACACCAAGAAAAACTTTCGGGATTGAGTTAGACAACCTCTACTACACATCCTCGCGGTCGAAGTCGTATCAAACTCAATCCCATCCTAAGTGTCCTAGTGCGGCCCAAGTCCAAATGGGCAAGTTGTGTGTGCAATAATGTAGTGTTAAATGCAAGGCATGCACAACAATTTAAATTAAACAACACTTCAATAACTTGAATTTAAAACATTCATCCCCAACTCCAACCTGCAAGACAAGGGTTAGCAAAGACTACTCCCATTATATCTCCCCATTTGCAAGAACATTTAACACCTTAAATGTTAGGGACGTACCTAGGATCCTCACTACCAAACAAAAACATTTTTCAAAAGAGAAAATTGGCCTAAGTCCACTAAGAGTTTCAACTCAAGTCCCCAGCAGAGTCGCCAAGCTGTCGCGACCAAATTTTCGAGTGCACCACCTAAAATTAGGCTAATAGATTACTAAGTCTAACTTAGCTCGGGCTCTCCCAAGCCCATAACAATTCGCGACTTAGGTTCAAATTTCTTAACATGCAAATGGATTTTATCTATGAGTCGCCACTAATCGATTTATGGTAGGTCAATTAGATACCTAAGTAAAATAATGAGGAATTATTTTACTCTTATGAACCAGAGACTTTGGGTACGGGGACTTGATTACACTAGATTTCTCTAATGCCCTTTCGGTACCTTTTATTTTATTTTCAAAAATGTTTTTTGCAAGCAGTTTGGATTGATTTTAAATCTATTTTCCTAACATGTGAGGTGATCATACAGGTGCACAGTCCACCAATTTAACACGCAAGAAGGCAATTAAAAAAAAAAAATGCAGAACTTACCTCATAGCAATGAAAACACCTGCGTTGTTAGATCGAATTCATATCAACGGTCATAAATATGATTTCTAATTAACACGCAATTTCTTTTTTGTTTTCACTTATTTAATGAGAGTCATGCAATGTAATGTAATCTGACCTAGTGACAAGCAATTTCTAGCTAAATGGACCTAACCACGATCACTAAATGACATGCATTTCATGAACTTAATTCTATATGACATGCACATGACATTTTTTTATTTTCTTAAAGTAAAAAGCATGCAATCTATCCTAGAGATGGAAAATAATTTATCCTAAGATATTTTTTGTATATTTTTTTTATGAAATTCGAAATTAGAAAAATGTTAAAATTATCTAGCTAGATTAAGATTCTATCCAACTTATATTAATGATTAGGTCAGGCTAAACCCTAATTTAAATCAAGATATTGTCTTAATTTAGCAATCTCTAACCAAAGATGCAGTCTATCTAAAAAACTAATCTAAACTTAAAATGAATTAAAAAAACTATTATCTAGAATTAAATTATGTGCAATTTTATCATACTATGCAATGACGTGCAAAGAATGCCCTAATTCTAAGTTTTCTCTTTTTTTTTTATAAAAATTCGAAATTAAAATTGTCAAATAATTAACATGCAATTTAGATTAATGAAATGACAATCTAACATCCTAAATTTATGTTTTTTTGATTTTTTATTTCGAAAATTCAAGATAAATAAAATGCTTAGACTAAATATGCACATGACCCTAAAGCATGCGATATTCTAACTCAAACATATTTCAAGATAAATAAAGTAATCAAGACAAGACAGATCATTTAAAATCATCAAAGATATCATACATCATTCAGATCAAGGGATAATATCTCGCTAATAAAATCGATAAATTGATCTTAAGCCTTAAAAATCAAAATATCAATTTTACTCCCGCTTGATTAATTATTTCATCTAAAGCCTTAAAGATGGAATAAAAAACCCTGGCGCGGTTGCGAATCAAATGGCATGTTGTAATTTCCAATTATGCATAGTAAAATATTTCAAATAAGAAAACAAGAAATTAAAAAAAAAAAAAACTTGCCTAATAAAATAAAGTAAATATACCTAATTTGATTTTTTCTTTTTTTTTTTTTTTAAATCTTGGTGGTCGGTTCGGAGCTCAGTGAGGGCACAACAAGTACACTAGCGAGGAGCTCAGAGTGGAGGTGGTCGGCAATAGGGTCGCTTGGGCGTGGGGTGCAATGTGCGTGCTGCTGCGGGCAACAGGGCTGAGGCAGAGGTGCGGTGGTGGTCGTCGCAGCAGGGGAACAGAGCGAAGCTTAGTGAGATGCGGGGTGGGGCTGGTTGACGGCAAAGCATGGCGGCGGGGGCAGCAAGTAGCAACAGCTCGTCGGGGCCGGTGAATAGCGCCCGGTGGCCGTGGTCAAGCTCGCTGAAGGAAGGGAGATGGATCTTGTCGAATTGTCGTTGATTAGCGCGACGAGTTTTGATCCGGTGGTACGGTGCGGTGGTGTTGCGAGGAGGTCGATAGTGAAGCGATGACTAGCTCGAATCTGCCGTCATCGGGGCTCCTGGGTGAGATTGGGACAACAACGGTGTTGCGGGCTGGCGTGGGTGGAGGCGAGGCGAGCACGGTGGGTACCGGTGGCTTCGCAGCTTTTGGGAACGTGAGCAGCAGTAACAACGTTGTGGACCGGCGTGGGTTGGAGGCAACATAGGACACGGTGGTGGTCGATGGCTTCACGGTTTCCGGGAAAGTGAGTGCAGCGACGTCGCGGATCGGCACGGGTTTGCGGGTGAGGGGGATCTCCGGCGATTGGAAGGGCGATGGCGACGGAGTCACGGAGCTTGCTAGCGGGGGCGGTGCCAGCGTTGGCTGGTGCGGTAGTGAGGCCGGTGCGGTTGGGGGCTCCTCTTGAGGAAGATGAACAGTCGCGCCCCATTTTCCTTTCTCTCTCTCTCTCTCTCTCTCTCTCTCTCTCTCTCTCTCTCACGTCACTCACTAGTCTTGACTCTCTCTCCTGGTTTTCGGACATGAGTTGACCTCAATTTTTATTTTTATTTTTTAGGGGTAAAAATTAACCCACTTTTTATGCAAAAATTTAGGTGTCAACAGACAAAGCTAATTTCTAAGGCTCCTTACCGAATGACATTGTCTAGTTGAAGGAACTGAAGGTACAAATGCAAGAATTGTTGGATAAGGGATTCATACATCCCAGTCCATCACCTTAGGGAGCACCAGTTTTGTTTGTGAAAAAGAAAGATGGTTCGTTGCGTCTAAGTATTGACTATCGTCAACTCAATCAGGTGACGATCAAGAACAAGTATCCACTGCCGAGGATAGGGTACCCTCAGCTGAGGATTAGAAAGGAGGATATATCGAAGTTAGCATTTTGTACTCGATACGGCCATTATGAGTTCACTGTAATGCCATTTGGTTTGACAAACGCCCCAACTGCTTTTATGGATCTAATGAACCGAGTGTTCAAAGAATATCTAGATCAGTTTGTGATCGTGTTCATCGACGATATCCTGGTGTACTTGAGAAGTCTTGAGGAACACAAGAGGCATTTGAGGATGGTACTCCAGACTTTGAGGATTCATGAGCTGTATGCCAAGTTCAGCAAGTGCGAGTTTTGGTTGACTCATGTGGCATTCCTACGTCACATGATTTCAGGCAAAGGAATCTCCGTGGACCCTTCCAAGATTGAATCAGTTATCAGCTGGCCAAGACCGACAACCGTGATGGAGATCAGAAGCTTTTTCGGTCTAGCAGGGTACTACAGATGATTTATGGAAAGTTTTTTAGCATTAGCGTCGCCGTTGACTCGACTACTGAAGAAAGAAGAGAAATTTATGTGGACAGACAAGTGCAAGTGTAGTTTCCAAGAGCTTAAGAAGAAGCTGACTACTGTACCCGTGTTGACGATTCCATCTGGTCCTGGAGGATATGAGATCTATAGTGATGCGTCGTTTAGAGGACTAGGTTGCATGCTAATGCAACATGGCAGGGTTGCTGCATATGCGTCCCGTAAGTTGAGACCTTACGAACTGAATTACTCAACACATGACTTGGAACTCGCAGCGATTATTTTCGCTCTGAAGATTTGGAGACATTATTTGTGCGGAGAAAAATTCTAGATCTTCACTGACCATTAAAGTCTCAAGTATCTATTCTTTCATAAGGAGTTGAATATGAGACAATGTCGTTGGATGGAACTCCTGAAGGATTATGATTGTGATATTTTGTATCACCTTGGAAAGTCGAATAAAGTAGCAGATGCGCCGAGTCGAAATATTCAGTTGCGTAGGTGTTGCTCAAGTAACGGATTTTACTTATAGGGCTCGAGATTTGGTTTTCAAGTTTGAGGTAGGCCACCTTTCAAATCTTATGGCCACCCTCAAAATTGAGCAGGAAGTGCAAATCAAAATCAAGACGCTTCAACCGATAGACACAGAGATTCATAAAATCCTACAAGATGACATCGAAAAGAGAAAGGCTGACTTTCAGATTTCTGATAACGGAACACTAAGGTTCTAAGGATGATTGTGTGTACCTGACGATGCAGAGCTTAGGGAAGAGATTTGTTAGAAGCTTATTGTAGCAGTTACAGCATTCATCTTGGCAGTATGAAGATGTATCAGAATTTGCATCAACATTATTGGTGGTTCGGTATGAAGGCGGATATAGCCAAGCATGTCGCCAAGTATCTGACGTGTCAGCAAATAAAGGCATAGCATTGTAAGCCAGGAGGACTTCTACAACCTCTCGAGATTCTTGAATGGAAATGGGAACACATCATGATGGATTTTGTGACAGGCTTACCAAGGAGTTAGAGGGGTAATGATTCCATTTGTGTAGTGGTCGACAGACTGACGAAGTCGACTCGCTTCATCACCGTGTGAAAGGACTGTGATTTGGACAAGCATGCAGAATTGTACATGCATCAGATTGTTCGTCTGTATGGAGTGTCGGTGACGATTACATCGAGACCAAGACTCGAGGTTCACAATTGCCTTTTGGAAAGTTTGCGACCTCCTTAGGAATGAAGCTGCAAGTATAGTACGGCTTATCATCCTCGGATGAATGGCCGAGTCGAGAGGACGATTCAAACCCTCGAAGACATGCTGCGAGTTTGCGTGTTGGATTTCAAGGGAAGCTAGGAGGAACAGCTTCATCTTGTCAAGTTCGCCTACAACAACAGCTACCTGCAGAGCATTCAGATGGCTCCTTTTGAAGCATTGCACGACAGAGCTTGGAGAACGCCAGTTTGTTGGGAAGAGGTCGGAGAACGAAAGGTCACAGGCCTAGAGTTGGTTCAGCAGTCAATGGATGCGGTTGCCGTTATTAGGGTCGATTAAAGACCGCTTAGAGCAGCCGAACAGCTACACAAATAAGCGTCGGAGAACATTAGAATTCCAAGTTGGTGAGCATGTCTTTTGAAGGTGTCATCGATGAGGGGTATTTCACACTTCAGCAAGAAAGGAAAGCTAAGTCCGAGGTACGTAGGTTCCTTTAAGATTTTGAAAAGAATAGGGACTCTAGCGTTTCGTCTTGGATTGCTTTGCCGAGGTTGGCACAAGTGCATGACGTCTTTTACGTGTCGATGTTGAGGAAGTATGAGCCCGACCCGACCCACGTGCTAAATTTTGAAGAGTTAGACATGGACGACGGGGTGTCGTACGTGGAAAGATCGGTTGAGATTATGGATTGCAGGGAATAGATTTTGTGCACCAAGATGATTCCATTGATTAAAGTGGTCTGGCAACACCACGGCACCGAAGGAGCAACTTGGGAAAGTGAAGATTTGATGAGACAACTGTACCCCCACATTTTTGTTTAAAGATTTGTAATAGGTTTAAATTTCGAGGATGGAATTTTTTTAAGAGGAGAAAAGTTGTGACATCCTGAATTTTGAGTTTTGTTTTTGATTGAATAAGTTGGGCTTTTCATTAACGCGCCTATAGTTTTTTTCCCCGAGTTGGCCATTCACGGGATAACTAACCTATCGGTGAAGCCGTTAAGGAACTTAAACGCAATAGACTTGAGAATTCGACTAGGAATCGATTGCTCAACCGTGCTAATCTACAAGGGTCATTATGGCATCGTCAAAATAGATCAGAGACATAACCTATCGAGTAGCTTTTAGGAATTTTTAGTGCAATTGACCTGTGGTTGATTACTTTCGAGCCACAATGTACATTTTGGACACATTGGTGACTGTCGATTGTCGTGAAAATCTCGAGATTTCAAATACGGACACAGGGTATAGATCAATTTAGTGTCATTCGACGAAAATTTTGCAATTAGGTGATACACTAATCACATATCGTCGAGCTCCCTCCGGCCGCTTAGAAGCCACTTGTCGCTGTCCCCAAGAAGCTAGCCGCTTCCGCCTAACCGCCTGTTGACACCTAATTTAAATTTAGTTTTTAGAAATAGAAGATAATATTTGATTAGAGGGAAATTTTCAAAAAAAAAAATTTGAATTCAAAAAAATTCAACAGTCATGTGATTTTGGAACCACTTTTTTTGTTAAAGAAGTTGAGTGAATATTGGGAAACTTTCAACAACTTCGAGCCTTTCCTCTATAAAAAAGAGGGCGAGGTTTCGGAGCTAGGGGGCTTCTCTTTGTCTTGGTCGAAGGAAAAAAGAATACAAAAGTGAAAAGAAAGAAGAAAAGTGAGGAGACATGAGGGGAACTTCTCTTCGTTCGAAGAAAGAGAATACAAAAAGTCAAAAAGTGAAGGGAAGTGAGAGAGAGAGTAATTCTTTTAGGTTTTCCTTTTGTAGACTTCGAAGTCAAAAGAGGTGCAGAAAGTAGAGAGAGATGACATGAGAGACGGTGAGAATGACGGAGAGAGAGAGAGAAAAGGTCAAAAAAGAGGAAAAAAAGCTATTGTTCGTCTTCTCCAGAGGTTCCCCTCGCCGCTGCTGCTCATCACCTCCGCGCCGCAGCACTCTAGCCTGCCTCCGCCCGCAACCCAGCGATCTCCGCGTCTTTGCCCACAGCACCGCAGATCCCGAGCCCCCTCTGCGACGCCGACTTGCGCGCTAGAAGCCCCGATGCCCTTGCTCCGCCGGTCCCCGCTGCTCGAACACTGCCTTTGTTTCGCTTGATGAAGCTGCTGTTGTGCTGATCTGCGTCTCACTCGAGCGACCACCCGAGCTACTTCAACCGCTCCGATTCGAGTCACCGGTAGCCCAACACCACCGAAGTCCATATCGCTGGTCGCTCCGCGCTGCGCATCTCCGTCACCGTTGCTCTGCTACGCCCGATGCCAGAAGTCGCCGCCCCTGCCTTCGACGTTGCTGTTCCTCTACACACCCAAGCGACGCCCCCGCTTCACCTACAATGCCCGTAGCAGCTGCTCACCGAACTGCCCGCCCTCTGCGATCCCGCACCAGTGACGGTTATTGCTTTGCCGTTGCTGGTTCGGGCTTGTTACCTCTCACCAGAGCTCCGATGACCGTGACACACCCCTCGCTATGCCTCGCACCTCGGTCGCTCGCAACCACTGTTTTTTTTACGAGATCCTTTGCTGGTTCCCGTTGCCGGAGTTACCGTCCAATTTTGTGTCGGGTGGTTTCGTTGATTGATTTTTATCACTTTTGTTACTAGACGAACCAATGTTGCTATGAGTTTGATGTGGCTGATCGATCTTGTTTCTCTCCCGTCGTTCACACTTGGCCAAATTACACCTCCACGTCGAGACGTGGTTTTTCCTTGGGGCTGTTCTCTATTTTCTCTTTGTGCAGGTGCTATTTTTAGCAACAAAAAGCTGTGCCCTTGACTAGGTAATTCCTTTAGGCTAAATTTAGTTCAAATATTCTGTTTCATAGTTTTTTATTCTAACTTGATTTGTTTTGATTTATTTTTATTATTATCCGATTAGGGAATTTGTCATATTAAGTCATAATAATCAAAAATATTGAGCCGCGAGACGTCGGGTTAGATTTTTGATTATTTTTCGACTTTTCATGGCAAATTCATGAATTGCTTTGCATCATTGAGATAATATGTCATTGATTTACATTGATAAATTTTCTATAGGATATATATTTTGGTGTGTTATTGTTATTTGTTCATCACATATCATGCATCATATGTCATATCTAGGATTTTGGTTCATAAACATTTCATGTTTAAAGCATTGCATTTTAATTTTTTAAGATTCATATAGAATTAGGATAATTTTCCTTTAATAAAACCAAGACAAAAAAGAACAAAAAAATGTTATTTAGGTTATATAGATTTCATAATATGCAAACCACATAATCTATTTATGTCATCATTGTTTAGTGTAGGTTGCATATATGTAATAAAAAAATCATTAAAAAAATCATAAAAAAACATTCATATGGAATTACCACATCATACATCCCATATCATATAGCACATGCATATTTAGGGTTATGTAAATTAGATTGCAGACATATTGTGATGATTTAAATTATGTCACATGAATTGCATCTCATATGTCATTAAAATAAAACTCATGCATATCAAATTTAGATTAAGATTGCATATAATTAATATTTTTTAAAAAGAAAAAGAAAAATTAGGTGTCATGTCATTTAGAAATCATGTTTAGTGCATGCATTTTTATTAGCATTTTTGTAACTTTTTTTTTAGAGAGTAGACCTTAATAAGATTGTAGTTTATAATTTCTTACAATCTATCACTTCGGTTTATTGAATGTTATTTCATTGATTATGCACCCGCATGATCACCCTTTGCACGTTAGTAGCTTAGGTTAAAATTAATCAAGACTGCCTGCAAAATATTTTTTAAATTAAAATGACAAGGTACCGAAAGGGCATTAGATTTTTCTAGCGTAACTATGTCCCCGGATCTATTGAATCTCTGGTTTGCAAAAGTAAAGTATTCTTCCATACTTTACTTGGGTTTCTAACCAACCCTAATTGGTTAGTGGCGGCTCCAAATTGAGTATAATTGCATGTTTAAATGAGTTAATTTCTTAGTATCAAGTCGCGATTGATAGGACTTGGAAGGGTCTGTGCCAAGTCTTCGGACTTAGTAATCCAATAGCCTTCTTTGAATAATTCACCCTTGGGAAGGTCGCGACAGCCTTGACGACTTTTTGGAGACAGAGTTAAAACTATAGTGGACATAGGCTTGTTTCTTTTTTTTTTTTTTTTTAAAATATTTTGTTTGGCAGCATGGAAACAAGGTACGCTCTTAACATGAAGTGTTAAATGTTTTTACGAAAGGAGGTATAAGGGGAGTAGTGCTTGTTGATTCTTTGTTTTGTAGGAAGGTGTTGGTATTGAATATTTTTCTTATCATTGAAGTGTTGCTTGTATTATAAATTGTTGTGCATGATTTTCAAATTGTTTTAGCACTACACATTGCACACACAACCTGCTGTCGGACCTGGACCGTATTTAAGGATTCTAGGATGGTGTGAGAAATGGATCAACCTTGAACGCGAGACCGCGATGTAGAGGTTGCCTTTCTCAACCCCGAAAATTTTTCTTGGTGTCAAAACATTTATCCTTGTTCGCGAAACTGTGTGACCATGGGATTTTCTTTTGACTGAGCCGGGCTTGGAGGACTTGACATGTTAATGTGAGACCGCAACGGTCAGATCATCCTCTTATCTTCACCTTTTTAAGCCATCTAGATAGAAATCGAGCCTCACATTTCATACGTATGTCTATGTGATTGTCATCCATTTCCGGTGAAAGTAAGTTGTCTAAATTCTCACTTCGCAATTTACTACTTTATTGCAATTTCATCGGTCCATGACAATAGGTTTCGTGGTCAATCTTGTTTTATATGCAATGGGGAAAACCGACATACAATTCATTTCCTCTCCCAAAAAGAGCTCAAAATGTGGCTGGACCAATTAGATCAAGGCGACCAGGCCCTATGTCCAGTGGTCCCTGACGTGACTAAGAAGCTCACTCAGTGAGCACAAATTGAGCATCTTAAGCAGAAATTGGAAATGATTGAATTTGAAAATAAAAAAACTTTGCAAGGCATTAGCGTTCCTGAAAGCATATAAAATAAAATGTTTTGGTTTTTGTCTAGGGACCTTGATTTCAATTTTTAATTCAGTGTTTTCAATTCTTAGTTCAATGTTTAGGGACTTGAATTTCAATTCTTAGTTCATTGTTAGAAAGTTTGATTCATATTTCAAATAAAATGAGGCGATTAGACCATTGTCATGGGCCATTTTCCTATCTTGTCATCGTTTCTTACATTATCTCTTTTCTCCCATAGGTAACAACACGGCTCACCCAAGATCGCCAATCCGTACCCATTCTAGAGCAATAATGGCTGATAACACCGAACAAACGCGTGTTGCTGAACAAGCTCGTGTTGCTACCCTCGAATCGGAGATGAAGCAAGTCCTGAATGTTCTTGAGCAACTTTCTAAACAAATCGATTCTCTCCAAGCAAACACTGCCCCACCAGCTCCGTAAGTTGAAGTGGTGTTACCACAATATGCTCCCATGGCTGATCCAAGAGATAAAGGCCATCTACCTCTAATGATCCCTCCCAGGTTAAAATTATTGACATGCCTCAAATTGTTGTTGAGGATGGAGTACAAGTGGTACATTCAGACGTACCAAAAACTGAGCAGGAAAAATGCTTGATAAAAATCGAGGAGAAACTCAAGTAGTTGCAGGGTTCATTTAGCCAAGACCCAACTGATCTGTCCCATTATGCAAAGATTAAGATGCCAAAGAAGTTCAAAATGCCAGACTTTGAAAAGTATGATGGCACCTCTTGCCCGAAGATCCATCTGCAGACTTATGTGGTCAGGATGACCCAAGTATGTTGATAACATCCCCTTGATGATTCAACAATTTCAAGCAAGCCTGACAGGACCGACGCTTCAATGGTACATTATGAAGAGAATTAATCTGCTAGAGACTTGGGAGGATTTGACTGATGCCTTCTTCAAGCAATATAAGTATAATATTGATGTCACTACATCTCGAGAGGATTTACTTCGCACTGAGAAGAAGAAGACGGAATCTTTCAAGGCGTGCATCACAAGATGGAGGACTGTAGCTGGTCGATAACTCCGGAGCCAACATAAAAGGAGCTGATGGATTTGTTCATGAAGATACTCCCGCCTGAGTATCAAAATTGAATGCTAGGTTCGATTGTCGAGTCATTCAGTCAGCTAATCCCTGTTGGCGAGCGAATTGAAGTAGCATTGCGTGATGGATGGGCATCTGATCAAACTAGCTCGTATGGGAGAGTCTCAACCAAGAAGGATAAGGAACCTGTAGTGGAGGTTAATGCAGTTTATGTTCAACCACCTCGCCCTACCCCAAACACCCAACAGGGAAGAGTAGAACCATTCTTTGGCCAGCAAAAAAACTCTTCCAAGCGTCAATTTACGCCACTTCCTAAGCCCTTGTCCAAGATCTTGCTGACCCTTCAAAAGAAAGGATTATTCGCTAAGGAGCCTAAGCTATCTAATCCCGAATGTTTTCCCAACTATGATCCGTCCAAGACATGTGCTTATCATATGGGGGAGGTGGGGCATTCTGTTGATGATTGCTATACACTGCAACACAAAATCCAAAATCTTTTGGATGCCAATGTGGTCTCATTCCGTGATGCACAGCCGAATATCCAGAATAACCACTCCCTGATCACTCAGAAACTGTGAATGCTATTTTCAGTTTTGATGTTGAGCCCATCATGTTTCAAATGATGCATGAGGAAGAAGGGGCAATCGATACCTGTGTTCAATACTCCAAGCCTCCAGGTGCTGGTGTCGATGTTGTTCCTGTTGGATGGGGAGACAAGCAGATTGCATACACCATTCAATCCACTGGAAAAGATGATGCACTCGAAGGAATGATTGAATTGTTTGAAGAGAATTTAGTGTTTGTCATCGACGAAGCTCGAGAGTAGGAGAATTTTAATTATTTGCACACTCCTGCACGGGAGTCTTTATTACTTTTCATATTTGCATATTTACATTTTCAATTCTAGGATTTCTCTCATTTCAATAATGTAGTTTGCTTTTCATCCAATAAAATACATGGAGATTTTCGTGTTTTAAGGGCATGTTGAAGTACACCAAACTAGCCCCGTGATGAAATCCTACCCAAAAGAAAACGGTAAGGAGCTAATTACGGAAGGGGGCTTCTTCATGCTCCCTTGAAATTTTTTTCAAAATAAAATAATTTTTCAGCATGCATCTAATTTACCCTATTTGTTTCTTTCAATTATCTGCTTTATGTTTCAGGTGCAGCCCTGTGCATATTTAAGGAACCTCTATGAGCTCCCTTGCAAAGAACGGTAAGACACAGACACTTAATAGTTTTGACTTTATGATCTGATGTGCAAGAATAAAGCATAGCCTTTTTAGCATTTCAGAATGTTTTCACATGATATGTAATTCACTAATTCCACTTGAAATTTATCAAAATGGATAATTCGGTGAAGGATGTTGAGTTACTTGAACATGCTAAATGATGTTAAATGAGGCGTGAAAGGCAAGCCTTATCCCATACACAGTCCCTTGTCTATACATTGTGAGGTGAGTATGGAAACATTTTCTGTTTCAAGGTGAAGAGTTTTCTTGTAAGAAGTACGACAACTAAAATGACAAGAGGCAATTCATTTCTCTATTGGTGAACCCTTGTTTAACCCTCTTTCATACTACCCCTGTCAAGAACCACCCCACATCGGGGCAAATGGAGGTAAGTAGACATTGAAGGAGAGGGAAATGGATAGAAATTTTTTTTTGCTCTCACTTGCATCAATCTTCAAGTTGTGCTATTACATTGAATTCATGTGGTAATTTAAGTACATTAGGATGATGAAGAGCATTTTTTTTTGCTATCCTATATAGTTATATTCCTTGCATAGCCCACTCGAGCCAATAATTTCTTTTCTTTAAACCAAGTTAGTGATCATCCCCCACACTGGGGCAAGGCAAGAGATAGATGAAGACCCTTGAAGGTTCGAGTGTCATTTAAAGTATACTTGAGACATGCATTGTGCACAAGAATTGAAATAAAAATAGAAATAAGGAGCATGAAAAGCAGTGTGCCTGGTAAAAGCAAGGCCAATGCCCATGAAAAAGAAGAGAAATGACCCGATGAATTGGGGGGCATAAAAAGCAGTGTGCCTAATAAAAGCATGACCGATGCCCATCATCAAAGAAAATGACTTTGAAAAAAATGTTGAGAAAAGATCTCTAGTTGAATAATCATTGGCGTTGGGTGATAAACTTTTGAGCCAATAAATCCGTGCGAAGAAAACTGGTGGCAATGTCAAGATGATCACCAACTCTTACCCTCCTAAACACATTTTGGGCCCAATGATCCTTTCATTTCTCAACCCATGAACCCAGCCTATGTTACGTCCCTTACAAAATCTCTTGATTAGGGCACTTGAATTAACATAGGAGTTCACATGTTTTAAGCATCGCTCAAAGAAGTGCGAGCAAGATTATTTCTTTCTCATTTTGCGGGGTCTTGACTTGTAAACCCGGAGATGATTACAGAATTGTTCTCTCAATTGCTTTGACTCGAAGAGTCCCTTTGTTAAGCCATTGACCAAGCTCGCATTACAATCTTTGTCAAAGACCTCTAAGATTGGTAAGGTCGTCTGCTTGCAAGAAAATTCGAACTCTTGTCGACAAGATGAAGATTGAGTGATATATTTCCGCATCAATGGTCGGGACAAATAACCCCTCTTAAATGAGAGCGAGTGAAAAAGCCTTTTCACACCAAAAGTGTCTCACTTAGCATGTTCAAGAGATTCACGCTATAACTGAAAATTGTCCTAGTGATAATTTTTTTTTCGGTAGAAGCTTGATAAAGCCATCATGCATGGACCTTCATTGAATTTTTCCTCAAAGACCAAAAAATTGTCTTTGAAACCCTGAGTTTGTTCAGTCATCTTGGTGCTTGATGAGAATTCCAAGTACCCATTTATAAAATGTTTTCAAATGTCTAGTATGACTCCGAGATATTTGAACCTTTAAATACTTGATGTGATTTCCAGATGTTTAGTAAATATTTTCAAATGTCTAGTATGAATTCCAGATATTTGAACCTTTAAATGCTTGATGTGACTTCCAATTATTTGTCTTTTCAAACATCGATGTGATTTCCAGATGTTTAGTAAATGCTTTCAAATGTATGACATAAGAATCAGAATTTTGAAATTTTAAGTACTTGATGTAATTTCCAGGTGCTTAGAATCGATGAGAGTTCCGATCCTTGAAGACTTTAAGCCTTTCAATTATTTGAAGGGAGTGCCGGATGTTTGTCGGGTCTCGTAAAAATCATTTCACACCTAATCCCAGACAAGTATGATAGGTGTGTGTTCTTCTTTGCATTTGCATTTCGTTGGGCATAGACACATTGAGATCTATGTTCCCGACCAAATCATGGCATTACATTGAATTTCTTTATTGCATGACCTTGCATTTCAAAAGGGATTAAATTTATTTGAGTCCATCTCTTCTTTTTTTCTAAGTCATTAACATTTGCATATTCATTTCACATTCATTTTTGCATGGTTTAAATTTAGGTGTCATATATCTTTGAAGGAAACCTCTACAAGCTTCCCTTTAAAGAGGGGCAGCTGTTGACACCTAATTTAAATTTAGTTTTTAGAAATAGAAGATAATATTTGATTAGAGGGAAATTTTGAAAAAAAAAATTGAATTAAAAAAAATTGAACAGTCATGTGATTTTGGAGCCGCTTTTTTTGTTAAAGAAGTTGAGTGAATATTGGGAAATCTTCAACAACTTCGAGCCTTTCCTCTATAAAAAAGAGGGCGAGGTTTCGAGCTAGGGGCTTCTCTTCGTCTTGGTCGAAGGAAAAAAGAATACAAAAGTGAAAAGAAAGAAGAAAAGTAAGGAGACGTGAGGGGAACTTCTCTTCGTCCGAAGAAAGAGAATACAAAAAAGTCCAAAAGTGAAGGGAAGTGAGAGAGATAAATTAGTTTAGGTTTTCCTTCTGTAGACTTCGAAGTCAAAAGAGGTGCAGAAAGTAGAGAGAGATGACGTGAGAGACAGGTGAGAATGACGGAGAGAGAGAGAGAAAAGGTAAAAAAAGAGGAAAAAAAACTACTGTTCGTCTTCTCCGGAGGTTCCCCCGCCGGCTGCTGCTCATCACGTTCGCGCCGCAGCACTCGAGCTGCCTCGCCCGCAACCCAGCGATCTCTGCGTCTTTGCCCACGGCACCGTAGATCCCAGCCCCCCTCTGCGACGCCGACTTGCGGCGCCGAAGCGCCCGACGCCCCTTCGCCGGTCCTTGTTGCTCGAACTTTGCCTCTATTTCGCCTGACGAAGCTGCTGCTGTGTCGATCCGAGTCTCACCCGAGCTGCTTCAACTGCTCCAGATTTGGCCACCGGTAGCTCGACACCATCGGAGTCCATATCGCTGGTTTGCTCTGCTGATGTGCGTCTCCGCCACCATTGCTCTACTACGCCTGACGCCAGAAGTCGCCGCCCCGCCTTCGACATTGCTGTTCCTCTCGCACGCTCGAGCGACGCCCCTTCACCTGCAACGCCCGTAGCGGCCGCTCACCGAGCCACCTGCCTTTTGCTTTGCTCCCGCACCAGCGACGGTTGCTTCTTTGCCGTTGCTGGTTCGGGCTTGTTACCTCTCACTAGAGTTCCGACAACCGCGACACCTGCCCTGTTGTGCACCGCACCTCAGCCGCTCGCCACCACTATTTTATGGAGATCCTTTACTAGTTCTTGTTGCTAGAGTTACCGTCCAATTTTGTGTCAACTCGGTGGTTTCGTTGACTGGTTTTTATCACTTTTGTTACTGGACGAACCAATGTTGCTATGAGTTTGACGTGGCTGATCGATATTGTTTCTCTCCCGTCGTTCACACACATCCAAATTACACCTCCACGTCGAGACATGATTTTTCCTTGGGGCTGTTCTTTATTTTCTCTTTGTGCGGAGTCTGTTTTTAGCAACAAAAAGCCGTGCCCTTGACTAGGTAATTCCTTTAGGCTAAATTCAGTTCAAATATTCTGTTTCATAGTTTTTATTCTAACTTGATTTGTTTTGATTTATTTTTTATTATTATCCGATTAGGGAATTTGTCATATTAAGTCATAATAATCAAAAATATTGAGTGGCGAGATGTCGGGTTAGATTTTTGATTATTTTTCGACTTTTCATGGCAAATTCATGAATTGCTTTGCATCATTGAGATAATATGTCATTGATTTACATTGATAAATTTTCTATAGGATATATATTTTTGGTGCGTTATTGTTATTTGTTCATCACATATCATGCATCATATGTCATATCTATGATTTAGGTATTTAGGTCCATAAACATTTCATATTTTAAGCAACGCATTTTAATTTTTAAGATTCATATAGAATTAGGATAATTTTCCTTTAATAAAACCAAGACAAAAAAGAACAAAAAATGTTATTTAGGTTATATAGATTTCATAATATGCACACCACATAATCTCATTTATGTCATCATTGTGTAGCGTAGGTTGCATATATGTAATAAAAAATCATTAAAAAATCATAAAAAAAATGCATATGGAATTACTATGTCATACATCCCATATCATATAGCTCATGCATATTTAGGGTTATGTAAATTAGATTGCACACATGTTGTAATGATTTAAATTATGTCACATGAATTGCATCTCATATGTCATTAAAGTAAAACTCATGCATATCAAATTTAGATTAAGATTGCATATAATTAATATTTTTAAAAAGAAAAAGAAAAATTAGGTGTCATGTCATTTAGAAATCATGTTTAGGGCATGCATTTTTATTAGCATTTTTGTAAGCTTTTTTTTTTTTTTTTTTTAGAGAGTAGACCTTAATAAGGTTTTAGTTTATAATTTCTTACAATCTATCACTTCGGTTTATTAAATGTTATTTCATTGATTGCGCATCCGCATGACCCCCTTTGCATGTTAGTAGCTTAGGTTAAAATTAATCAAGACTGCTTGCAAAATATTTTTTAAATTAAAATGACATGGTATCGAAAGGGCGTTAGATTTTTCTAGCGTAACCATGTCCCCGGACCTATTGAATCTCTAATTTACAAAAGTAAAGTATTCTCCCATACTTTACTTGGGTTTCTAACCAACCCTAATTGGTTAGTGGTGGCTCCAAATTTAGTATAATTGTATATTTAAATAAGTTAATTTCTTAGTGTCAAGTCGCGATTGATAGGACTTGGGAGGGTCCGTGCCAAGTCTTCGGACTTAGTAATCCAATAGCCTTCTTTGAATAATTCACCCTCGGGAAGGTCGTGACACCGCTTGGTCCCGTCTCGCCGTTTCGAGCTGCTATTGTCGCTCGGTTCAGCCTCTTCAGCAAGCAACCAGAGACCGAAGCCTAGCCTAGCCATGTGTCTTCATAGCCCGTTTTGAGGCCCGTTTGATCTCCGTTTGGTGTCGCTGTAGGCTCGATTGTTGCCTGCCTCGCATCGCCGTCGTCATGGACTCGCTGGATTGCAAAACTGGTGAGTTTACTTGCTAAACTCTACTTAGGGATTATGCGGTTAGTTAGATCAGATTAGTGATTTAATTATTAATCTGTGCATGTTAGGCGGTTAGATTAGATTAATTAAGGACTAGATAATTTGTGCTATTTATCTATATAGGTTCGGAAATTTTCTAGGCACATTCGAATGGTTAGATTAGTGTTTCCGGCCTAAGTTAGTATTTTTGGTATTTAATTGCATTTATTTAATTACGTTTGGTATTTATTTAATTATTAATTATTTTCTGGAAATTAGACCGGGATAGTCGGTGGTTGGAATTTTGTGCTAATTGCAATGGTGTGTTTAGTCTTTGTAATTAAGTGTTAATTTGAGCAAATTAAGTGGTGATTGAAATTTTGGTTATTTATTCCAAAATTGTGAAAGTTTGGTATTTAATTAGAAAATCTCGGGGTTAGGTTTTGACACCGAAAATGGTTTTAAATACTATATCAAATAGTGTGATTTTAAAAGGAAGGATATCAATTTTTTTGGTTCGATCTAATCGTGTACCCACACACGATATTTTCATTGGATGTTTTTAATATGAAGAAAAAGGGTCAAGTGCATTATCTTAATTGAGACATTTGAGTGCAATGTACAGTGTCCATGGCCAATATTGATTGATTTTGTGTTGGTTATGCGAACCCGTCTCGACTGTTTACACTAGACGAAGCCCTTATATAGGTTGCCCCTAGACAACGGAAGCTGGTCGCAGTAGATTCTGGACCTATGCTCCTTCGGGAAAGCCATTTAATAGAGACGTTGCCATGCTCAATGCGGTGAGACGACACCTAGTTACGCCAGAAGACTATCGAACATCGAGTAGGCTGTGCCCATTGGGCTAAGATAAAAAAACTAGGAACGCATGATTAATTGAGTTGAATGTGTCGGATTATGAGACAAAATTATGTGACATGGTATGGGATGTGCCATAATGATTCGGCCTTATAATCAGGACCCCCATGCTTGGTTGAAATTGAGTGTGGCATTCCAATTGATTGTGTTTGACTTCTGCTCATGTCTGTGACTGTGTGAAATATGAATTGTGCTAATATGCAAGGAGGATCTGAGACGAGGTAAGTCCCTATGGTTGTATGGTTGTGTTGTTAGGATGCCTCTAGGCGTATTACCCTCCTAATTGGGGTTTAGAGCATGAACTCGCTGAGATTTATATCTCACCCCGTTGTGGGCTCAATTTTTTTCAAGACCGTAGAGTAGAGGAACCTGGAGTCAAGCCGAGGGGATCCGAGGTGTAGGTCGGTTAGGACAGCTTCATTTTGAGAGCCAGTCTTTTATAGACTTTTGGTGTTGACCTTTGGTATACGACTCGGTGTGTGTATATGAAAGCGTGTTTTGGTTGTGAATCTGTTTTCCTACTTTTCTATCCCATGTTGATTACTGTTAGGGGATTGTTTATTCGCTTAAGCCTTTGCAATAAAATGAAAGGGTCAGCGACTCGTCTGAGAAGTCGCAATTTTTAATGACCACCGAGGGATGGGCTCACACTCGAGGTTTGGGGCGTGACATTGCTCCCCCATGGCTACGAATTTGGTGTGCTACTCCCCAATTTCACTTCAATTGACGTCAAATCAATGGCCAAAATGCCAAGGAGGATGCCGACATCAAATTCCATAATTTTCCTCACCAAATAATCCAATTTGGATGCCAAAAGCGCACTAAAAGGGCCTCCAAATTTATCGATTCAATGTCGTCCAATTCTTGATTTTTCGATAAAAATTCTTTGAAAGATGAGTCGACATTCCTAAAATAAATTGTGACATGACAGAACTTTCAATTTCTGAAACCGAGTTCAATTTCGTGGTTAATTTCAATTGGACGCGATTTTAGCGTGACCTAACCTATCGGATAGCTTTTAGGAATTTTTAGTGCATTTGACCCGTGGTTGATTATTTTCGATCCACATTGTACATCTTTAACTCATAGGTGACTCTCGGTTATCGTGAAAATCTTGAGGTTTCAAATACAAGCATAGAGTACAGAAACGACAGAAAATTGGGTTAGTGTCGTTTGACGCGAATTTTGCAATCAAGTGGAATCACCCACACTTTAATTGTGTGCTTCCTTCGAATCGACCTATATCCAATCACTAATCGCTTATAACGATGCCATATTGACCCTTGCAGATTAACACGGTCGAGCAGTCGGTTTCTAGTTGAATTCTTAAGTCTTTGCATTTGGATTCCTTAACGTTTTCACCGATAGACTAGTTATCTCATGAGTGGCCAACTCGAGAGAAAAGGCCATAGGCGTGTTGATGAAAAGCCCATTTCATTTAGTCGAAAGCGGGATTGAAAATCAGGATGTCACATTACAAGTCTTTATTATGCGTATTAACTTTGTAACTGTCACAAATACTTAATTTGGCCGTTACTTTTGAAACTATTTTAAAGCATTAATTGGTCATTAATCTGAAACCGTTTCAGATTATTAAACTGCCCATTTATTCTGAAACCGGTTTAGATCATTAATGTGACCGTTAAGTTCTGAAACCGTTTCAGAATTTAATGTTACTGTTACATTTGAAAATGTTTTAGATATTTAATTTAGCTATTTAGTCTGAAACTGTTTTAGATTATTAATTTGGCTATTGATTCTGAACTCACTTTAGATCATTAATGATGTGGTTAATTTTAAACTTACTTCAGATCATTAATCCAATTATTAATTTTGAACTCACTTCAGATCATTAATCCAATTATTAATTTTGAACTCACTTCAGATCATTAATTTGGTCACTGAATCTGAACATGCTTCAGATCTTGAATTTGGCCGTAAAGTCTAAAACCCACTTCAGACTTTGTAAACTCTTATGCCCCTTCATCAAAACTTTTATTTCTAGCCCAACTCAATCTGATTGGCTCAATTGCAAACTCATTTACAATATTCTCTCTCTCTCGTTCAAACGTCATTCTAATTGGTTATGGTGTGTGATATCCCTAGGTTCATCACTGAGCTGGTAGCAAAACTTGTACTAACACATTAGCACAGCCATGAGAACCCGATTATCCGAGATCAATCTCCTGTTCCTACAAACCATGAGTGACATCTAGCAATACATCATGCCTACCCGCATGGTGTGAAATGTTTTCAAAACATAATGAACCTATCAGCTTTGGCGATCGTGTAATTTGATCCTTCTGTCTCACTATGTCCTGATCGAACAAAGGCCATGTAAGTATCGGTCAAGCCACCAATTCGATCATATATCCAAATCTAATTGACATGTATTTCTTCGAGAATCATTCATTCTCGATTACAATCCCGGCTAAGGATTTCAATACAATGTCATGATTAGATGATAGATGACATCAATCTTGTATATCTATATAAAACAAGAAAATAGATTCCATATTGTGCACGCATGTGCCTTCGTATGTGAACAAACTATGATTATTAAGTACAAAGATGATTTGACGAAACGTCAATATGCACACTTGTGAACCATAGCCATCCAACATACAAGTCAGCATCGTGCCTCAGGTCTAAGGATCTTACACCTAACCAAAGCATGAACGATCAGACATTGACCCCGCTAAAAAGCTTCCACGTCACCAATCGTTTAATGTATTTCATGTTCAGTAAACTTGTCCAAGACAAGCACCTGTGTTTTAGCTTGGATATCACAATACCTAATGACTTGTGACTCATCGTCCCCTCAAGTTTCCAATACTAAGGTGAAGCTTGAGAACACACTGGTCTCAACAGGATCATAAATATCCTCTCAATGATCCATCGACCGGGAATTGTTTAAAGATTCAACATAACTATAAACCTGTCACAAATATTCTTAACACCTTAAAAATAGGTTTAGTCATAACTGATCTTATGGACTTCATTCATATAAATTGGACGATGAATGAATAAACTTAATTGCCATTAAATAATCCGTAACATGTAACTATTACATGGTTGCCTCAGGGCATACATCTAACATGTATTACCTTCCACGCCATACAAAACCACATATTAGACAAACCCAAAGAATTTCCTTGTTCACAACTATAGCAAGCCGGTACCTTACCTTGTTGCTGGCGTAGTCAGCAAACCCGATAAAGGATAGAACCAAAATCTTCTTCACAATCAGTTTATAGATGAGCATCCCTGATGATGTTGCAATATAAAACCATGTTTCCAATGAAGGTTAATTCTTGCAACCAAATCAAGTATGTGCCATACTTGAAATCTTTAGAAATGTAATTGAACCTTGAAAAGAAAAAAATCAAAGGAAGACCGTTGGCACATCACTAGCATGGGAGAACATCATATTGACTTATATTAAACATAAAGATTGACGAATCAAGCAAAAGTTAGTGTGCACATATCCATCGATGTGTCTCTTACCAGGCACTTTTTCATCATTTGATATTTACTCGAGTTCAAATGTGCTTGTTTGCTACAAATTCACATGGATAGAGTGTAACCACAATCAATCTAATACCACTTGAAATGTAAAGTATGATCACACATCATCTTATCTAAGGGATAGGAGAAGTTTGAGGTCAAAGATCAGCATTTTGACATCATTATGATCACCTTATACTTGTAAGCAATTAGTATTTAACACATAAACTCGATATTTTATGCTTGGCCAGTGCTATTACTTTTATCACCCTTTGACCCCACCAAAATTTTACATTGGAGGGACAGAACCATTGGATCAAATAACCATAATGAGACAATGCAAATATTCTCGTGTCATAGTATGAGAAACAACAAAAATATAAGTCATGATCACCTTATAATTGTAAGCAGTGAGTATTTAAGTTTAATGGATAAACTCAATTAGTTGTTCATTGTGCAAATGAGATCGTAATTATTGTTCAACTTGCCCAAGAAAGAACAAATAAATCTTCTCGGACTTACTACCAATTGATTTTTAATTGCATCATTAATCCAATATCAATATACTGTAAATTCTACAGATTTAATGTGCGAATATGCTCATAGCTCCATTCAAATTGGGAAATGGGGTCTCACCCGATTCCGGTCTTTGGTAAAATGTCTACATCTAAT
Organism: Eucalyptus coolabah; assembly: GCA_014182585.1. Lineage (NCBI taxonomy): Eukaryota > Viridiplantae > Streptophyta > Magnoliopsida > Myrtales > Myrtaceae > Eucalyptus > Eucalyptus coolabah. The sequence goes on along the minus strand of CM024622.1, from coordinate 193,375 downwards.
CTTCAATCAACCTTAAACAGCTGTAACGAGTTGACTCTATGCATGTATTTGGAGGTTGTCTTCTAATTTTCTTACAAGATAGGTCTCTTCTTCTCAACTATATGCTAATGTGAATGCTATCATCAGTAGGTGCTAACATGCGCGAGAAAGGGACCTTCATGATATTATAAATCCGATCGGCCGTTGACCTCGTGCATAGAGAGAGAGAGAGAGAGAGAGAGAGAGAGAGAGAGAGAGAGAGAGAGAGAGTAGGTGTTATCACAACCTGTTTTTTTAATAAATTAGCTGGTGGAGAGAATGCTTATCGACTTGGAGCATCTGAATTGCTCATTGGTTTTCATTTCTATTTCCTTCATTAATAGCAAAAGCAAGTCTAGTCAAGAAGCACACGCACCTCACTTGTGTGTAATTGTCCTTTCTAGGGAGCATGTGTCTTTGACCATTGGATGGCAAGAACTCGATATTATGTGTTATGGCTAGATCTATCATCTAGGGGTGAATAGGTGATTGTGTGGAAATGAAATAATTTAAATAAATATTGCAGCGAGACAACTTCTGATGAAGTGGTCAGATCTTACTAGTGTATAATTATATCATAATAAAAAGAAAGGAGTAAATGATAAAGAATTGCACACAAAATTTTATAGTGGTTCGATTTTTACAAGCCTACGTCCACTCTTCTACGCTATAACCAATAAGAGGTTACAAAATCTAACCTATTTAGACTCAAGCTCATGTGTATCACTTGTCACACATTCTCAATCTCTAAATGGTTATACAATGCTGCTCATAGAGACAAAAGTATAAGATCACAAAACACTCTTCTAACTTTGGAATTAAAAATTTCAATTCTTGTGAATGTGAATTCTCTGTTCCTTCAGCTTGAAAACCTCCTCTTATACTCCTCATAGTCTAAGCTGACTATTGAATATATCTCCAGGAGGACTTATCTAGCTAATCTACTTGTCAATCCTAGATCTGGTTGAGAAGATTTGATGACTTTAGGATTGTTGGAGTTGATGCTTCCCATAATTTTTGCCGCCCATGCAATAGTTTGGGTTTTCATAAGTCAAGTGCTTCAACTTGGAAAGAATACTTCGCCTCAAGTCTAACGTTCCAAGAAATCTAAATCTTCGAGAGACACTTTCCTTTGGAACTCAGAAATCCAACCAATCGCTACTAGCCATTGCACAAGAATATTATCTTCTTCTTAGCTATTTGATAGAACACATAAGGAAGGAAATAATTAAGTTACGACTCTGGCTTTCATTGTTAACTTCTAATCACATCTTATCAAACTTTATACCTGAAAAAGACTTATCATCAGAATCAAAATCTTTACTCTAGGTTAGTTTTGTCAATCTTCAAAATCAATTTCCCAAATTTCCTCAACATTATGTGTGGCACCCCGAATCCCACTTGGGTCGCCACAGGCACCAAACATTACACCTAACTATATCTCTTAGAAGAAGCGTCGTAAATCATAGACACATTTTTTTTTTGAAAGCGATCCCATCGCGACTCATTAGCGGAAGGAAAATATAACATCACCATCTCCCCCCTCCATCAACCATGATACAATTGCACACCACTAAACATCATAATAAAGACAAAGCCATGACACTTTATTTACATATTTTCAAGATGGTTTTCCTTGGGTCGGTATATCAAAAGAAAGGCCAAGACATGAAGCCACACTCGGCCTAAACCCCAAAAAGAAATAGTCGACCCACTACGACTCACATGCAAGATCCCCCATCACTAGTGTCGGCTAACCATCCCCAAAAAGTTTCAGCTCCTACTTGACACGTACGAGCCCTCACACCCATCCCGGTGCATTAGGCGGTGGCGACGGTAACATCCCACGCATCGCTCCATCTTGGCGAACATGGACGGATATGAACTCCTGGATAACAAGGCCCCCAGCCAGGCCCACATCGTACATAACTAAACAGCGCACTCGAATATACGTCAGTCCAGGAATGGAGGGATAGTCAAACTCCTCGCACTTGACCTCTACATCGGAAGGTAGGCCGTAAAACACGCCCCTCGTGACAGCATGGAGCGGCATCCTACTAATCTGAAATGTTGGTCCCCAAAGGGGTAAGTATAGCCACTCAGCAGGTAAAAGATCTGATAACCACTCAAAGCATCATGTAATACAATCATAGCATAATACATGTCATACATGCATTCCAGGCATTACCTACCTTGAAGCCATGCATATACCATCATACATCTTCATCACAATCATAACACATACATGCCATCATGTCATAGGTTATCATCATCATGTCATACACATGTATCATCATTATGTCGTACACATGTATCGTCATATCATAGGTCATCATCATATGTCATAAACATACCATCATCATCAAATCATAGTTACATATCATCATGCCATAAGTGATCATCATCATATCATATCATATATGCATATCATCATGCCATAAGTGATCATCATCACATCATATCATATATGCATATTAGCATGCCAGAAGTGATCATCATCACATCATATCATATCATATATGCATATCATCATGCCATAAGTGATCATCATCACATCATATCATATATGCATATCATCATGCCATAAGTGATCATCATCATATCATATCATATATGCATAATTCAATTTCCACTTTTAACTTTCACTTCGATCACCACATCACTCTTACTCGGGATCATCAATTTCATCCCATACTTTACACTCGCACCCCATCCTAGCATTGCGAGAAAAAAAAACCTCCGGCATTTAGTCATTTAAGGCCACCGAGCATCCGGCACCCCCACGTTCCGAGCATCTCACATCCCAACTAGCATCACGAGGCATCCCCTCGGGCAAAGACCTCCGAGGCTTCCGGCACCCAACCATTCCGGGCATCTCGAAACTCTCGAGGCCATCCGGCCATGTATCTCTATACATTCCGGGAATCCGGCACCCCCCATCCCGGGCATCCTGATACTCCAAGGGCATTATCATCGGCCACAAATAGTTTCCTCATTTATCATTATTCGTGTTCACCAATTTAGGTCTCAATTCAGCATGGCACATGATGAATGGCAAACAAAATCACTTTGATCTATACATGTATTATCATTCATCATCGTACATGTAGCAAGATACAATCATTCATAAAATTTATGGAATTCGTACAATTTAAAATAGTCCATTTATCATGCCCTTTTTGAAATTTATTTAAATTCCAGCTTGTACCATTTTCGAAAATATTTAAATTAATTATCCATATGATTCTCAAAAATCATGAAGTGATAGACAAGACAATAGGATAATGATTTCATGAAAAACACATGGCCAATAGAATTCCACACAAAATTATAATTCACACAAATACAGCATGTAATTTCGGATAAAAACAGAATGCACAGTTTCAGAAATAATTTGATTAAAATATCCAAAAGACCTCCGAAAATTATGAAATTTTACCAGGTTATAGCCAAGACACTAAAGTATATTTTTCATGAAGACTTATAAGCCAAATTAGTTTTATATTATTTTCTACAGTCACACGAAGCTTCTGGATCTAGCACCGAAACGTCCAGTGTATGTTTCTCCGAAATACTGAGTTTTCACCCACCTATTCTTCTTAGTTTCCTCTGAAATTTGGATATGTTTTACTTAAATAGGTCCCCTACAACTTTCATGAAGGGATCTAAGTCACAATTCCAGAGTATAGTCATCATATGGGTCCATGAAGTCTCGGTTATCCTGTACCGCGTCTCCAGATCTTCGGTTTTCAAGAGTCAGTTGATTCACTAGGCTACACTTGTTAATTTTACTTCAAATTTAATTATGTTAAACTTAAATATGTTCTCTAAAATTTTCATGAAGAAGTCGAAAAGAGATTCTTATTAAAAATCAACATGCAACCACGAATCCACCGAAAGGTCAGTGAAATCGTTCCAGATCTGGTGTCTCCGTAGGATGAGAGTTTGACCCCTCAAATCTCCATCAGTTTGTACCAAATTTTAGTATGTTGTAGTTTAAGATGTTGGATACAACTTTCATGAAGAAATAAAAGTCAAAATCGAACTCAAAACATGCATGCAAGCTCTCACAAGATTCTGGCTCAGGCGGATCTCACGAAAACAGCAACATCACTCAAAAGCAAGTCATTCTAGCTTCGGTTTCTCCCTCCTAATCACCCAAAATTCGACACTACTCCAAACATACATGCAACACACACATGCAAGAGTAGAAAACGAATCCCAACTTGCCTCTAGACCGAGCTAGCATCGAGCACACGGCGGCGAATGGGCGGCAAACGGGCGGCAACGGGCGGACGGACGGCGAGCTCCTTCCTCTCAGCTTCTCCTCTCTCGGCCTCACTCTCTCTCTCTCTCTCTCTCTCTCTCTCTCTCTCTCTCTCGCACGGTTCTCTCTCTCACTTGGCCGAATAGCCAACCAGCCACCCTCTGTGACGCCCAAAAATTTCATTAGTTAGATTGGGCATATTTGAAACTGTTTAGAAGATATATAATAAGATAAATAATAAAATAAAATAGTCATAACCCATAAAAATAAATCAAAAAAAGCAAAAAAAGAAAAAAAAATTTGTCATAAGGAGAAAAAGATTTCGAAAGGCTTTTCCTCGTAAGACAAGAATCTACAAAAACCCCCACCGCTTCTCCCTCACGTGTTAGTAAATAAAAATAAAAAATAAATAAAAAAAGGGAGGGTGGAAATAAAAATTAAGAGAAACATTCGTTTTGCTCTTCCCCCACGTTGCGTCCAACTTTGTCGAAGAAAAGGGGGGTTACACCATCCTCTCTCTCTCTCTCTCTCTCTCTCTCTCTCTTTTTACGAACCCACCCCATCCGTGTTTTCTCTACCGAGACACGCCGCCTTCCTTTCCTCTCGCTTCCGTCTGTCTCCACCGAGCCCAACCCCATCTCGGCCTTTCACGACCGGCGCCTCATCCAGTATCAGAATCGTCGCCGTTTGGTTCCATTCGGAGCTTCTTCCATCGACTGTGAAGCCCTAGCCACCCGACGCCTCCTTCCCTTTCCATTGATGAAGTATCCAGGCAAGTGGAGCTGTTCTTGTAGTCTTGTGTCCCTGAAATTGCTCACTTGGTGCTGCATGTCGGTTTAGGGCTAGGTAGCTGCGATGGGGGTGCAGGGGATGGCTGGTAAAGCTCTGTCTGTGGTTGGGATCGGTAGTCGGTGAAGCCGATTGCTGTCCTGTTGTGATGAGGTGTCGCTCTTGGAGTCCTATCTATATGGGTAGACCAGAGGGAGCTGTTCGTGCGTGCGTCCTCTGTTTTTGTTTTTGTTACGTGTTTCTTCAACTCTGTTTTCTGGGTTCGACCTTCCTTGAGCGGCGGGTTGTTGTATCCAGAGAATTACGATGTTTCTGAGGCTGTTATTCTTGTTATCATTGAGGAATTTTGGGTCGTTGGACTCAAAATTAAGTACTGAAATGCTATTCTTGACTAAAATTGATTAAGATAGATTCTAGGTTTTGTTCATTGCCGGTGAGATATGGGTGTTGGGTTCTAACCAGGTCGGCAACCCACGAACCCCAAGTGCTGTGAGTGGCTCCCTTGGGCTAAGTTTTAGTCATGAGTATAGAGGATGGGGGTGATTGAGGGGTAGTAGTATCGAAGGGAAAATTGCCAAGTGTTAGATTATTTCATTTTTCTTTTAGGTGCGGAGGAGGGCTGGTTTAGTTCCATCAAATTTAATTGAAAATGAAACTAGTATGTAGTCTAGAACTCGTGATTTTGGTGTGTTCTTGAATTAAGATTCGTACATGGTTGAAGTAATGCAATTTAGTTTGTAATTCAGTATAGATTCCTGGAACTAGATTTACTAGACTCTCTTCGTTTGTAAATTTTGTAGTTTTTGCTGTGGAAGATTCTAAGTGAGTGAAAATGTACTAGGGCTACTCCTAAATGCTGTGTAAGTGTGTTGAGATGCTACATGATAAAACAAATGGTTTGATTGAGCTGGAAATGAAGAGAAAAGCATTAGATGTTTTCTATTTTGGAGGAACATTGATAGAAATTCATTTATATTGTGTCACTTTAATTTCTAGAGATGAAGATGAGGAAAAGAACCATTTGATTTAAGATAACATCCATTAGATTCAGTTTAACTCATAGTTATAGTTATATGAACACAAGAACATGCAGATAGAAGCAATTCATTTTAAAACAGAGAAACTGTTCTGTAGAGAACAGCCTGACCTTGGGTGGTTCTTCGAATATTCTATAATTATCTATTCGAAATTTGACTTTGTGTCCTTGATAAAAGTTGTAAATGACATCTTTAGGAGTAACATATTAAAATTTAAGAAGAAACGGACAAGTGTTGGCTGGTGAAACGATTTTCTTCTGTAGATACTAAATCCGAGAGTTGCTGCAGAATTTTGAGGAGAAGACAGCAAATTACTGCTCTTAATACATTTTGATTTAGGCTTAAGTTTCTTCACAAAAAATGTTAATCTAGGTCCCTTTTATAACGTACTGAAATTTCGTAATATTCTGATAAGGGTTGATGTACTTTCTATGTCTGTGAACAAAACTACTCCTTTTTGTCTATAAAATGCTTGATCCGAGAATATGTAGTAGTTGTTGTCTCTTGTATTGGATTCTTAATTGGTTGAGATTGTTGGTGCTGCAACAAGGCGGAACTATGAATATATGATTGGCTAATGAGCCAATGTGAGACGCCGGGTGTCAGGATGCCTGGAGAGGGATGAAAAGAAGTAATGGTGTTCTCTCCAGAGGTTTGAGAAGGGTTGAACAGCTTTCTCAGGGGACCTCATGATGCCAGGTTGGGTGCGAGGGGGGGTTCAGGGTGGATTGTCATCTTCCCCTGGGTGATTGTTGCAGCTAGGTTTCTGTGGATTCAATAACTTGATGATTTTGTTTACTTATTTGCACTGTTTTTTTTTTTTTTTTTTTTTTTGCCAATCCAAGTTAGGACTAACCGCCCACTTGCGGAGTTTTTATTTTAAAAGCTCACACTTGTTATTATGTTGTTTCTTCAGAGTAGAAGATGTCTACTACGCCGCCTACCCCGCCTGCTGCCACGACGACCATCCTTTATGGCTCCCCCGCCGACTTTGTTTGGCCATTTCCCGGGAGTCGTATTTGTCAAATGCACCTCTTGTTTGACAATAGATACAGGGGCACCTACGGGACCGGCTTATATGGTCTTCGTTGCCCTTTACGCTCGGGTAGATGGACAGCTAGTGGGACCCTTGATGCTGTATGATGATGGACAGGGGCATGGTGGTAGTCCCGCGGAGTAGGAGGTGCAGAGAGGTGCTGGACGTGTGGGAGGACTTTTTGTTTTTGGTTGTTTAACAACATGTATATAACCAATGAGAGGCGGGATAGTTAGTGTTCGTGGTTTATAGTGTTTTTTGTAGAAATTCCCCTCTCAATCTCGTCTTCCCCATGTGTAAAGAAAACAAGTTTATGATAATAGAGCCAAGTAGCTCAGTTTCTTATGACTCAGTTTATCTGAAATTCATTTTTTTTTTTTACAATTCTTGAAGTATAAACAAGTTGAGAGAAATCAATGTATATGAGATCCAGGGATGTCACACCCTCTCTCTCTCTCTCTTCCTTTTATTTCCCCAAATCCTCATCATTAGCTTGCCTCCCCAATGGCCAATGCATGCCATCTCCCTTTTGCCACTTGTCATGATACATGCATGGGCTTTTGGGCTTGAGCTTGGGGCATTTGGGCCGGCCTCCTTTGTGGCCAACGACAGCCCATTCGTGGGCTTCAATGGGCCGGCCAACTTGGCCCATTAAAATCCACCTTTGGGCCTAAGGCCCAAACCTAAATAAAAATTAAATTTTTCCCTTTCCTATTCTTCCTTTAAGAATTTAGTTACTAAATTCCACATGGCCATAAATCTTGTAACATTTTATTTATAGGAATCTAATCTATGAGGTGCATAGCCAAGCATAGATTATTATCATTAATTTATCTAATTTAAAATCTCATAAACACAAGCACATATCACTTAGCCTTAAGAAAACTAATGGCTAAAGCATAAACCATAGGTAATTTCATTACCTAATTATGGGCTTTAATTCTTCTAGAGGTTGTCTTGAATTTTGGGATGCCACATTATGTGCTTTGCACAAATAGGTTTGACCGTTGCCCATTGCTGTGAATGTTAGTATGATCACCTAGAGGGGGTGAATAGGTGCAAAAACAAACTTTTGCGAAGTACAGTGTAAAACCTTAAGTTTAACCTGAGTTTGTTTAACAGTAGACTTTAAAATAGAAGCGAGACTCTAACAATTAAATAAAATTATGAGTAGAGTAAAAGAGTTTAGGGAAGAGAATAAGAACACAAGGTTTATAGTGGTTCGGTTTAATCCAAGCCTACGTCCACTCTCCCGCACTGACAACCCACCGGCTAGATTTCACTATGAATCAAAAGAGTCGTTAAAGTATCACGTCCTTGATTCCATAGTGTAGAGACTCTGCTACACTTCCTCAAGGTCTCACAAATGTATAAACTTCTTTTGAGTATAAGTTTACGCTCAAGAATTGAATTGACAAAGAACAAGGAGCTTTAGACTTTGGAATTCATCTATCGCGCACACTCTCAAATAACTGGAACATCTTCCTTATATACTCTTTCATACCTTCATAATCGTTGGCATTTTTCAAATGAGCTCTTCCAATCTACCCGTTGGACATAATCAATTAGGGAAATCTCAAGTTATTTAAGGAATATAACGATAGCCCACCAATCTTGCTCATCCATACAATCAAGATCTAGGTTTCCATAAGTAGAACCTTCCAAGTATGCTTTGCCAATCAATGGATCTAAATTACCCGAATTGAAATCAAAACGAATAATAGATTCCAAGATGCTATATCCAGTCGAGAGATCTTCAGTCAATAGAATCAAATCCTTAACGAAATACTCAATTTTGGATAAGTCTTCTTCAACGGTCTAGAAACTGCAATGAGGGTAGACTTTGAATATTGAGTTTGGAGGTTTGGCGGTCTTCAGACTTTGATGAAAGAGTCTACAAGTCTTCAGACTAGACTGATGGAAACGTTTTGTCAGCTTCAAAATAAATACGGAAGTTTTCTCCAACAATCTCCCCATTTTTGATGGTGATAAAACTTTTCTGCAGATTTGGATACTTTTGGCCTGCAAGACAATACTCAAGCAAACATGGATATTTCACAGAAGATAATTGGCTTAATAAAGATAGCATTAGATTTGCATCCACAGGAAATAAGAAAGTCAGTCTTGTAAATAAACAACTATCTTTGCCATGAAATACCAACAGTGCTTAAGATACTGCAGCAAACATTTAAACGATCAAACAATCCAAGTCCAAATCCAGTCACAACCAAACAACCAAACAAAAGTAAAAGTCAATCAAAAGTCAAGTCAAACAAGAGTCAATCAAATCTGCACCATCTGCCTCTTTTTGTCAACATGAAAAAGGTAGAGACGAAAAGATAATGAAATTAGGATTACTTTGGAACGCGAATAAGCTGGAAATCTCCCATCGATTGGACAATCCCTTCCAGCTTTTTCAAATCCTCCTTCAGTTGAGCCACTTCTTCACCCTTGGCATTTGCTTGAACTTGAAGAGCAAGGGCATGGATTTGATCATGTAAGGAAATTGAAGAGGCTTGACCTGCATTCTGCAAGTTCTGAATTTCGCATCCCAGGGCATAAATCTATACTCGCATCTCCATAAGAATATCAAGTAGTCTTCGAAAGTCTGGTGAATTATCAGTCTGAGTGCTAGCTTCTGCATGATCATTATTGGCAGATGATGGCAAGTCAGCATGATCACTTAGATTTGGCGATGAAACGTCATGACCTTCCTCTGGAAATTGAGATGCATAGATGTCTTTTGGATCTGCAGGTGAACGACTAACATCTTCACTAGTAAAGGCATTTGAAGATGTAACTCTTTTCTTAGCAACTCCCCCCTGTTTCACCGCCTTCAGGCGGTGAGAAGTACTCTTCATGCTCTGTTTCCTCTTGTTCACCTCTTTGCTTTCTTCTTCTGCAATCCTTTCTTCCTCTGCTTCTTTTCGCATCGATTCTTTCTCTCCACTCCTTTGTTCGAACTCATCTCTATCTTGATCCTCTCTCTCTTCTGTCGCTGGAACAGAATGATGTAAGTTTCTTAATGCAATAGCGGAAATGGTTATATCGTCCTCATCCTCTTCATCCTCCAGGATGACTTGCTCTTCTTTTCTTGGATGGAGCTGTCATGGGCTCCTTCCCTTTCTATTTTGCAGCTGAAGAAACTTGGTGAGTCTTGATAGGGATTTTCTCCTTTAATCGCTCCAAAGCCTTGTCCAGCTCTTTCAGACGCATTTTGGAAACCATTTTCAGTCCCACAACCATTTGATCACAAGATCGAACACACAGAATCCTGGGAGGCTGAATATTCAAATATTTGAACAACTTTGTAACAAGCGCTGAGTAAGGAAGTTGTCCCTTATCTTTCACCATCGTTCTATACATGTGGAACAAGATTGTGTGAGGCAAAGAGAACTTTTTGCCAGCGTTGATAACATACATCAACTTTGCTTCGAGTTGGAGACATCACAATCTTGTGAAGCAAAATATTTGAGGCATTCATCCTCAAGTATGAAATTTTCCTTCTGTCATTCCATTACGAACAAGCTCTATTGTCGCACCACCAACGGACACACTAATCGATTGGAATGCCCTTCGCTCTACTTCAATCATATCCGCCAATGTGTCCATGTCACTAATATAGTCCTGGTCTCGAACACTAAAAGAAAATCTATTTGCATCCAAGAAACTCAGATTAGAATAGAAATAGGCAGTAAGTTCTAAATATGCCTTTGTTGTCTTAGAACAAAATCGCTCAAACTGAAGTTGAGTGAATTTCTCTCGCAGCTTCACATTCAAAGAATCAAGAAAATCAAAGTCCACACTTCTTGGATTGATCACCCCTCTTTTTAGCAACTTAGAGTAAAGTCGCTTGTGTTCCTCCAAGCAAAACAAGTTTGTCCTTTTGCTTCGAATATTCGCCGCAACACCTATTCTAGGCTTAAAATAAGTGTACATTTTTCATCATCATTCCCATTAGGCTGACTAAGACCTCCAATACGTGGATCACTAGGAATATTCGCAAATGCTCGCTCTGCCGACCCCGCAGGAGCAATCCCCAATCGTTCCATTATTCGCAAAAAGTGTGTTTCATTTTGATACCCTTTCTCTTTCAAAAATGCATCAATATAGTTGAAGGGAGTGCTTCCCTTCTTCAAAGCAGAGTAAAGTTTAAAGATAAAAGTGGGCTTTTGAGTTCTACGAGTTCTCGCCCCTTTAATGATTTCTTCCTCTCGCTCTTTGATCAACACCCTGAGGTCTAGCTTAAGGAGATTGACGCGGTCAAGAATGTTGTGGGCTCTGCTATTGTCTTGGAGATTCTTCTTCCTCGATGAGGTCAAAATGTGTAGGACCCTCACGCATGTGTTGTGGTCCCCCTGTTCGTGATCCTTGAAGACTTTCTTTGGGAAGCCATTCTCACATCTTTAAGAGATTCCAAACTTGATTCGCGAAAATGTGAGAACTTTGAAGATTAAACTAGAGAGTAAAAATAAGAAAGTGATGGTCTGTGCTTTTAGGGTTTATGAGGAAGACGATCAGTATATAAAGCAGTCAAAAAGAGGTATACGGAACAACGTAAAAGGAAAAATAGAAAATACCTTTTCAAAAATAATTGCCTTTTTGAAAAATAGATAACCGTCATTTCAAAAGACAACTTCTTTTCGACAAGGAATGATTGCAATAATCATGAAAACTTGGGAAGATAATATCAATCAATGACAGTTAATAGATGAGCGTACCTTTTCGAGATTTTATTCGACAGATAGAATTCTAAAATAGAAACAACTTACAGCCATGAATCTTGCTCGTCTAAGTTTGAGTATCTTTAGACTTTTAGCCCTGAGTTTGAAATTCTTCAGATATTAAGATATTTAGTATGGAACGAATAAGCTCGAATTGACTTTTCTCCAAAGGCTTTGTAAATATGTTTGCTAGTTGATTTTTGAGTCAATGAATTGAATCGAGACTTCTCCATTTTGACCATGGTCTCTAATAAAATGATGTTGAATCTCTATGTGCTTTGCTCTCGAATGAAGAATTGGATTCTTAGTGAGATTAATCGCGCTGGTGTTGTCACATTTGATCTTAGTGCATGAGTCTTCGATTCCAAAGTCTCTTAGCTGTTGCTTTATCCACAAAATTTGTGAACAACAACTTCCAAGAGCCACATATTCTGCTTTTGCTGTTGAAAGAGCTACAGTACTTTGCTTTCTTGAAAACCAAGATACCGTCCTGTTTCTAAGTAATTGACAAGTGCTCGAGGTGCTCTTTCTATCAACTCTGCATCTTGCTAGGTTTGCATCTGAATATCCAAGAAGAGTAAAGTCTCATTCTTTACGATAACAAAGACCTTAATTAGAAGTTGATGTAACGTATTTGATGATGCATTTTGCAGCACTTAAATGAGATTCTTTGGGATTTGATTGAAATTTGGCATAAATACAAACACTAAACAAAATGTCAGGTCTAGAAGTAGTAAGATAAAGAAGTGAACCAATGATACTCCTGTGTAGCTTCTGGTCAACTTTCTTTCCTCCTTCATCTTTGTCCAGCTTCAAGGAACTTGACATTGGTATATCAGTTTTTTTGCAATTCTCCAAGCCGAACTTTTTAACAAGTTCTTTAGCATATTTTTCTTGGTGGATGAAAGTTTCTTCCTTCAATTCTTTTACTTGAAATCCAAGAAAGAATGATAGTTCACCCATCATGCTCATTTCAAACTCATCCTGCATAATCTTAAAGAATTTCTTGCTCAGATTTTCGTTAGGTGATCCAAAAATAATATCATCAACATAAATTTGAACAAGAAAAAAAGTTTTTGCTTTCTCTTTTGATAAACAATGTGATAACTACTTTACCTTTAACAAAGCCATTTTGAATTAAAAACTTACTTAACCTGTCGTACCAAGCTCGAGGTGCTTGCTTTAAACCATATAGCACTTTTTTCGGTTTGAATACGAGTCTGGTTTCCTCGGGTCTTCAAACCGGGAGGTTGTTCCACATAGACTTCCTCTTGGATAAATCCATTTAGGAAATCACTTTTGACGTCCATTTGGAATAACCTAAAATTCTTATAACATGCAAAACCAAGTAATAATCTAATTGCTTCTAACCTTGCTACTGGTGTGTAAGTCTCATCACGAGTCTATCCCTTCTTCTTGCCTATATCCTTTGGCCACGAGTCTTGCTTTGTTCCTTATAACTTTTTCTTTCTCGTTCATTTTGTTCTTGAAAACCCATTTAGCTCCAATGATAGATTTATCTTTTGGTTTAGGAGTCAATTCCCATACATCATTGATACTTGAATTGCACGAGTTCTTCTTGCATAGCTTTAATCCAGCTTTCATCGGTTAAAGCTTCTTCTATGCTCTTGGGTTCTATTTCAGAAATAAGAGCCACAAACTAAACTCTTCAAGCCTTTGGGATCTTGTACAATTCTTTCATTAATGTCACCAATAATGAATTCTTTGGGATGACTAGACTTGTGCTTCCGATTCTGGTTGATTTGTCGACTGTTATTCTTTTTCTTCATTTGATTCTTTAACGATCATTCGTTGCTGGTCTTACGAAGTCTGAGCTGCTTCTGGAGATTTAGACTTTGTAGAGTCTAAAGCGGGTTCGATTCTTCGGGTTAAGTCTGAATCGATTGATTTTGCATAAAGTATTGAAATTTGACATTCATCGATTCTTCCATAGATTGAGTCTTTTTGGTGTATACTCTGTAAGCTTTGTTTTTTTTTTTTTTTTTTTTTGGTAAGAGGTAAGAACTCGTAAGCTTTGTTGGTGGTTGAATATCCAAGGAAGATACCTTCATCTGATTTTTCTTCAAACTTACCAATTCGATCATTTGCATTTTTCAATATAAAACATTTGCATCCAAACACATGAAAATAGGAAACAATTAACTTCTTTCCTTTGAACAACTCATAGGGAGTTTTCTCCAGAATAGGCCTTAAGAAGACTCTATTAATAATATAGCACGCTGTAGAAACTACTTTAGCCCAAAAACGAGAGGAAATGTTCCTTTCAATTAATAAAGTTCTAGCTATTTCTTGCAACGATCTATTCTTCCTTTCCACAACTCCATTTTGTTCTGGAGTGTATGGTGAGGAGAACACATGATGAAAACCAGATTCATCACAGAATTTAGCAAAGTCTTGATTTTCAAACTCACCTCCATGGTCTGTCCGTATACTTGAAATAACATACCCTTTCTCATTTTGAACTTTCTTAGCAAATTTGATAAAATAAGAAAAGATTTCAGACTTACTTGCCAGGAAATATACCAAAGTGAATCGTGAATAATCATCCACTATTACTAGGCAATATTTCTTACCTCCAATGCTTTGGGTTCTGGTTGGTCCGAAGAGATCCATATGCAAGAGCTACAGTACACGATTAGTGGAAACTTGATTTATTGGTTTGAATGAATTTCTTACCTATTTTCCCAACACACATGGTGTACATAGATAAGATTTTTGGTATGTCAGGTTGGGTAGTCCATGAACAAGCTTCTTTACAGAGATCTTGGCTATTTGCTTCATGTTGATGTGCCCAAGTTTTCTATGCCAGAGATTAACTTCCTCTTGAATGGAAATTACACATTGGGATTTTTTGGATTGATATCCAAGAGATATATATTTCCATGTCTTCGCCACGTGAATGTTTAAGAGGAGTCTTTACTGGTTCATGAACATATTCCTTCTTGAAAGTTGATTTTGTAACCTATGTCGCACAATTGGCTGATACTCAACAAGTTATAGTTAAGTCATTCCACTAAGGAAACGTTACTGATTGTGAGACTTCCAATCTTTATGGTTCCGTATCCCACAATTCCGCCTTTGCTATTTCCTCCAAATGAGACTTTTCCACCATTAACTTGCACGAGCTTTATAAAACAATTTGAGTCTCCTGTCATATGTCTTGAGCATCCACTATCCAAGTATCATTTAACCTTTTTCTTGATAGTGACCTGCATTTAGAAAAGAAACTCAAGCTTTCTTTGGTACCTATACTTTCTTGGGTCCAATGGAGTTAGTGCAATATAGGTTCTTTGCCCAAACCTTCTTAACATTTTCCAAACCATAAAACATTCTTTCTCAAAATGATCTGAGCTATTGCACTTAGAAAATTTAAGAGCACTTTGCGGCCTATAGGTTTTACAAAGACTTTTTGAAAATGATTTCTATAAAAACCTTTTGTAGGTCTTTGTTTAATTCTTTCCTTTACTTTAGGAAAATCAATTAGAGGAATCGTTTCAGCAGTCATTCCCAAACCTGATTTGTTAAAGTAAGGTCTTTGTGTTGAAAGAATCTTTTCTAATTTCTCGAGCCTATAGAAAACCTTTTGAAATATTTGAGATATCATTTTTCAAAATGCATTTTCTTTTGAAAGTGCATTTGCATTTTCTTTCAAAGTAACAACACTTTTATCCAAATTTTTGACTTATTTTTTTTTTCCAAACTATCTCCTATTGCTTCGGTACTGAATTTTCTCTTTTTTAGTTCGGAAATCCTATTGAGAAAGGTTTTGAGACTAAGACACAATTCATCAATATATTTAGAGACTTTAGTAGGAATTTTTAAATTACTTACCTCGATTTCACCGTCTGAGTCTGAGTCTGTCTCAGAGTCTGAATTTGAGTCTAATTGTACCATTAGACAAATATTTGCATAATCATCATAACTCTTTTCACACTTGGTATTACTCCAAGTTTATGCTTTGAGAACTTTTCTGTATTTCTCAGCTTTTCCTTTCTTTTCTTCGGTGAGGGACAGTTGGGTCTGATGTGTCCCTTTTTCTTGCATTCAAAACAAATCACATCTTTGTTGGAATCGATGGAGCTAGTATGTGAACCTAGATGGGGGTGAATAGGTATAAAAAAATTTCCTTGAAGATTACACAATATTTAAACAGTTAAAGGATTTGCAACGGTTAAAAATCAATCGCAAGACCGAGTAAGGGAAAGAGAGAATTGAACACGCGGTTTATAGTGGTTCAGCTTGATTCAAGCCTACGTCCACTCTTCTGCACTGACAGCTAATTGGCTGGATTCCACTATGATCAAAGAGCTGTTATAGTGTTGTTCTTCCTTGATCTCTCGATGTAGATGATTTACTACACTCGCTCAAGGTATCACCAAGTATAAACACTCTCTGTGTGTACAATTTCGACTAACAATCAAGGATCTTCAGATTCTGGAATTTTTCTATCATTCACACCCATAAACCAACTAGAACGTCTTCCTTTTATACTCCTTTATGCCATCATAGCCGTAGGCACTTACCAAAGGAATTCCTCCAATCTACCCGTTGGACGGAATCAATCAAGAAGATCATCCGAGCTATTTAAGGAATCGATGATAGCCCATCAATCTGTTCGCCCATACAATCGGGATCTTGGTTTCCAAGAATATTTCCAAGAATCGACCATCGGATCTTCAATCGATCTTAGATAAGAGTTAAAGAATCCGAAATGATTATCCAACCAAAGAATCTATTCCGGAGGATAGGATCGAATCCTTAACCATTTACCTCGGCTTTGGATTTCCTTCGTCACCTGGATTAGAAAGACTGTCAGTGAGAATAGACTTAAGTCTTGAGTCTTGAGTCTTGAGTCTTGAGTCTTGAGTCTTGTGTATACAAAGTCTTCGACTTTACACCGTCGGTCTCCGAACATCTAGACTTAGGGCGAAAGAAACGTTTTGTCGCTTCAAAATATTTTGAAAATATTTCTCCAACAATCTCCCCTTTTGATGGTGACAAAACTTTCTTGTAGATTTGAACAACTTGACCTGCAAAAACATTTCTCAAGCAATATGGCTAACTCATAAAGATTAATAAAACAACCAGACTCGCATCCACGTAAAATTGGTTAGTCTTTCATGAGTAACACCATATAACAATACTTGAAATAAATATGCAACCAGTCAAGCATCACAATCCACAGCCAATTCAGTCATATTCACACCCAAGTTCAAGTTCTCAAGTCATACTCAAAAAAATAAACATAACCACTAAAGTTTTAAAAAGATATTGAAAAAGTTGTTGGTTCAAATAGGTTCTCCCCCTTTTTGTCAGCATTAAAAAGGGTGAGAAAGGAGTCATGTCTGCTTGGGAACGCGCACGATCCGGAAATCCCCAATGGACTGGACTACTCCTTCGAGCTTCTTCAGGTCTTCTCTCGCTGAGCTACCTCTTCTCCCTTAGCATTGGCTTGAAGTTGCAGAGCGAGGTCTTTGAATTTATCCTCAAGAGAAACTGAAGATGCTTGTCCAGCATTCTTCAAGGATTGGATTTCACAGTCCAGAGCGTATATCTGTCCACGCATTTCTAGAAGAATATCCAGGATACGACGAAAATCTGCAGAATCTTCCGTCTATGTACTGGCATTGGCTTTCTCAGAAGGAGTGTATGCAGACGATGGCGCTTCTGTTAAGTCTTGCAGATTTGGTTCTGACGTATCGTGACCTTCCTCAGGCAGTTGAGAGACCTGAACTTCTTCTGGGTCTTCTGGAGATTGTCTTAGATCTTCATTGACAGCAGCATGAGGTGTAGACCTCTCTTGCTTGCCAACTCCCCTTGTCTCTAGGACACCGAAAGAGGAGGAGTGATGATCATGCTCTTGTATCCCCTTCTCTCCAGATTCATCAGCAGACTTTTCTTTTTCTCGTTCTCCTTCTTCTTCAACTTTTTTCTCCTTCTCTCTCTGTTCTTCTTCTTCTCTGTTCTGCTCTTCTTCTTCTCTGCTTTGCTCTTCTTCTTCTCTGTTCTGTTGAAGTTCTGTCGGTTGAGACACAGAACGTCTGGTTCTTGTTAATGCTTGGATAGTGGGATCTTCATCATCTTCATCTTCATCTTCATCCTCATCCTCCGGATGAGAGTTCTTTTCTTCTTCTTCGATGGAGCACCAATGGCCTCCTTTCCTTTTCTCTTTGAGGCGGGCGAACTGGAGATTTCACTTTGAATTTCTCCATTGCCTTGGAGAGTTCTTGCAGACACATCTTCATTAACATTTTTAACCCTACCACCATCTTTTCACACGGTCGAACACAAAATGTATGTGGCGGTTCAATGTTCATGTGTCGAAGATCTTGGTCACTGAGACCGGATAAGGCAATTGTCCTTTGTCTTTTGACATTGCCCTGTACATATGGAAGAGAATAGTGTGTGGGAGAGAAAATTTCTGTCCTGAGTTGATCGCGTACATCAACTTTGCTTCAGGAAGAGACACAGAAGTCTTTAACGTAGACTTAGGTCCGAGATAGTTGATCACAATCTTATGAAGCACTATGTTGATGGCCTTCATCCTTGAGTAGGTAATTTTCTTCTCTGCGTCCATATCTTTGACAAGATCCAGAGTAGTACGAGCAGGTGAGACTTTGATTGGAATATAGCGTCCACGTTCAACCCCAACTATGTCCGCCAACATATTCACATCTACCACGTAGACTTTGTCTCGAACACTTGAATGAAATTCTATTCGCATCCAAAAAGCTAAGATTTGAATAGAAATAAGTGGTCGCTTGAGCATACTCATCCGTAGATTCGAGCAAAAGTCTCAAGTTGAAGAAAATTCAACTTCTCTCTTAAGTTCATGTTGATGGAGTCCGGAAGTCAAAATCAACACTTCTAGGGTTTATCACCCCTCTTTTCAACAGCCTGAAATACACTTTTTCTTGATCCTTGGATTTAAACAAATCCATCCGATTTCCTTTCACCTTTGCTGCCACACCCATTCTAGGTTTAAATTCAAGGAACATTTTGTTATCATCATTCCCTTCAATCGATTTTGTCCTGGCAAACGAGGGTCACCGGGAATGTTCTCAAGAGCCTCCTCTCGCCCTTCCCTTAGAAGCAATTCCCAATTCCTCCATTTTCCGCAGAAAAAGATACTCATTCCCATAATTTTTGTCCTTAAGGAAGTCATCTATATATTTTAATGAAGAACCAGAGCTTTTCAACGCACGATAAAGCTTATAGATAAAGGAGGGTCTTTGGACTCTTACTGGGTCGGCTTCCTCGATTATCTCTTCTTCCAGATGTTGACTTGCATCTTGTGGCGCAGGAGGTGCTGAATGACGTGGAGGAGAGCGAATCGGACTTTGTCGCTGACTTGATAAGTCTTCTTCCTCAGTAAGATCGAAGTGAGTCGGTCCCTTCTCCATTCTTTGTGGTCCCCCTGCTTGCTATTCTTGATGATTTCCTCGAAGATGACATCTTTCTTCGTCTATTGGAAGATTCCTTCACTTGCCTTTCCCAAGAAAAATGACTACTTTCTCGACGACGAACAAGAAGTAGAAACAGTATCGGGAGGAGAGTGACTTTTTAGGGTTTTGAAGATTGGGCGAAGAAAAACTGTATATATATATGTACCTCGGATTTGAAAAGAGAAGTTTAATCGGTACAAGGAAAGTGTACGAACACATCTTTTCAAAATCATTAACTTTTAGATAAAATAGCAACTTTCAAATTTCAGTCTTTAGCCATGAGTCTCATGATTTAAAGTCTCGTACCTTTTAGATCGAGTCTCGAGTTGGTGAGTCTCGAGTTGGTGAGTCTCTAGACTTTAACTTCTTCAAGCTTCAAAATGTTGAGTCTTGCACGGATAAAGTCGAATTGATTTTTCTCCAAAGGCTTTGTGAATATATCCGCTAGTTGACTCTTTGAATCAACAAATTGAATCGAGATTTCTCCATTTTGAATATGATCTCTAATAAAGTGATGTCGAATCTCAATATGCTTTGCTCTTGAATGAAGGATTGGATTTTTGGTGAGATTGATCGCGCTGGTGTTGTCACATCTGATTTTTGTGCATGAGTCTTCAATGCCAAAGTCTTGTAGCTGTTGTTTTATCCATAGAATTTGCGAACAGCAGCTTCCAAGAGCTACATACTCTGCTTCTGTCGTTGAAAGAGCTACGGTGCTTTGCTTCCTCGAAAACCAAGACACTCTGTTTCCAAGCGGTTGACAAGTTCCGTAAGTGCTCTTTCTATCGATTCGCAACCGGCCAGATCTGCATCCGAGTATCCTAGAAGATTAAAGTCTCCCCTCTTTGGATACCAAAGACCGATGCTTGAAGATGAGGCAACGTATTTGATAATACGTTTCACGGCCATGAGATGTGATTCTCTAGGATCTGATTGAAACCTAGCACGAGATGCAAACACTCAACAAAATATCAGGTCTAGAGGCGGTAAGATAAAGAAGTGAACCGATCATGCTCTGTATAGCTTTTGATCTACTTTCTTTCCTTCTTCGTCCTTGTCTATCTTCGAGAACATGACATTGGTATGTCGGTCTTTTTGCACTTTTCCAATCCAAACCTTTTGACAAGATCATTCGCATATTTTCTTGATGAATGAAAGTTCCTTCCTTCATTTGTTTCACTTGGAGTCCAAGAAAGAATGTTAACTCTCCCATCATACTCATTTCAAACTCATCCCGCATAGACTTAGAAAATTTCTTGCATAGACTCTCATTAGGTGAACCAAAAATAATATCGACCACATATATTTGAACAAGTAAAAAGCTTTTGTTTTCCCTTTTGATAAACAAGGTAGTATCTACTTTACCTTTGACAAAACCATTATGTAATAAAAACTTACTTAGTCTGTCGTACCAAGCTCGAGGTGCTTGCTTTAAGCCATACAGAGCCTTTTTCGGTCCAAGACCGAGTCCGCTTCTTTGGGTCTTCAAACCCAGGTGGTTGTTCCACATAAACTTCCTCATGGATAAATCCATTTAGAAATGCACTTTTGACGTCCATTTGGAATAACCTGAAATTTTTATAACAAGCAAACGCAAGTAATATACGAATAGCTTCTAACATTGCTACTGGTGCGTAAGTCTCGTCATAGTCTATTCCTTCTTCTTGCGTATATCCTTTGGCCACGAGTCTTGCTTTATTTCATACGACTTTTCCTTCTTCATTCATTTTGTTCCTGAATACCCATTTGGCTCCAATAACAGTTTTACCTTTTGGTTTAGATGCTAATTCCTAGACATCATTGATGTTGAATTGTCTAAGTTCTTCTTGCATAGCTTCGATCCAACTTTCATCGATAAAGCTTCTTCTATGCTTTTTGGTTCAATTTCATAAATGAGAGCCACAACACTAGATTCTTCATGCCTTTTTGATCTGGTGCGGATTCCTTCATTGATTTCACCAATAATGAGATCTTTGGGATGACTGGATTTGTGCTTCCGGTTGCTAGTTGATTTGCCCGGTTGATGATCTCTTTCTTTATTTGAATCTTCATGAGCATCTTGATGTTGGACTTCCAGAGTCTGAGATGCTTCTTGAGTTGAAGACATTGGAAGGTCTAGAGTGGGTTCAGACTCTTCATATTGAGTCTGGCTGGATTCATCTTGCGTTGAGTCTTGGAATTTGATATTCATTGATTCCTCTGGACCGGGCTTTTCTTGTTGTAGACTCTCAGTAGGCTTTGCTTGATGTAGAATATCCAAGGAAGATACCTTCATCTGATCTTTCTTCAAACTTACCAACTCGATCATTTGCATTTTTCAAAATAAAGCATTTGCAACCAAACACATGAAACTATGAAACGATTGGCTTCTTACTTTTGAACAATTCATGGCTCTAGAATAGGTCTTAGGAAGACTCTATTTATGATATAGCAAGCTGTTGAGACTTCTTCGTGAAGAGATTTTGTGTTCTAGCCATTTCTTCCAAATGAAACTTTTCCACCATTTACTTGAATAGCTTTGTGAAACAATTTGAGTCTCCCATGTGTCTTGAACATCCGCCGTCAAGATACCACTTTACCTTCTTTTTGAATTGCATTCAAAAGAGAGTCTCAAGCTTTCTTTGGTACCCAAATTTTCTTGGGTCCTTTGGTTTTAGTAGGATAAGCATTATTAGGCCATACTCTCTTAATAGGCTTCCAAACCATAGGACAGTCTTTTCAAAATGATCTTGACCGTTACACTTTGAACATCTTAGAGCATTTCGACCTACGACTTTACAAAGACCTTCTTGAAATGATTTTTGTAAGCCTCTTTTGATGGTCTTTTCTTAATTCTTTCTTTCACTTTTGGAAAATCAATCAAGGGAATTGTTTCCTTCCATACCTAGACGTTTATTAAAGTAAGGTCTTTGTAAGAGCCTTTTCAAGTTTTTCCGACCCTATTGAAAATTTCTTTGAAATATTTGATAAATCAGTTTTAAGAAAGCATTTTCTTTTGAAAGTTTATCTTCATTCTCTTTAAGAGTAGAAACATTCATATTTAAACTTTTCACTTTTTCTTCTAAAATGTTTTCCTTTTGTTTTAAAATTGAGTTTTCCTTTTTAAGTTCGGAAATCTTTTTGAGAGAAGTTTTAAGACTAAAACATAATTCATCAATGTATTTAGAGACTTTGACAGGGATTTTATAATCACTTACCTCAAATTCACCGTCTGAGTCGATCTAGAGTCTCGAGTCCGATTGCGCCATCGACACGGTTTGCATATTCCTCATCACTTTCTTCACACTCGTATCGCTCCAAGTTTCGGCTTTAAGAGCTTTTCGAGACTTCTCAGGCTTTCCTCTTTTCTTCTTCAGAAGAGGACAGTTGGGTGTGATGTGTCCCTTTTTCTTACACTCGAAGAAAACTACATCTTTGTTTGGTTCCTCATCATCAACAAACTTGGTTTGCTGTTTCTGAAAACTTTGTTTCTTTGAGCTGAACCTTCTTCCTTTTCTATTCAGCTTTCGAACCTTCTAATCATAAGAGCAAGCTCCTCATCGTCCGATCTTCTTCAGAATTTGTATCATCATAATCATCATTAGATCTTAATGCAATGGATTTCTTACCTCTTGGATCTTTGTCTTCATTAATTCGTTCCACTTCGTAAGATTGAAGAGTTCCAATCAGCTCATCTACATATAATGGCATAATTCTTTGCGTCTCTCTTATTGAAGTCTTTATATGATTCCAATCCTTGGAGAGTCCACGCAGTAGCTTGTTCACCTTCATAGGATCAGAAATTTTTGTCCTTGATTCTCAAGACCATTGACAATATCTCGTAAAACGGCTAAACATGTCGGTTATAGATTCTCCCGGTTTCATTTTGAAGGCTTCATATTGACCAAGGAGAATATTAATTCTGGTCTCCTTCACTCGTCTGTCCTTCATAAGTGATATGTAATCTATCCCAGACTTCTTTTGCTGTAACATAAGAAGATATTCTGTTATATTCAGTTGGTGACAAAGCACAATATAAAGAATAAATTGCTTTAGCATCGAGTGCTTGTCTCTTGTTTATCTCTTCTTGAGACATTCCACTTTGGCTTGAACAGGTTTCTTTCCCTCTTTCGGATATTGATGCAGCAAAGAGGAGTGATTCCTTTTCTACCACATCCCATTCCGAGAGGATCCTTTGACCGTAGAAAAGCTTTCATCTTGTTTTTCCAGATGTTGTAATCTTTTCCATCAAAGTAGGGTGGTCTCGTATTGCTTTGCCCTTCCATCAGCCCTGGTGCTAGCATACTAGCCATGGATCTTTTACTCTGAAGTAAAACACTTCAAATAAAGTAAGAACACGAGCTCTGATACCAATTGATGGAGCTAGTATGTGAACCTAGAGGGGGGTGAATAGGTATAAAAAAATTTCCTTGAAGATTACACAATATTTAAACAGTTAAAGGATTTGCAACAGTTAAAAATCAATCGCAAGACTGAGTAAGGGAAAGAGAGAATTGAACACGCGGTTTATAGTGGTTCGGCTTGATTCAAGCCTACGTCCACTCTTTCGCACCGACAGCCAATTGGCTGGATTCCACTATGATCAAAGAGCTGTTACAGTGTTGTTCTTCCTTGATCTCTCGATGTAGATGATTTACTACACTCGCTCAAGGTATCACCAAATATAAACACTCTCTGTGTGTACAATTTCGCTCAAACAGTATCGACTAACAATCAAGGATCTTCAGATTCTGGAATTTTTCTATCATTCACACCCATAAACCAACTAGAACGTCTTCCTTTTATACTCCTTTATGCCATCATAGCCGTTGGCACTTACCAAAGGAATTCCTCCAATCTACCCGTTGGACGGAATCAATCAAGAAGATCATCCGAGCTATTTAAGGAATCGATGATAGCCCATCAATCCTATTCGCCCATACAATCAGGATCTTGGTTTCCAAGAATAGAACATTCCAAGAATATTTCGTCGACCATCGGATCTTCAATCGATCTTAGATAAGAGTTAAAGAATCCGAAATGATTATCCAACCAAAGAATCTATTCTAGAGGATAGGATCGAATCCTCAACCATTTACCTCGGCTTTGGATTTCCTTCGTCACCTGGATTAGAAAGACTGTCAGTGAGAATAGACTTAAGTCTTGAGTCTTGAGTCTTGAGTCTTGAGTCTTGAGTCTTGTGTATACAAAGTCTTCGGACTTTACACCGTCGGTCTCCGAACATCCAGACTTAGACCGAAAGAAACGTTTTGTCAGCTTCAAAATATTCTAAAAAGATTTCTCCAACAGAATCATCATCCTCAGCTGATTTAGTTTGAAACTTTTGAGAAATTTGTTTCTTTGAATTGAATCTTTTTCCCTTCTTGTTCAGTTTTCTAAACCTTCTTATCATGAGAGCAAGCTCTTCATCGTCCATATCGTTTTCAGAATCTGTAACATCATAATCATCATTAGATTTTAATGCAATAGATTTTTTACTTTTGGGATTTTCTTCTTCATTGATTTGCTCCACTTCATAAAACTAAAGAGTGCCAACCAATTCGTCAATAGAGAGTGGCATGATTCTTTGTGTCTCCCTTATTGAGGTTTTTACGTGATTCCAATCTTTAGAAAGTCCACGTAATAGCTTGTTAACCTTCATGGGTCCAGAGATTGGTTGACCTTGATACTCAAGACCATTTACGATTTTTGTAAAACGACTAAACATGCCGTGATAGATTCTCCTGGTTTCATCCCGAATGCTTCATATTGACCGAGAATACTGATTCTTGTTTCTTTTACTCGATCGATTCTTTCATAGGTGATGTGTAATATATCCCAGACTTCTTTAGTTGTTTTACAAGAAGATATTATGTTATATTCAGTAGGAGATAATGCACAATATAAAGAATAAATTGCTTTTACATCAAGAGCTTGTCTCTTGGTTATCTCTTCTTGAGTTGTGTCGCTGGACTCAACAGCTTCTTTTCCCCTTTCTGAGACTGTTGTAGTTTTAGGAATAATTCCTTTATCTACCACACATCCCATTCAAGAGGGTCTTTCGATCTCGGGAATGTCTTTATTTTGTTTTTCCATATGTTTTATTCCTTCCCATCAAAGTATGGCGGTCAGTGTTGCTTTACCCTACAACCAAGCGTGGAGCCAACATACTAGCCATGGATTGTTAACTTTGAAGTAAAAACGCTTCAATTTAAATGAGTACACAGGCTTTGATACCAATTGTGAATGCTAGTATGAGCACTTAGAGGGGGTGAATAGGTGCGAAAATAAACTTTTGCGAAGTACAGTGTAAAACCTTAAGTTTAACCTGAGTTTGTATAATAGTAGACTTTAAAATAGAAGCGAGACTCTAACAATTAAATAAAATTATGAGTAAAGTAAAAGAGTTTAGGGAGCGAATAATAACACAAGGTTTATAGTGGTTCGGCTTAATCCAAGCCTACGTCCACTCTCCTGCACTGACAACCTACTGGCTGGATTTCACTATGAATCAAAAGAGTCGTTATAGTATCACGTCCTTGATTCCACAGTGTAGAGACTCTGTTACACTTCCTCAAGATCTCACAAATGTATAAACTTTCTTTTGAGTATAAGTTTACGCTCAAGAATTGAATTGACAAAGAACAAGGAGCTTCAAACTTTGGAATTTATCTATCGTGCACACTCTCGAATAATTGGAACATCTTCCTTATATACTCCTTCGTGCCTTCATAACCGTTGGCACTTTCCAAAGGAGCTGTTCCAATCTACCCGTTGGACAGAATCAATTAGGGAGATCTCGAGTTATTTAAGGAATATGACAAGAGCCCACCAATCCTACTTGCCCATACAATTAGGATCTAGGTTTCCATAAGTAGAACCTTCCAAGTATGCTTCGCCAATCAACGGATCTAAATTATCTGAATTGAAATCAAAACGAATAATAGATTCCAAGATGCTATATCCAGCCGAGAGATCTTCTTCAGTCGATAGAATCAAATCCTTAACGAAACACTAAATTCTGGATAAGTCTTCTTTGACGGTCTAGAAACTGTCAATGAGGGTAGACTTTGAATCTTGAGTCTAGAGGTTCGGCGGTCTTCAGACTTTGACGAAAGAGTCTACAAGTCTTCAAACTAGACTGATGGAAACGTTTTGTCAGCTTCAAAACAAATACGAAAGTTTTCTCCAACAATTGCATCTTCTAATCTTTGAAAGGGTAACCACAAAATTAAGTTTTAACAGCAAGCCAAGTCAAAGAAGTCTCAATCTGCCCACCACAATACTATTCCAATCATAGATTAGGAGATCATTATGGACTTTGCACAAATAGTCACTACAAATCTTATTATATCTCTCGGATGAACAGGAAACTCTAACTAACAAGATAAATTTCCATTGTTCATTATGATGAAAGTTTGGTTCATTCACTCTAAATATTTTGTCTTCCAAGCAATTAAAAATCTAGGACCTCACTAATTTCATCTTTTGCTGCTATAGTTCTTGATCTTTAAGAAAATTAGAGCGGACATATATCTTTTCTATAGACAACATAAATGACTTATAAAATCTCTTTTGTCCTGATTACATCCCTAGATTTCATTTTTTTTTTTTTTTTTTTAAGGGAGGGATTTATCCATCGAGCACAGCTCTAATAAGTAAAAGCACCATTAGGAGAAAAAAAACTTCATAATGTGAAAAAAAAATTGCATTTCTTATTCTTCCTTAAGAGTATGTTTATTTCGGAAAACAAATTATTTGGACAATATTTTTCTAAAAATGATCGCTTATATCGTTTACAAACATGAATGAATAGAATTTTTTTATCGTCCACAAAAATGTTCAAACTTAAATTATTGTTGATAGTAGAAATACTTTTCATTGATTAATTATTCAAATGATATTTTTTAGAATATTTTCCAAATCATTTATTAGTCATGAAACAAACGAAACCTAAACTTTAATTTGTTTTCCCTTTGGTATTTAATCTTTATTATATGCATATACTAGTTAGTTTCTTCCATAATGAATCACGTATCCGTAAACTATCATCCCTTTGAGCTACAATATCCACTATTTTATCATGTCTCTCTCTCATTTTTTTTTTTTCCATTTGTAGTTTAAGGTAGTACATTAAACACGTTAACAAAATAGATTCTACATAGAAAAAAAGAAAAAAGAAAAAAACTGGTTATGATGCAGCATTATATAGCAATATAATTGGTCTAGGTCATGATATTGTAGTATAGTTGATTCATAATATCCAATCTCTAATGATAAATAACTATAACGAGTACGAGTCATTCTCCTCCATTTTTTTCATTAATATGAGGAGGAAAAATCATTTATAGGATAATAAATATTAAGAGAGAGCACAGCTCTTACATTTCCCCGAATATGAAACGGTTTATACTTACAAATGCGTGGAACCAAATACATCGCGTACCTAGTCTCTATGTACTAATTTTCACTTTTATTCCTCGCAACTCTCATAATCGAACTTTTATTTAACGTAGATCACTTAAAACATTCAAAATATGTAAATATAATCAAATAGATAATTATTCCATTCTTTTTGTAATTTAAAATTTAATCTATTATTTTTTTAAGTACAGCCTAAATTTTTATCAAAGGGTTGCATACCAAAATTTTTCTTTTATTTTGAAAGAGGTAACACACCTCATTAATCATTAGAGAAAAAGGCCAAAATATGGAGCCACCTTAGGCAGTGCTGTCAAGGAGTGTTGCATATTCCCATCTCCTTTTTCAGCTGCTCTGAAACCGAGGCCCACGTGTGGTCCCTGCCTCGTGTCACGCCCTGATCTTCCAAGCACATGCCCATCCCTTAGTGGTCGATTAAATAGCGACGTCCTAGGATGCGTTGCCGACTCATTCATTTTAATGCGCATACGGAAATGAATAATTAATCCCCATACAACAACAATGTGGGATAGAAAAGCAAGGCCACAAATTTTCGAAAACCATAACACACTTATATACATATCAAACTAAGTCATATACAACACTAGCCGATATAAACAAGGTCTGCAAAAAGGGGAGAGCTATAGATCCTCTAAGCATTCGAGTCTTCAAACGAATACTCCGGGGACTCTGGATCCGAAAGATCTGGGTCTACCATTGAACCACCAGGAGGATCAGTCGTGCCCTTGCCAAAAGCGATCTCTAGTATTAACCTAGGAATCTCAAACTCTGAAAGGGGGCCTTCTCTGGGTCCATCTCGCCTGTTACGATACCACGATCTGAATTGATGAGGTACCTTATGGGGTAGACCCTCATCAACCCAGACAACGGATCACACAAGTTCGTAGACCCAGGCTCCTTGGCTCTCAGGGATGAGAATCTGAGAGTGCTACTTGGTAACCTTTTTCGGTTGGCTAAAACGCTCGGGAGGTACATCCATCTAAGGACCTATAAATGTCATCCCACAACGGGGTGAGATGACGTCTCAGCAAGATCACCCCTTAAATTTCAACTAGGAAGGAAATATGCCTAAAGGCTACCTATGCACCCAAGAGATAGGTGACTTACCTTTGCCTCAGTCCCTTCCTGCAAGTCAGTACGATTCATAAATTCAACGAATCATTTCAATTCAAAACAAATTGAGTCATCGTTCAATCGATCTAGTCAATTCCATACCATCAAGACCATCTCTCAGTTAACCCATTCAATACTATCTATAAAATCCGATCACATCGGATTGCTCACCTTAAGCTGAAGATAGATAGTATAGCTCGCTAAAAGCTGATAATTAATATAGCTCGCCAAAAGCGGATAACAAAGTATACTACTAACCAAAAGCTGACATATCAAGGC
The DNA here is from genome assembly GCA_014182585.1 of Eucalyptus coolabah. Lineage (NCBI taxonomy): Eukaryota > Viridiplantae > Streptophyta > Magnoliopsida > Myrtales > Myrtaceae > Eucalyptus > Eucalyptus coolabah. Next base: position 164,225 of record CM024622.1, on the reverse strand, counting down.
CCGTAGGCTGATATAGTATACTGAGAATGCTCACCAGAAGCTACTAAGGTATACTGCTCACACTAAGCTAATATATCAAAGCCTACAAGCTGATATAGTATACCGATGATGCTCACACTAAGCTAATAAAGTATATTGCTCATACTAAGTTGATATATCAAAGCCTGTAGGCTAATATAGTATACTATTCTCACCAACTGAGAATGCCACCTGTGACATTCTAGAATTTCAGTTCTACTCTCAATTGAATAAATCGGGCATTTCATCGATGCACCTATAGTGCTATTCTTAGAGCTGATTACTCTTGAGATAACTAGACTATCTGGGGAAGTCATCAAGGGATTTAAATGCAATAGACTTGAGGATTTGACCAAGAATCGGCTACTCGATCGTGTTCATCTATCGAGATCATTATAGCACAGTTAAAAATTGATTAGAGATCAGAGATAGGTCGGTTCGATCGAGATATGTGGTTAAACGTGGGTGATCCCACTAAATTGCAAAATTCCCGTCGACTGGCACTAGACTGATTTTTCTATCGTTTTGGTACCTTGTATTTGTATTTGAAATCTTGAGATTTTCACGACCATCGAGAGTTGCCAATGTGTCGAAGAGGTTCATTATGGCTCGATGAAAATTGACCACGAGTCATTTGCACTAAAAAGTTTTGAAAGCTACTTAGTAGCCTAGGTAACGCTAAAATCGCGCCGGATTGAAATTAATCGAGAATTTGAATCTGATTTCAAAAATTGAAAGTTCTGTCATGTCACAGGTTATTTTAAGAATGTTGACTTGGTCTTTGAAGATTTTTTTGTAAATCAAGACTTTTTGGGAAAAGATCGAGGTAGGGTCGTTTTTGAACAAAAAATGTCCAGATCATTTTTGATCATGAAATTGGGATGCAAGTAGGATCAATTGGTGAGGAAAAATACCAATTTGATCGAGGGTTTGAAAATCAAATTTTTAGAAGCCAAATTGGATGGATTCAAAGATAAATTAAGTTCCAATTTGAAGGAAAATGTGTGAAATTCGTAGCCCCCCTTACCCATGACTTGTGGACCATCTCAAGAGCTTCTAGAAGGGGAGTGGTGGCTGAAAATTGGCCATGGGATCCAGTTGGTGGTGGGCAATGGTCAAGGAGAGCAAAGAGGATAAGAGCGACCAAGTAGGCCTCCTTGCTCCCTCTCTCTTTCCTCCTCCTCCTCTAGCTGGTCGACACCCCTTTCCCTCTCCTCTCTTTTGTTGTTCAATTCCCAGCAGCCTAGGAAAGCCGTCGAGTAGCCGTTCGCCCGCCAAGAACCGCCGTAACGCCGTCCTCATGCCGTCGTGCCTCGCCCGCTTTGTGGACGTCCCTCACCATTTAAGGCTATTGTACTGCCTCCGCAATGTGTCCAAGAGGTCCCTCAAGCTGCCCGCAACAACCCTGCCACCGCTGGAGCTGCTCCGCCACCCGCCAAGCAGCCGTGGAGCCACTGTAGCCCGTTCGCCCACTCCGTTGCCATCTCCGCCTTAGCCAACCATCTGAGCTATCTCTCTCGGCCCCAACCACCACCAGCATAGAACTGAAACCCCGAGCATTTCTAGCACCGCTTAGGCATGTTTCGGTGCTTTCTTGACCCCGAAAGGCTAGCCCGCTTTGGAGTTTCTTGCCCCTCGTCGCGTCCATGTCGGCTTAATCTGAGCGGATCATCGATCAAGTGAGTTTAATTCACTAATCCTTGCTTAGTAAGTTAATGACGTTTAAGGGTTGATTAGTTTAGGCTAAGTACATATTAGGTGGATAGTTAGATTAGATTAGCAATTTAATTAATTGTTATTGCATGTTAGGTAGTTAGAATAGTATAGTTAGAGCCTAGACAAGCTCTAGTATTTATCTAGAGTAGTTCAGAAATTTTCTGGGCTTGTCTCGGGCCTAAGTTGCATTTTTAGTATTTCTTTATTAATTTCTGTAATTATGTAATTATTTATTTATTTTCCGAAAATTGGACTGGAATAGCCAATGACCAGAATTTCATGTTGATTTCATTGGTATGATCTGTTTATTTAATTGAGTTCTAATTTGTGCTGATTGTGAGTAAATTGTGATTTTAGGAATTTATTCCTAAATTTCCTTAATTTCAGTTATTGATTGGAAAATAACTGGGTGAGATTGTGAGTTAGATCATGAAAACCGCCGAAGTATGACTACCGAGCCGTGATTTACTGCCTAACGTAGGCCTTGCGCATTGGGCCGTGATTTACCACTAAATTTGGAATCGGTTGTGCCTATTGGGCCGTGATTTACCACTAAATTTGGAATCGGTTGTGCCCATTGGGCCGTGATTACCACATAATCTAGGTTGTGCCCGTTGGACCGTGATTCACTACTGAAGCTTTAATAGGCTGTGACCGTTGGGCCGTGATTAAGAGTTGGGAATGAATAATTGAAATGACCGTGTGATGGTCCTGTTGACATGAAATCGACTAGGTTGATTGATCAATGTTTCGATTTGAATTTCATGATTTGAATTGATTGATGTGATTCAGTGTATTTCAAATTGTATTGACTGCGGGGAAGAGACCGAGGCCAAGGTAAGTCCTCTGACTCATGGTTGTGTTTAGGCAACCCTTAAGGTGTATTTTCTTCTTAATCAAGTGTTAGGGGGTTGAACTTGCTGAGATGATGTCTCACCCAATTGTGGGATAACAATTTCAGGCCCATAGATGGCAGCTCCTCTTGAGCATTTTGGACAACCAAGGAAGATCCCAGAACATAAGTACTACATTTCGATCCATGGGCATCCCGAGGGACTGCAACACAAACTGGTGAAAACCATAGTTTGGGTTGATGCAGGTCTACCCAAAAAGGTGCCCCATTAATACAGTGTGTGGTATTGCCTTTATCGCAATGGGCAGAGAGAGGGCCTCGTGCTAGAATGTGAGATACCTCTATATGTGATGGAGGTTGCTTTTGGTAAGGGTACTGCTGATCCTCTAGGTGGTTCGGTGACAGACCCAGTGGACCCCGCCCTCAAAGAACCAGACTCCCCGGTGTACTCGGCTGATGGCTCCAGCTGGAGTATGGAGGAAGGAGTAGAGGAGGATGAGGACTAGGAGTGTTGAGAAAACCCCCTTATTTGAGGACCTACATATGTGTATACATATATATCAAAAGGTTGTGTATAAACCTGATTTTATATATGTATATAAGTGTGTGGTTATGGTTTTAAAATTTGGCCCTACTTTCCTATCCCATTGTGTTATTGTCTGGGATTATTATTCGTTTCCGCATGCGCATAAAAATGAATGGGTCGGCGATGCGCCCTGGGACATCACTATTATGTCGACCAAGCAAGGATGGGCACAGCTTAGAGGATCGGGACGTGACATCCCCGTTTAGTGGTATCAGGGCATGGTGGTTAGATATTGGAGTGATAAGGTGCGATAGTTTATGGGATATTAGTAGGATTGGCCTTTAAAGTTATGATTGATGCATGTTTGTGATAGTTGATTGGTATAGTTGTTTGTTGCATTGATTGCTCAGCTTCTAATCCAAAGTGTGGATTTGGAAGACAGGTTTCAGTAGAAAGTTGAGCCATGAGCGATCATGAGCAGAGGACTCCTAGTAAAAGATCCGTTAGGCCTGCAGTTCGAGTTCGAGGTAGGATGCTAACAAAGGTCGATACCTGAGGAGGCCGAGGTAAAGCGTCAGCTGAGGCTAGCATGAGTGGCGTAGCACCATGTCTCGTTGGTGCTTGGGAAGCAACCCCGTGTGATGTAGGAACCGTAGGGATCACGCAAGCATTGGACGTCATGAGAGAAATGATGGGGCAACAGCCCGGGATCAAGCTGCCACCTTTACTGCCGCTGTTGCAACCGCCGTTCAAGCTATGGCTACTACTGCCATTGTCGCCGCCACCGAGCCTATAGCTGCTGCCGCACCTGTCGTCGCTCCTGCTGAGGTTCCACCAAGGAATGTGGCCGCACAGAGACCGATCCACAAGTTGGTGGAACAATTCCTGAAGCTAAACTCGCAAAGGTTCAGGGGTACTGGAGATCCAGAGACTGCCTCTGTTTGGATACATGATTTGGACAAGGCGTTTGCACTTTTGAGGTGCAACGAAGAGGACAAAGTAGTATTGGCAGTCTATCAATTGCAAGGAAATGCCAATTCCTAGTGGAAAGCTATCAAGGACACAGTATTTCTAGGAGGAGTAGTCTCGTTGTGGGATGCTTTTCTTAGAGCATTCAATGAGAAATATTTTTCGGGAAGTGCCCGAGAACAGAAAATGGAGGAGTTCCAACGTCTCCACCAAGGAAACATGACCGTTGACCAATATGAGGTCAAATTCACTAAGCTTTCTTAATACGCTTCGAGATTAATTGAGGATCTAGACGATAAGGCTCGAAGGTTCAAGAATGGTCTTCGACAAGAACTGAAGTAGTCGCTGGTGCCGTTCGATTTAAAGGATTACCAAGAGGTATATAATCGAGCCTAGTTATTAGAGAGGAGCCCGAATGAACAAGCTGCCTCATCTAGATTGAGATTTAATTCGAACAGGATGTAATTCGTCATGGAAAGAAACCTATGACTAGAGGAAGATTCCAAGTCTCGCCCAATAGGAAGGGTGGAATTGGAAAGACGGGGCCTAGCCGAATGGCATGTGTCACTTGTGCGGAAGTTGACATGGATCGATCCTATGTAATTTTAGGCCGGGTACTTATTTTGAGTGTGGCCAGCTGGGTCACATAGCCAGGAACTGTCCTAGAAGACTGAGAGGACAACCACAGTTACTGCCACCGCCACAGAGGGGTCAAATCAGAGGATTCGCGCCGTAGAACGCACCGCGGGTGAACAGAGGAGACCCTTAGCTCCGGGAACAGTTTACGCCATCACCAAAGGTTAGGCTGAGGATGCGCCTGACATGATCACAGGTATGATTTTGCTGAACAACCATGCTGCTTATGCTTTGTTCGACCCTGGCGCAACTCATTCCTTTATTGCCGAGCAATTTGTTAAGTTGATAGGATTAAGTCCCGAATTGCTAGAATCTGTTGTTAGCATATTTACACCATTGAAGGATAAGGTGTTGTTTGTGTTAGGTTGTTCTAGTTGCAAGTTGGCGATTGGTGAGCGAGTGGGGAAAATAGATCTGTTAATCCTAGCCATGTATGACTTTGATTTGATAATTGGCATGGACTGGCTCACCAAGCAACAAACTAAAATGGATTGCTTTCACAAGGCAATTTAGTTTAACCTGTTAAAGGGTGATAGTTTCGAGTTTGTCGGGAACCGAGGAGGACCCTCGATTTCCCTAATCTCGTCATAAAAGGCAACTCGTTTGTTAGATGGGGGTTGTCAAGGTTACTTGGCGACTGTCGTGGATACGATAGTTGAGGAGCTGAAGATTGAAGACATTTCGATTGTGCAAGAATTTCCAGATGTATTTCCAAAAGAATTGCCATGATTGCCGCCAGAGAGAAAAATCGAGTTTGTGATTGAGTTAGCACCCGGGATAAAGCCAATTTTTAAGGCTCCTTACCGGATGGCATTATCAGAGTTGAAGGAACTAAAGGTGCAGATGTGGGAATTGTTGGATAAGGGATTCATACATCTTAGTGCATCACTTTGGGGAGCACTAGTTCTCTTTGTAAAGAAGAAGGATGGTTCGTTGCGCTTGTGCATCGACTATCGCCAACTCAATCAAGTGACGATCAAGAATAGGTATCCACTCTCGAGGATCGATGACTTGTTTGTCGGTTACAAGGAGCATCGATATTTTCGAAAATTGAATTTAGGACAGGATATCATCAGCTGAGGATCAGGAAAGAGGACATTCCCAAGTTAGCATTTCATACTCGGTATGGTCATTATGAGTTCACTGTGATGCCATTCGGGTTGACGAATACTCTAGCTGCTTTCATGGATCGATGAACCGAGTGTTCAAGGAATATCTAGATCAATTTGTAATCGTGTTCATCGAGGATATTCTGGTGTATTCGAAAAGTGCTGAGGAGCATGAGAGTCATTTGAGATTAGTTCTCTAGACCTTGAGGATTCATCGGCCGTATGCGAAGTTTAGCAAATGCGAGTTTTGGCTGACTAGTGTTGCATTCCTAGGCCACGTGATTTCTGGTGAAGGAATCTCCGTGGACCCATCCAAGATCGAAGCAATTATCAACTGGCCGAGACCAACTACCGTGATAGAGATCATAAGTTTTATGGGTTTGGCAGATACTACGGACGGTTCATAGAGGAATTTTTAGCTTTAGCGTTGCCATTGACTAGACTCCTGAAGAAAAAAGAGAGGTTTGTGTGGACAGACAAGTACGAGTGTAGTTTTCAAGAGCTGAAGCAAAAGCTATCTACCGCACCTATGTTGACAATTCCATCTGGTCCTAGAGGATACGAGATCTATAGTGATGCATTTTTCAGAGGACTAGGTTACGTGCTGATGCAACATGGCAAGGTTGTTGCATACGCCTCCCGTTAGTTGAGATCTCATTAACTGAATTACCCAACGCATGACTTGGAACTCGCATCAATCATTTTCATGTTGAAGATTTGGAGGCATTATTCTTGTGGAGAAAGATTTCAGATCTTCACGGATCATCGTAGTCTTAAGTACCTATTCTTTCAAAAGGAGTTCAATATGAGACAGCGTCGATGGATAGAACTTTTGAAGGACTATGATTGTGATATTTTATATCACCCAGGAAAGGCGAATAAGGTCGCTTATGCTTTGAGCTAAAAATCTTCAGTTGCTTACTTGTTGGTTAGAGAGTCGAATCTACTCGAGCGAGCTCGGGATTCGATTTTCAAATTTGACGTAGGTCACATTTCTCATCTTATGGCTACCCTCGAATGAGCCGGATGTGCAGATAGGATTAAACTTCTTCAGCCGACGGACCTCGACGTTCAAAAGATTTTACAAGAGGATATCGAAGAGAGAAATGTTGACTTTCAAGTTTCGATGATGGAACATTGAAGTTCCAAGGACGATTGTGTGTACCTAACGATGCGAAGCTTAGAGAAGATATTTTATTGGAAGCTCATCGTAGTAGTTACAACATTCATCTTGGTAGTACCAAGATGTATCAGAATTTGTGTCAACACTATTGGTGGTTTGGTATGAAGGCAGACATCACCAAGCATGTCGCCAAGTGTCTGATGTGTTAATAGGTCAAAGCTCAACATTATAATCTGGGAGGACTTTTGCAACCTCTCGAGATCCCAGAGTGGAAGTGGGAGCACATCACGATGGACTTCGTGACCGGATTACCAAGGAGTCAGAGTGGTAATGATTCTATTTGGATAGTAGTTGATAGGTTGAAAAAATCGGCTCACTTTGTTGCAAAGTGCGAAAGGATCTTGACTTGGATAGGCACGCTGAATTGTATGTGCGCTAGATAGTTCAACTGCATGGAGTGCCAGTTACGATAACTTCAGATCGGGACTCGAGATTCACAGCTGCTTTTTAGAAGAGCTTGCAGAGTGCTTTAGGTACAAAGTTATAGTATAATATAACATATCATCCTCAGACGGATGGCCAGTCTGAGAGGACGATTCAGACCCTTGAAGATATGTTACGAGTTTGTGTACTGGATTTTAAAGGAACTTAGGAGGAACAGCTTCATCTCGTGGAGTTTGCCTACAATAGCAGTTATTAGTAGAGCATCCAGATGACTCCTTTTGAAGCGTTGTATGGCAGAGCATGCGGAACACCCGTGTGTTGGGATGAAGTCGGGAGAGAAAATCATAGGTCCGAGTTGGTTCAGCGGTCGGTGGATGCGGTTGTAGTGGTTAGAAGTAGATTAAAGACCACTTAGAGTCTCCATAAAAGTTACGTAGATAAGCGTCCAAGGTTTTTGGAATTCCAAGTTCGTGATCACGTTTTCTAAAGGTGTCACTAACGAGGGATACTTCACGCTTTGGCAAAAAGGGAAAATTGAGTCCAAGGTACATAGGTACGTTTGAGATTCTTGAGAGAATCGAGACCCTGGCGTATCGTCTTGTGTTGCCGCCGAGATTGCTGCAAGTGCACGATGTCTTTCACATGTCGATGTTAAGAAAGTATGAGCCTGACCCGACCCATGTGCTTAATTTTGAGGAATTAGATGTGGACGACTGAGTGTTGTTCGTTGAAAGCCTGGTTCAGATCGTGGATCGAAAAGAACAAATTCTACGTACAAATACTATCCCATTGGTCAAAGTGGTCTGGCAACACCACGGCACTGAAGGAGTAACCTGGGAGAGCGAAGAGTCGATGGGACATTTGTACCCCCACCTTTTTGTTCAAAGTGTGTAATGGTTTAAATTTCGAGGATGAAATTTTTATAAGAGGAGAAGAGTCGTGACATCCTAAAATTTTAGTTCTGCTTTCAATTGAATAAATCGGGCATTTCATCAACGCGCCTATAGTGCTATTCTCAAAGCTGATCACTCGTGAGATAACTAGACTATCTAGGGAAGTCATCAAGGGATTTTAATGCAATAGACTTGAGGATTCGATCAGGAATCGGCTACTCGATCGTGCTCATCGGCCGAGATCATTACGGTGCAGTTAAAAATCGATTAGAGATCGAGAGATAGGTTGGTTCGATCGAGATATGTGGTTAAACGTGAGTGATCCCACTAAATTGCAAAATTCTCGTCGACCGGCACTAGACTAATTTTTCTATCATTTTGGTACCCTGTGTCCGTATTTGAAACCTCGAGATTTTCATGACTACCGAGAGTAGCCAATGTGTCGAAGAGGTTCATTGTGGCTTGAAGAAAATTGACCACGAGTCATTTATACTAAAAGGTTCTGAAAGCTACCCGGTAGCCTAGATTACGTTAATATCGCGCTGGATTGAAATTAACCGCGAATTTGAATCCGATTTCAGAAATTGAAAGTTTTGTCATGTCATAGGTCATTTTAGGAACATCAACTCGGTCTCCGAAGATTTTTTTGTAAATTGAGATTTTTTGGGAAAAAGTTGAGGTAGGGTCATTTTTTAATAGAAAATGTTCGGGATCCTTTTTTATCGCAAAATTGGGATGTAAGTAGGATCAATTGATGAGGAAAAATACCAATTTGATCGAGGGTTTGACAATTGAATTTTTAGAAGCCAAATTGGATGGATTCAAAGATGAATTAAGGTCCAATTTGAAGGAAAATGTGTGAAATTCATAGCCCCCTTTGCCCATGACTTGGACAATCTCAAGAGCTTCTAGAAGGGGAGTGGTGGCTGAAAATTGGCCATGGGATCCAGTTGGTGGTGGGCAATGGTCAAGGGGACAAAAGAAGATAAGAGAAACCAAGTAGGCCCCCTTGCTCCCTCTCTCTTTCCTCTCCACCTCCAGCCCGGGCCGACACCCCCCTTCCCCCTCCTCTCTTTTGCTATTCGACGCCCAGCAGCCCAGGAAAGCCTTCGTGCCTCGGCTTGCCACGTGCATCCCCCGCCGTTCAAGGTTATTGTACTGCCTCCACCGTGTGTCCAGGAGGTCCCTCAAGCTGCTCGCAACAGCCCCGCCACCGCCGAGTTGCTCCACCACCCGTCGGTGGTCGTGGAGCCGCCGCAGCCCATTTGCCCCCTCCATCGCCATGTTCGCCTTAGCCAGCCACCAGAGCTATCTCTCTCGGCCCCAACCGCCACTAGCATAGAATCGAAACCCCTGAGCATTTCCAGCACTGTTTAGGCCTGTTTCAATGCTTTCTTAACCCCAAAAGGGTAGCTCGCTTTGGAGTTTCTTGCCCTTCATCGTGTCTCTGTCAGTTTGATTCGAGTAGATCGTCGATCAAGTGAGTTTAACTCACTAATCCCTGTTTAGTAAGTTAATGACTTCTAAGGGTTGATTAGTTTAGGCTAAGTACGGATTAGGTGGATAGTTAGATTAGATTAGCAATTTAATTAATTGTTATTGCATGTATGTTAGGTGGTTAGAGTAGTGTAGTTAGAGCTCTAGTATTTATCTAGAGTAGTTTGGAAACTTTCCGGGCTTGTCTCGGCTTTTAATTAGGCTTTATCGGGCCCAAGTTGCATTTTTAGTATTTATTTATTAATTTTCGTAATTAATTAGTTATTTTATGAAAATAAGACCGAAATAGTCGATGACCGGAATTTTATGCTGATTTCATTGGTGTGATCTATTTATTTAATTGAGTTCTAATTTGTGTTGATTGTGAGTAAATTGTGATTTTAGGAATTTATTCCTAAATTTCCTTAATTTCAATTATTGATTGGAAAATAACTAGGTGAGATTGTGAGTTAGATCAAGAAAACTGCCGAAGTATGGTTTTGCCCATTGGGCCGTGATTTATTGCCTAAAATAGGCCGTGCCTATTGGGCCGTGATTTACCACCTAACATAGGCCATGCCCATTGGGCCGTGATTAACCACCGAATTTGGAATCGCTGTGCCCATTGGGTCGTGATTACCACATAATCTAAGTTGTGCCCGTTGGGTCGTGATTCACCGCCGAGGCTTTAGTAGGTCGTGCCTGTTGGGCCGTGATTAAGAGTTGGGAATGAATAATCGAAATGACCGTGTGATGGTCCCGTTGACATGAAATCAACTAGATCGATTGATCAATGTTAAAATCTGAATTTCTTGATTTGAATTGATTGATGTGATTAAGTGTATTTCAAATTATATTGACTTGAAGGAAGAAACTGAGGCCAAGGTAAGTTCTCTAAGTCGTGATTGTGTTTAAGCGGCCCTTAAGGTGTATTTTCTTCCTAATTAGGTCTTAAAGGGTTGAACTTGTTGAGACATCGTCTCACCCCGTTGTGGGATAACAATTTTAGGCCCATAGGTGCCAGCTCCTCCTAAGCATTTTAGACAACCAAGGAAGATCACAGGAGAAAAGTAGTACATTCCGATCCATGGGCATCCCGAGGGACCGCAATACGAGTTGGTGAAAACCATAGTCCGGGTTAATGCGGGTCTACCTAAAAGGTGCCCTATCAATACAAGGCATGGTATTGCCCGTATCGCAATGGGCGAGAGAGGGCCCTATGCTAGAATGTGATGTACCTCTGTATGTGATGGAGGTTGCTTTTGGTAAGGGTACTGCTGATCCTCCAGGTGGTTTGGTGACAAACTCGATGGACCTTGCCCTCGAAGAACTAGACTCCTGGTGTACTTAGTTGATGGCTCTAGCTGGAATGTGGAGGAAGGAGTAGAGGAGGATGAGGACTAGGAGTGTTGAGGCAACCCCCCCTGTTTGAGGACCTACATATGTGTATACATATATATCGAATTGTTGTGTATAAACCTGGTTTGATATATGTATATAAGTGTGTGGTTATGGTTTTAAAATTGTGTTACTGTCTGGGGATTATTATTCGTTTTTGCATGCGCATTAAAATGAATGGGTCGGCCATGCACCTTGGGACATTGCTATTATATCGACCAAGTGGGGATGGGCACAGCTTAGAGGATCGAGATGTGACACCACCCTTTCTATCATTCTCGACAAAAATAATTGCGTGTGGGTACACGATCGGCTTTAGCCAAAATACAATATTTTCCTTTTCCAAAAATCCCACCATTTAAAATGGTCCACCGAAATATTTTTGGCATTATAAACCAACGCCCGGTATTTCCCGATTAAAAACAGAAAATACTCAATTTTAGGATAAATTCCCAAAATTACAAATTTCACTCAATTAGCACAAAATAGCAGTGAATTAAATAAACTAACCACACCATTGCAATTAGCACGAAATTCCGGTCACCGACTATCCCGGTCTAATTTCTGAAAAATAATAATTGATTATATAATTACGAAAATTAATTAAATAAATACCAATAAATGCCAAAAATACAAACTTAGGTCGAAAAAGCCTAATTAAATACCGAAGTGGGCCCGGAAAATTTTCGAACCTATCTAGATAAATAATATGGTATGTCTACTTGCTAATTGCACTACTCTAACCACCTAACATGCAATATTTAACAATTAAATTGCTAATCCATTTTAACTAACCACCTAATCCAAGCTTAACCTAAACTAATCAACCCTTAAGCATAATTAACTCCCTAAGCAGAGTTTAGTGAGTAAACTCACTGGTTTTGAAATCTAGTGAGTTCACGGCGACGACGAAGCGGAGACGAGCAATAAATTCCAAAGTGGCGACACCTTTCGAGGTCGGGAAAGGGTCCAAAGCGGGCCTCAAAGCCCACGGCTTCTTGCTGGGTGTTGGTTCGGATGGGGGAATCAAAGGGTGGCTTGGACGGCTGGTTGGGCAAGCAAGGGTTGGCAGAGGTAGCGGTGGCTAGGCGGAGGCGAACAGCAGCCAGATGGTGGCGGAGCGGCGATGACGGGCTTTTGCTGAGCTTTGACAGCCACGGAGGAGGCTTGGGGGACGGCTGCTAGGCGCGGAAAGAGTAGGGCAAGCGATGGATGGTGCTGGCTTGCGCGGGGGCACGACAGCAACGCGGCGAGGCTCCGGTGGCTCGGCGACGGTCAACGGTGAAGGGGAGGGGTGTGTTGCTCGATTTCCTACACTTCTTGAGCTCCAAAATGACTAACAATGGAGAAAGTAAATGTAGAGGGAGAAGAAGCGGACAACCAAGCTTGTGGAGGGTCCCAACTTGCTTCTTCCTATCCCTTTCATCTCTTGAAGAGGCCCCATTGGTTTTGCTGGCTTCCTCAACACTCTTGTAGCCCACAAAGCTTCATTGGGAATTCTTGGAAGTGGCCCAAAAGGTCATGGACCAAGGGGCTACGAATTTTGGACTTAATTTCCCCAAATCCTCTTCAACTCTCACTTGAATCGATTAAATTCGACCCTAAAAAATTCCACCATTGTGTCCACGATCAATTTGACATTTTTCATTGCCAATAGATCCAACTTGCATCCCAAATACGCGATCGAAAACGATCCCCTGAATTTTCTGATAAAAACAGCATCACTTTGAAATTTCGCCAAAAAATCCCGGTTTGCCAAAATATCTTCGGAGGGTGAGTTGACATCCCTAAAATGACTCATGATATGTTAGAACTTTCAATTTTTGAAATCGGATTCAAATTCGCGGTTAATTTTAATCTGGTGTGATTTTAGCATGACCTAGCCTACCGGATAGCTTTTAGAAATTGTTCGTGTAATTGACCCGTGGTTGATTTATTTCAACCCACAATGTACCTCTTCGACACATTGGTAACTCTCGGTGGTCGTGAAAATCTTGAGGTTTTGATTACAGACACAGGGTACCAAAATGACAGGAAAAATTGGTCTAGTGCCGATCGACGAGAATTTTGCAATCTGATGGAATCACCCACTCTTTGATCACCTATTTCAGTCGAACCGACCTATCTATGATCCCTAATCAATTTTTAACTGTGCCGTAATGATCTCTGTAGATGAGCACGGTCGAGTAATCGATTCTAGTCGAATTCTCAAGTTTATTGCATTAAAATCCTTTAATAACTTCCCCATATATTTTAGTTATCTCATGAGTGATCAGCTCGGAGAATAACACTATAGACGGGTCGATGAAAGGCCCGATTCATTTAATTAAAAATATGACTGAAATTTCAAGGTGTCACACCTCGCATCTTGAGGATGTCTTCGGCCACTCGCCCACGTGACGCGCGGTCCGAGGAAGATCCCGTCTTAGCTACATTCAAACAAAAATGAAGTCCGATTAACCAAATAGGATATTGGACCAGAACTTCTCCGCATTATTACACAACCTAAGATCTCCATCCTGATTAACTCAAAGGACTACGCTTCTAGCAAATGGTGCCTTCGTGAGTTGGCTCATATATTGAAGTGCAAAAGAAACAGAGGGCAAATAGTGTTGCCCATAGTTTACAATGTGGAACCCTACAAAATGCGGCGTCTTATAGGAAGATTGAGAGATGCTATCAATGCACATAAAAAGAATATGGAAGAAATGAAGGAATGGGAAGAAGCGCTCAAAGAAGTCACTTCATTGAAAGAATTGGAATTGGAGAAAATTGATAACGGGTACATTATTCTCCACCACAATATTGTTTACTTTCTCATAACTAGATCTCACTTGAAAAAGAATATAAATATTTCCATCATATATTGAAATTTTTATTGATAGGCATGAAGGAACATTAGTTAAAATAGTTATTAGAAAAGTTATGAGTAAGTTAAAAGCGATGTTTTTGCTAAATGTTCCCAAACAATTGGTGAGACTTGATGATTGTGTGGAACGTATTATGAGCTATATAGATGCCAATTTTAGTGATACAAGTATGATTGGAATTTATGGATGCGTGGCATTAGTAAGACAACACTTGCTAAGGTGTTATTCAACAAGCTTTGTAATCATTATGAGTCTCGTAGCTTTATGGCAAATATTCGAGAAACATCTAAGATCAAGGGTCTTGAATGCATACAAAAGCAGCTCATTTTTAACATAAGTGGAGACTTGTGTGATGTGTTCTAACGTTGATCATGGAATTAGTATCCTTAAATCTTGATGTGCAAGTAAGAAAGTACTCATTTTCTTGATGACATGGATGATAATACTCACTTGAATGCTTTGATCGAAGAGGGTAGTCGGTTTAAAGCTGGAAGTACAGTCATAATCACCACTAGAGATGAGTATTCTTGACAAGGCTAGGGTAAGACACAAGTATCAACTCAACGAGTTGCTTTCAGTTCAATCATTGGTTTTATTTAGTAGACATGCATTTATAAAGGATTCTCCTTTGAGTGATAATGGGGCTATCTCTCATGACATCGTATCTACTAGTGGGGGCTTCCTTTAGCTCTTGAATTTATTGGTTCATTCTTATGTGGGAAGACAAAAGAAGCATAAAAAGCTACATCAAAAAAATTAGAGACAGTGCTTGATAAGAAAGTGCAAGACAAGTTGAGAATATGGTAGTACACATTAGATTTTGACGACCAACATATTTTTCTGGATATTGCATTATTTTTCAGTAAAATGTAATAAATATATTGAGGGGAAGCCAAATGTACAAAAGATCACGACACCAAAAACTCGCACTCAAGATGAGCAATCATAATGAGTGAAAGGATATCGTGATGTAAAAGGAAGACAACGCCCAAAGAAGATGCACAAACAACAGAAGGCACGGCAAGGCCAACCGGTAAAGATACAAATCCTCAACAAAGGAGGAAGGACGTCAATTCCAAAGCATCTACATTCCTTGAAGCGACATCCAACTCCAAGGTCGATCATAGGTCACTCGAAAAGATGATGGGATCCAAGCCCTAACTCCTTTGCAATCTTTTGTTCCTGAAGTTGTCCTCGACATTTCTGAATGTGTTGGCTCTATCCCTAACCACCTTAAGAAGGTGATTCTTCATAGCTAGGACAGTAAGGGGTTGTTCTCTGAAGAGTATGCTATTTATGTTCTTCCAGATAATGTGGCAAAGAGCCCCAAAGGAAAAACAAGCAATGCACTTGAAGAACTCCTTACCTTTGAAGAAGGAGGAGGCCCACATGAGGTTCTCTCCCCAAGATCTGTTCGGCCAAGGCAAATTGCACCTTGCCGCCCAAAAAAAAGCAACTCCGGCCGTGACAGAGTAATCAAAAAATAAGTGATTAATGGAATCAGACATCCCACTACAAAAGGCACAGGATCCCCTCTCAATTCTATCGTGAGACAATAGCATAGCTTGAGTGGGCAATTTGCACTTCACCATAAGCCAAATGTTAAATTGACACCTTGGCATAATTGCATTATTCCAAATGAAATCATGCCAAAAGACACTATTCCGCTTATGCCTAATGGAATCCCAAGCGAAGTAATCGTGAAATGGCCCGAAGGGTTCTCCTCTAGCAAATACAATCCGCACCCCGAGATGGGAACGGCAAAGGATGATCCCATGACTCAAGAACTGTTCTGAGAGCCTGTCCCTCATCAGAAAAAAGGTCTACAAATGAGGCCTGCCTAGATAAACCTGAACTGTAGATATCTGAGTCTGAGAAGTATAAATTCAACGGTCCCCTAGGGTGCCAATTGTCAAACCAAAGCGAGACCGAGCGGTCGTTGCCAATCCTCTAAAAGAAGGCGTTCCGAAACTCACTCCTGGGATTGAGAATCTTTTTCGAGGCCCAAGAACAAAAGGTAGGCTTCCTAATGACCCAAAAGTTCTTGTCCTTTAAAAAAATGGAGTGAACCCATTTACACCACAAAATCCTGATATTGCATGTTTTTTTAATCGGATCATTTAGACAAAATCCTACTTGCATGCGGGAAGCCTGTGGTTTTTTCCTAGGGAAGAGGATTGAAGCATTGAGTCTTATGTCCTTAATTAAAATTATTTATGATGACAAGCTAATGATGCATGATCAGATGAGAGACCTTGGAAGGAAATTGTTCATCTAGAAAATCTAAAGAAGCCTAAAAAACGTTGTGGGAATATGAGGATGCCAAAGATGTGCTTCTTAGCAACAAAGTAAGAATTTTTCTCTGCTTGTCTTAATCACCGGATGTGAGCCTATCTTCTCTTTCTTGTTTGAAATAATAATTATAGTCTATCATGAGTCCCCAAAACTTGCTGCATCTGCCAGTAAAAGAGCTCTTTCAATTGAGTGCTCTTCTTGCCAGACTTTAGGATAAAATTGATGAGCAATTTCTTGATTATTAATGATTGATATTTTTACTTGGTAAAATTGTGATGAACATACTCCCCTTTTGCTAACTTCAAAGCAAAAACAAAGCTACAAATTAATGTTTGACAGAGCACTTTTAAAGAAAATTAAATACTTATATTTGTTTGATGCATGGGTTTGATGTTTGGATTCTTATTTTCATTTCTTTTAAAGTCTTTTTTTCCTTTAATGAGTATCGAGACTTCTTATGAGTTGTTTGCTGTGACGAATGAACCCATTCATTAATGATGATAAAAAAGCTATCCCGATTCTTGGATTATTCAAGTCGGGTTAAGTATAGATTTAGTCCCTCAAATAATACTATTTGTAAGATTTAATCCCCTTTCTTTATTTTTGGCTCAATATCATCCTCTACTTTTCACAGTTTGTGCAATTGAGTCCTTTGTAGTTAACCGTTGGTGAACATTGTCAATTTGCTTATCTGGCTTTCATATACTATAAATAAATATGGTTATAATTAATATAAATCTAAGCTATAATTAGAAATCTAACATTGATAGAGTGATTGGGAAAAAAAGGACATGAATTTTGGGAATAGCTATTACTGCAAGTAAATATTGTAATAGACTATAATAGCCATTACCGTAACAAAATGTGCTCTAATAATCTTAATGTGTTGTAATAATACATTGCTACATAATGTATATGTAATTAACGCTTAGCATATGTGTACAACTGGATGGTATATATTATGTGGTAAGATCTTTGGTTCAAAATAAGACGTTAGGAAAAAAAAAAAGTAGAAATTTTCCAATAAACAAGATTAAAAGAGCCATAAATATTTTACTTAGATTTTTAACACTCAGAATACTTTAAGTTTCTGCTTCGTATTCTAACCTCAATATCTCGATCTTCTCTATTAGTCTCAAATTTGACAAATTTGCAAAAATTAGAGGTGGTCAACGACTTACACTAATGATCTAAGCTACCACACTCGACTTATAGGAAACTCCATCAAATACGAATGGAATGCTCTATCATTTTGATCCATATCTCTCTAGCTCTTCCCATTTATGTCTCCTGATTGATTTGAGGAATGGAGTGGACACGTGTCAAATGGTCGATTAATTAATTGGCACTAAGCAATAATTCCTGCAACACGCTCATGCAAGTCACTATCTCACAATCTTCTTCTGATCCATGCGTATTTCTTTTCTTTTTCTCTCTTTTTATTTTTTTTAAAGCTCCTCCACAAAAGCTTCTCTAATCATATTGAGTTAAACACAATATTTACATTTTACTTAATCCTTAAAATACAAGTTATTACCTTACAGTAGACTTCTGCTACTATTACAATCTACAACACTTGAAAAATAGAGAATCTAAACATCCGTTTGTTGCATTATAAAGAAGATTTTATATAAAGAAGTTATCACCAAAGAAAAAAAAAAAGCAAAAGATGCCGCTTAAAGAAGTATGTGTTACTAAAAATAAAAATAAAGCAGTGGAAAGATGAATGGAATTTGCTAAGGAATACTAATAGATAGTAAAATAATATGTTGAAGGGGACACACTATGGAAGTTCATTCAATTAGTGTCACATCTCGATCCTCCAAGCACGTACCCATTCCTGCTTGGTCGATATAATAGCAATATCCCAATAAGCATCGCCGACCCATTCACTTTAATACGCATGCGGAAGTAATTAATAAACCCCCAAACAACAACAAGATGGGATAGGAAAGTAGGGCCATAAATTTTCGAACTGAAAACAACAACCATACTTATATATATGCATAGCAAACCATGTCATATATAATATAAGACGGTCTATCATTACGTTTAAAACACAGGGGGTTTTCCCGATCTACCGATCATCATCCTCCTCATCGTCTCTCTCCGCACTCTAACTGGAGACTACCTCCAAGTACACCAAGGTTCCCGGCTCTTTAAGATTCGGATCGATTGCGTCTACGATTGAACCTTCTAGAGGATTTGCGGTTCCTTTCCCAAAAGCAACCTCCATCACATATAGAGGTATCTCAGATTTCGGTATGGGGCCTTCTCTCTGGCCATTACGGTCTTGACGGTACGATGATCTATATCGATTGTGACATCCCAAATTTTTTATTCTATTTTCAATTAAAAAAATCGGGCTTTTCATTGATGCGCTTATAGTTCAATTCTCCGAGTTGATCACTCATGAGATAACTAGTCTATCGGGTAAAGCCATTAAGGAATCTAAACGCAATATACTTGAGGATTCGACCATGAATCGGCTGCTCGACCATGTTAATCTACAAGGGTCATTACGACATTGTCATAATCGAATAGAGATCATTGATAGGTCGATTCGACTGAGATATGTGATTAGAATATGGGTGATTCCACCTAATTTCAATATTCTTGTCGACCGGCACTAGATCAATTTTTCTGTCGTTTTGGGTACCCCGTGTCCGTATTTGAAACCTCAAGATTTTCATCACAACCAAGAGTCCCCAATGTGTCGAAGATCTATGTTGTGGCTCGAAAACAATCGTCCACGGGTCAATTGCACCAAAATTTCCTAAAAGCTACTCGGTAGATTAAGATGCACTAAAATCGTGCCGATGGAAATCAACGTGAATTTAAACCCGAATTCAGAAATCGAAAGTTTTGTCATGTCACAATTTTTTTTAGGAACATCGACTTATACTTAGAAGATTTTTCTGGAAATCGAGTTTTTTGATGAAAAATCCAAAGTAAGGGTATTTTGGATCGAGAAATTCGTGGGACCATTTTTGAGTGCATCCATGGTTGTCAAGTTAGTTCAATTGATGAGGAAAGATGTGGATTGGGATGATAGCACATTGGTTGGATTTATGGAAATCAAATTGAGTCCAATTGGAGAAGAATTGAAGAGGAATTGATGGAATTGAAGGGATTTGAGGCACAAATGTGCAAAATTCGTATGCCATGGGGGAGGAACATTTGGACTACTTCAATGGTGTGTTGAGGAAGCTTTGAGGAGAGATAATGGCTGAGGACAAGGGTTGACTTGGTGGGGCAAGCCAAGGGAGGTTTAGACAAGTGTTGAAGGCTATAGAAGCCTTTGGGGTCCCCCTCTTCACTTGAGCCTTCTTCCTCCTTGAAGTCGGGCTTTCTCCATTATTGTAGCCTTGAGAGAGCTTGAGAAA
This sequence comes from Eucalyptus coolabah, assembly GCA_014182585.1. NCBI lineage: Eukaryota > Viridiplantae > Streptophyta > Magnoliopsida > Myrtales > Myrtaceae > Eucalyptus > Eucalyptus coolabah. Next base: position 144,513 of record CM024622.1, on the reverse strand, counting down.
ACCAAAGGAGATCAGCCATTAGCCACCCAAGACCGTCGCTTGCCCGTCGGACCCGATTTCCCCTCGGTGTTCTCCTTACGCTAGTTTCGCTCCAGCCAACCTTTTGCGAAAGATCCGAGTGAAGAGTCGACTTCCTGAATGAATCAGCTAACGGGACATCCATCACCGTGACGATGACATCCAAACCATTCCAAAGAGCTCAGCCTCGCCCTGAATGGAGCCGCCGGCCGTCCGGTATGCTGGCAAGAAGGAACCAGTCGCTGGTCCGTCAGTCCCCTGCCCACCTGCACTATTTTACGTTTTTCTTCATTTTTCTCCCATTCTAGCCCTTCATTTGCCCGTCCCATCCACCTACAAGACCCCGAAGACCCCGGGAGTTGCCCGTTCCCGACCACCCACTCGTCGGAGCTCGATCGGCCTTTTCCTTCTTTGTTTAGCCGTTGGTTTTCTTTTCCTGTTCAGCCAAGATCGAAGCAGCAACTAGCAAGGTTTTGAAGACTTCGTGGCCTGTTTTCAAGCCCTTCCCGACCTTGGTGGGTGTCGCCACCTTGAGGTTTATCGCTTGCCTTGGCGTCGTCTTCACCTTGGACTCGTCGGAACGTTAATTCGGTGAGTTTACTCACTAATCTCCGCTTAGGGAGTTAATTATGCTTAAGGGGTGTTTAGATTAGTCTAAGTGTGTTTAGGTAGTTAGATTAGCTTAGTTAAATGTTAATTACATTATGTGCATGATTAGATTAATGGTTGGATTAATTAGTCTAATTATGTAATTAGATTAATGTTAATCATGCTTAGACTTTAATTAATTATTTTAATTATTTATTTAAATTAAAATATATTAAATATTATTAAATTTATATTATTTTTTATTTAAATTAAAATAATTTTCGGAATTTATTTAATTATTAATTAAATAATATTTTCAAGAAATTATATCGGGAGAGTTGTTCGTTAGAATTTCGCACCGATCACAAAGAAAGTGTGGTTAGTTTGTTCAAATTGATCGTTAAATTGTGAAATTGAGTGTTGATGGTGAAGTTTTGGTATTTAACTCGAAAATACTGAGTGTTGGGTTTTGACACCGAGTGTGGTTTTTAAGTACCATAGCAGCTTGTGTGAGCCATATTGAATTGCATGCTTGTGTGAGCCCTATTGTATGATAGCTCATGTGAGCCTAATGAAATGTCGCTTGTGTGAGCTAAGGATCGATCGCTTGTGTGAGCTAGGGATCATTATCATATTGTGTGAGCATTTGTATGTTAGCTTGTGAGAGCCATGATCGTTTATTAACTTGCGAGAGCAATGATCCATTTATCAGCTTGTGCGAGCTATCATCTATCTATCAGCTTGTGTGAGCTACCATATATATATATATATATATATATATATATATCATCTTATGCGAGCTACCATCTATATCAACTTGTGAGAGCATTGCATCCATTTCAGCTTGTGTGAGCCGTGATTGTATTCATAGATGAATAGATGGTATGGTTTAATAGAGGGTATGAATTGATAGATGTGTGGATCATATGATATCAACTAGATTGATTGAATTGATAGACCGATGGGTGTGTCGGGTAGTTTCAGCTTGTGCGAGCAATTATTGAATATGAATAGTACAGGAAAGACCGAGGCAAGGTAAGTCCTCTCCCTTGTGTGGCTAGAGTGCCCCGAGGCATATTTTCTTCCTAATAGGAGTTTAGGGGGTGAACTTCCTGAAACATTGTCTCACCCTGTCGTGGACTCAACATTTTCAGGTCCTTAGGTGGCGGTCGTGGAGGACCTGAAGTCCCGGAGTCTGGAGATGGAGACCCAAGGATTGGCAAACGTGTCTGACTAGTTGGTCATAGGACAGTTCCCGTCGTTTGTTGAGCTGGTCTTTTGTAGAAAGCCTAGTGTTGTATATAAACCCGTGTGTTTATAAGAAGGCTTGTTTGATTGTGATTGATTGACTGCTTTTTTATCCCAAAGTTTTTATTGTTAGGGAATTCGTTTTGCTTCCGCATGTGCATTTAAAAATGAATGGGTCGGCGATGCGTCTTAGGACGTCGCTATTTAATCAACCAAAGAGGGATGGACACATGCTCGGAGGATCGGGGCATGACATCCCCGTTTAATGGTATCGAGCGGGTCTATGTTTGGAGTGATAAGGTGCGATGAGTCATGGGCATGACATCCCCGTTTAATGCTGGTGCATGAGATTAATAGCTGGTTGGTAGCTTGTTTGTGTGGATCACTCAAATTCCAATATAGTATTGAAATTAGTAAATAGGTTTCTATAAAGATTCTGTAGCATGAGTGATCGGGAGCTGAGAATTCCTAGTAAGAGGGCTGTAGCCTCTGTGACTCGAGGTAGAACGCGACAAGGATCGGTGCCCGAGGTTGTTGTGGTAGAGCGCTGGCTCTGGCCAGCGCGAGTGTAAGAGTACCGTCGTAGGTCGGTACTGAGAGTGTGACAGCATCGAGCGATCCTAGGTTCGATGGGATCGTTCAAGTGATAGTGTTCCTTGGAGTTGGTTGAGCCAACAAGCTCAAGACCGAGCCGCTGTTGTTGCCGTTGTCACTGCTGCCGCCAGTGCTGTAACCGTTGTTGTTGCCACACTTGCCGAGGTCCAGTAGGGAGATGTGATTTGGGAGCAAGCCCTTGCATTCGAGTTGAGGTTCAAATTCAGTAGAGATAGAAACCAGTTTGGGAAGGAGCCGATGATCGGAGAAAAGTATCATATTTCATCCAACTAGAAATGTGGGATGGTTAGGTCAGCAATGAATCAAAATGGAGTGTGTCATGCTGACGGAAGCCGACATAGATTAGCCTCGTGTCCTGTTAAGACGAGTGCTTGTTCTGAGTGTGACCAACAGGGTTACCTGGTCAGAAAAAGGTCCTCGAAGGCCGATGGGATAGATTAGTGAGAATGCGCCGTAGAACACGCCGTGGGTATTTGGGACAGACCCCGGTGCATGTAAGAGTGCATGCTTTTATCCGACAGGAGATAGAGGACTCACCAGTTATGTACCGAGTTGTAGAAGGAAGTATGGATCGATCCAATGTCCTGGTATAATGGGAACGTGCTTTAGACATGGCCAATACGACCATCAGGTGAGGGACTATCAGTGTGAGTCCAAGGGAGCATTGACATCGCTACCACAGATAGGACACCACTAGGATGGCGAAAGGGACAGGAATGGAACCGACCATGCACCGGTCAGAGGAAGAATGGTTTTGGGATGATTTTATCAGAGTAGCGCAGCAGAGTTTTGGGGATTAAGTTTGTGGAATTTTAATTTGTTGTGTTAAGGTTGTAGGAGAAGAATCATTGACTAGAGTTGTGCTCGACTAGTTGTTGAGGTATAACTTTGACAACATATGTGAATAGAGTGGACTCATATAGCATTTTGTGGTAATGAATTGATGTCGGAACGTAACCCAGCTTAACCTATTAGTAGGTGGAAGTGTCGAGTTTATTGGGAGTCGAGAAGGACCCTCGACTTCCTTAATCTTGTCACTTGAGGCCACCTGTTTGTTAGACCGAAGTTGCCAAGGTTACTTGGCGATTGTCATAGTTAAGACAGATTGAAGAACTGAAAATTAAGGACATCGCAGTAGTTCAAGAATTTCTGGATTTATTTCCGCAAGAATTGTCAGACCTATCGTTAGAGAAAGAGATAGAATTTATGATTAATTAGCACCCGGGATAGAACCAATCTCTAAGGCTCCTTACCGGATGTAGTGGTCTGAGTTGGAAGAATTGATAGTGTAGATGCGAGAATTACTAGATAAGGAATTTGTACCCACTAGTTTTATTCGTGAAAAAAAAAAAAAAGAGAGGTTCATTACACCTATGTAATGACTATAATCAACCCGATCAAGTGACGATCGAGAACAAGTGTTCATTATCGAGGATCGATGAATTGTGTGACCAATTACAAAGAGTGTCGTTACTTTTAAAGGTCGACTTGAGGATAGGGTATTATCAGTGAAGAATCAGAAAAGAGGTTCTACAGAAGACATCGTTTCGTACTTGATATGGCCTTTATGAGAGTATTGTAATGCCATTTGGTTTGACGAACGCTCCAGCTGCTGTCATGGATTTGATGAATTGAGTATTTAAGGAATACCTACATCAGTTCATGATCATGTTCATCAGTAATATTCTGATATATTCGAGGAGTGCTGAGGAGCATGAGAGTCATTGAGGATGGTACTTTAAACCCTAAGGACTCATGGATTGGATGCTAAGTTTAGCAAATGTGAGTTTGGTTGACTCGTGTTGCTTTTTTAGGTCACATGATTTCAGGTGAAGGAATCTCTGTGGACCCGACCAAGATCGAATCATTTTTTAGTGGACCAAGAACGACAATAGTATCGTAGATTAGAAGCCGTTTGGGTTGGACAAATTACTACCGAAGGTTCGTGGAAGGATTCTCAGAATTAGTGTTGCTGTTGACTAGACTTCTGAAGAAAATAGAAGAGTTTGTGTGGACAGACAAGTGCGAGCATAGTTTTCAAGAGCTTAAGTAGAAGCTAACTACTGCACCTGTACCGACCATTCCATCTAGTCCTGGAGGACACGAGATCTATAGTGATGTGTCGTTTAGAAGATTGGATTACGTGCTGATGCGACATGGTAAGATTGTTGCATACACGTCCTGATAGTTAAAACCTCATAAGCTGAATTACCCGGTGCATGACTTGGAACTTGTAGCAATAATTTTCGCTCTGAAGATTTAGAGATATTGTTGGTGTGAAGAAAGACTCCATCTTCATTGACCATTAAAGTTTCAAAGTATTTATTCTCTCATAAGGAGTAGAATATGAGACAGTGTTGTGAGCTAGAACTTCGAAAGGACTGTGATTGTGATGTCTTGTGTCACTATGGAAAGTTGAATTAGATTGCAGATGCATTGAATCGGAAGTCTTCAGTTGAACAAATGGTGATCAAGGAGTGGAACTTTACTTGTGAAAGCTCGAGATTCGGTTTTCAATTTGATGTAGGCTACCTTCTAAACCTTATAGCCACCCTCAGAATTGAGCCAAATGCTCAGTTTAGAATCAAGGCACTTCAGTTGATAGATCGGGATGTTCAGAAGATTGTGTAAGAGGATACTGATAAGAGAGAGGTTGACTTTCAGATTTCTGAGGATGGAACACTCAAGTTCCGAGAGTGAGTGGGTGTACCTGATAATGTAGCACTCAGGGAAAAGACCTTGTCAGGAATTCATTGTAGCAGCTGCAGTTTTCGACCAGGCAGTACAAGGTAAGTCAGAATCGGTATCAGCTCGATTGATAGACTAATATAAAGTTAGATATTGCCAGATAGGGTGCAAGGGTCAGATGTGCTAATAAGTGGAAGTTTAGTAATGCAAGCCGAGAGGACTTTTACAATCACTCGAGAGTTCCGAGTGGGAATTGAAGTATATCACGATGGACCTTGGGACGAGCTTGTCAAAGAACTAGAAAGGTGATGTTCCCAATGGGATAGTGGTAAATAGATGAATGAAGCCGACTCACTTCAGTGCAATATGAAAAGATCTCGTTTAAATGGGCATACAGAAGTGTATATGTGTCAGATAGTTCATCTGTATAAAGTGCTATGTGACATCCAAGATTTTTAGTCTTGTTTTCTACTGAATAAATCGGGCATTTCATTGACGCGCTTATAGGGCTGTTCTCAGAACTGATCACTCTCGAGATAACTAGACTATCCAAGGAAGCCATTAAGGAATTTTAATGCAATAGACTTGAGAATTCGATTAGGAATCGACTGCTTGACCGTGCTTATCTACCAAGATCATTATGACACAGATATAAATCAATTAGAAATCAGAGATAGGTCGATTTGACTGAGATGCGTGGTTAAACGTGGGTGATCCCACTAAATTGCAAAATTCTCATCGACCGGCACTAGTTTAATTTTTCTATCGTTTTAGTACCCTATGTTCGTATTTGAATCCTCGAGATTTGCATGACAACCGAGAGTCGCCATTGTGTCGAGTGGGTTCATTGTGGCTCTAAAGAGAATCAACCACGGGTCATTTGCACTAAAAATCTCTGAAAACTACCCGATAGTCTAGGTCACGTTAAAAACGCGTCGAATGGAGATTAACCGTGAATTCAAGTCCGATTTCAGAAATTGAAAGCTCTATCATGTTACGAGCTATTTTAGGAATGCCGACTCATCCTCCAAAGGATTTTCAGAAATTCCGAGATTTTTAAGGAAAATCGATTTGAATGTCGTAGTAAATTAACAGAAATTCAGATGTGCTAGATCAATGGAAATTGAGACTTCTAAACTTAGCCTTTGAGTGTTAGGGACTTGCAGAAAATTGTATGGGATTTCTCTTCATCGAAATTGGACCTCAATTTGAGAAATTGAGTGAGGAAATTGAAGACTAAAAATGGAAATTCGGAGCTTTACAAGGGTCAGCAATTTTAGGCTTCAAAATTTGGTTAATTTAGAGAATTTATAAGTTGGAAAGTATTAGGGGACATATAAGATAATATTGAAGACTTTTGGGGACAAGCATTTAAGGCATTTGGACCAATTCATGATGAAAATTGAAGATATTTTTCTAGACTTTTGCCTCTCCCCTCTATCTCCTTTGCACGCCTCATCCCAGCTGAAGACCACTGATTTCTCCTCTGCCGCATGCATCCACTTCTCCATTGCCATCTCTCTCTCTGTTCCATTCACCCGCGCTAGCTGCTTCTCTAATTGCTGCCCTTCCCCCTACAACGGCATCCATCGAGCTGCCAACTGTCCATGATTTGGCCTTCCTTAGTCATCAGTTGAAAATGCTATTGACCCCAAGCCTCCACCGAAACGGCTTGCCCCTCCACGCGTGCCAGCTGCTGTGCGTCTCCCGCAACTCGGACGAAGCTGCATCTTCATTAGCGTCTTCGTTTCATCCGTAACACCAGCCCCACCTTCCACTGTCCCCTCTGCCCCTCATCCACGCCATCTGTCCACAAGCTAGCCTCCTTTGGTCAACTAAAGAAGTTCTCCACAAAGCCTTGCTAAACGAAGCCTCACGCGGATCCAGCAGCACCGAATCCCTAGCTTGAGCATTGCCAGCTGCATCCTCTCTGTGCGTCTTCAACCGCCAACAAATTCCAGTCCAGCTGGTTGTGTCTTCAAGCTCAGCAGCCGCATGAAGTCAAGCCCAGCAAAGCGGTCCTTCAACCCATGATCAGCCCATCGGAGACTAAACCCATGAATTCACTTCAACCCCTCTTGAAGCCCAGCAACTGCCCGTGTGAAATTGAGTGAAGCCAACCCGTGGATTCCATCATTTTTAGGCCAGCGATTAGGCCCATCTTCAACAGAATTTGAAGCCCACGAAGCCAAGCCCAAACTGCAAGCCCAAGCCTAGTGTCTGCAGCAAGCCCAGCCTCACTCATTAACAAATCTCAATTTGGGTTGAGATTTGTTGGGCCTGTTTTAGGCCCGGTCCAAGTTCGCCAACACCGCCAAAAATTTGGATTTCAGCTGCCGTCGCGCTGTGGTTGCAGTGAACTGATCTCCGCCTTGCTCAAGTGAGTTTTGCTTACTAATCCCTTATTACTATGCTAATGATACTTAGGGGTTGATTAGATTTAATTAAGTACAATTAGGTGAATATATTAGATTAGAGTAATTAAATTAGAGACATATCAATGCATGTTAGGCAAATGGTTAGTGTAGTTAGCAAGGAAATAGGTCCTAGTATTTATTGAGCGCGTTTTGGTAATTTTCCGAGCTTGTCTCGATTTCCAATTAGGCTAGAACGGGCCTAAGTTGGATTTATTGTATTTATTTAATATTTTTCGTAATTATTTAATTATTTATTTTTCGAAAATTAGGCGATAGTCGACGACCAGAATTTTATGCCGATTGTTGTGGTGTAGTCCATTTATTTATTTGAGTGTTGATTTGTGCTGAATTGAATTAATTATGATTTTAAGATTTTATTCCTAAATTAATTAATTTTGGTAATTAATGGGAAAATTACCGGCGTCGGTTTACAGTGCTAAAAATATATAATGGGTTGTTGAAACTGGTGGGATATTCGAAAAAGTGAAATTATTACATTTTGGCTAAGGCCGACCATGTACCCATACACGGCTATTTTATCAAGAATGATAAAAAGATTGTATGGATTGTATGTTTGGGATGGTATACTATATCAGCCTACGGGTGATATGTCAGCTTAGTAGAGAGAAATTTACCGGTATACTATATCAACCTACGGGCTCTGATATGTCAACTTAGCAGAGAGCAATATACCAAGTATACTATATTAATCTACGGGCTTTGATATGGTAGCTTAGCAGAGAGCAATATACTTTGTCAGCTTAGCATAGAGTAATGTCGGTATACTATATCAGCCTATGGGTGATATGGCAGCTTGATAGAGAGTAGTATTCCTTATCAGTTTAGATTGAACTGTCGGTATACTATATCAACCTAAATGCGATATGGCAGCTTAATAGAGAGTAGTATACCTGATCATCTCAGAAGCAAGCTATACTATAGATAGTATGAGATGAGCCAACCAATAAATGGTCAAGATGACATGTAATCGACTAAATCGATTGATCAATGATTCGATCTGATTGATGTGATGTGATGTGATGTGATCGTATATATTTGATATATATATTGATTTGCAGGAAGGAACTAAGGCCAAGGTAAGTCCTCTGACTCGTGTTGTGCTTAGGTAGCCTCTAGAGTGTATTGGCTTCCTAATCGGGTTTTACGGGGTAGAATTTGCTGACACGTTATCTCACTGGTTATTGAATAACCATTTTTAGGTCCTTAAATGGCATTGGTGAAGAACCGGAGGCCCGAAGTGTAGAAGATGAAGTCTGAAGAAATGATGATCCTATTGGACTAGTTAGTCATAGGACAATTCTCTTTTAATAGAAGTTGATTCATTTCTGCAGATTTTGTTTTAGGAACTTGTGGTTTAGAGCCTGACTTAACAAATCTACTTGCATATATTTGCACTATGATTTGTAATGTATATAAGTGTGGTTGTTTTTAGAGTTGAAATTTGAAATCCTACTTTCTTATCCCATTGATTTATTGTCCGAGGATTTTATATGCTTCCACATGCGTATTAAAATGAAAGGGTCGGCGATGCGTCTTGGGACGTCACTATTTAATCGACCAAGGTGAGGGAGGGGTGCGTGCCCGAGGATTGGGTCGAGACATGCTAGGGATGAATTTAATGTCAAATCTAGCTCCGTGGATTCCCGCTTTAGCAGAACAGTTGGATGGTTTCTTTTGAAGCATTGCATAGCAGAATGTGCAGAACTTCAATTACTGAGTTGAAGTCAGGGAAAGAGAGATCACAAGCCCAAGGTTAGTTCAGCAGTCAATGATTGCAGTTGCTGTGATTAGTGCCATAGTAAGGACCGTTTAAAGCCGTCGGAAAAGTTGTATCGTTGAGCATCGAAGGCCCTTAGAGTTCTGAATTGGTGATTACATCTTCTGAAGGTATCACCAATGAGGGATACCTTGCACTTCAGCAAGGAGGGAAAAGCTGAAACCAAGGTATATAGGTCCCTTTGAGATTCTAGAGAGAGAATCAGGACCTAACGTATCGTCTTGCATTGCCGTCGGAGTAGACGCGAGTGTATGACGTCTTTTACGTGTTGATGTTGAGGACATATGAGCCCAACACGACCCGCATGCTAAATCTTAAAGGATTAGACGTGAACAACAGAGTGTCATATGTGGGAAGCCCGGTTCAGTTAGTGGTTTAGAAAGAGCAGCTTTGTGTACCAAGATGGTCCCTTTGGTTAAAGTGGTTTGACAACACCACGGGATCGAAGAAGCAACGTGGAAAAGTGAGACTCAATGGGACGATGACACCCCCATCTTTTTTGATTGAGGATTGGCAAATGTTTAAATTTGGGGGACGAAATTTTTATAAGAGAGGAAGAGTTGTGACATCCCAAATTTTTAATTCTGTTTTCAATTAAAAAAAAATAGGCTTTTCATGGATGCACGTATAGTTCAATTCTTCGAGCTAATCACTCATGAGATTACTAGTCTATTAGGTGAAGCCATTAAGGAATCTAAACACAATAGGCTTAAAGATCCGACCATGAATCGGCTGCTCAACCATGTTAATCTGCAAGGATCATTACGGCACTATCGTAATCGAACATAGATCAATGATATGTCGATTCGACTAAGATGTGTGATTAGAGAGTGGGTGAATCCACCTGATTTCGATATTCTTGTCGACCGGCACTAGATCAATTTTTCTGTTGTTTTGGGTATTTGAAATATCGAGATTTTCATGACAACCGAGAGTCGCCAATAAGTCGAAGATCTATGTTGTGGCTCGAAAATAATCGACCACGAGTCAATTGCACCGAAAATTCCTAAAAGCTACCCGGAAGATTAGGACGCGCTAAAATCACGCCAAATGGAAATCAACCATGAATTTAAACTCGAATTCAGAAATTGAAAGTTCTGCATGTCACAATTCATTTTAGGAATGTCGACTCATCCTCAAAAGATTTTTCTACAAACCGAGTTTTTCAGCAAAAATACAAAGTAAGGGTATTTTGGATCGGGAAATCCGTGAGACCGTTTTTGAGCACATTCATGGTTGTCAAGTTGGTTCAATTGATGAGGAAAGATGTGGATTGGGATGAGAGCACATTGGTTGGATTTATGGAAATCAAATTGAGTCCAATTGGAGAAGAATTGAAGAGGAATTGATGGAATTGAAGGGATTTGAGGCATAAATGTGCAAAATTCGTATGCCATTGGAGGGGGGGAACATTTGGACTACTTTAATGATGTGTTGAGGAAGCTTTGAGGAGAGAGAATGGCTGAGGACAAGGGCTGACTTGGTGGGGGCAAGCCAAGGGAGATTTGGACAAGTGTTAAAGGGTAGAGAAGCTTTTGGGGTCCCCCTCTTCAGCCGAGCCTTCTTACAATGCCGAGCTTTGACCTGCGACACGTCAAACACTTGGCAACATGCTTGGCGATGTCCGCCTTCATACTAGACCACCAATAGTGTTGGCGTGAATTTTGATACATCTTGGTACTACCAATATGAATGTTGTAACTGCTACGATGAGCTTATGATAAATATCTTCTCTAAGTTTCGCATCGTCAGGTACAATCAATTGTCCTTGGAACTTTAGTGTTCCATCATCAGAAACCTAAAAGTTAGCTTTCCTTTCTTCGATATCCTCTTGCAAAATTTTCTAAACACTTGGGCCTATCAACTGAAGTAGTTTGATCCTGATCTGGACATCCAGCTCAATTCTGAGGGTAGCCATAAGATGAGAAAGGTGACCTACCTCAAATTTGAAAACCGAATCTCGAGCTCTCTCGATTAGATTCCACTCCTTAACCAACATGTGAGCAACTGAAGACTTTCGGCTCAAAGCGTCGGCGACCTCATTCACTTTTCCTAGGTGATATAAATATCATAATTGTAGTCTTTCAAAAGTTCCATCCATCGACGCTGCTTCATATTCAACTCATTGTGAGAGAATAGGTACTTTGAGACTCGGTGGTTCGTTAAGATCTGGAATCTTTCTCCACACAAATAATGTCTCCAAATCTTCAACGCGAATATGATTGGTGCGGCCTCTACGGTGGCAACAATAGCAGCAATAGCAGCGGCTGCAGCAACGACGGCTTGGTTCTGGGCCTGTTGTCGTATCAAATCTCTCATAGCTTCAAGTGCCCGTATGATCCCTTCCATTCTCGGGATCACCAAGGGTTGCTACCCCAAAGACCAACCGGAGGTGGTGCTACTTCACTCGCACTAGCCTATGCTGGCGCTTTACCACTGCCTCCTCAGGTCGATGTCCTACCCCGAGCTACAGGCCTCACAGTATACTTCCTAGGAGTCCTCTACTCTTGATCGCTCATGGCTCAGCTTTTTCCGAAACCTATCTTCCAAATCCACACTAGGTTAGAAGTTAAGTGATCCACGCAACAAACAACTCTACCAATCAACTCTCACGGACATGCACTAGTCATGAATTTAAAGGCCCATCCTACTAACTATCCCATAAACCATCGCACCTTATCACTCTAATCTCTAGAGACCATGCTCTGATACCACTAAACGGGGATGTCATGTCTCGATCCTCCAAGCTCGTGCCCATCCTTGCTTGGTCGATTTAATAGTGATGTCCTAGGACGTATCGCCCGTGGCATCCCCAAATTCAAAGTCAAGTTATAAGGTGTGTTAAAGCCTCTAATTATGTAATGAAATTACTTATGGTTTAATGCTTTGGTCATTAGTCTTTTTAAGATTAGGTGATTTGTGCTTGTGTTTATGAGATTTTAAATCAGATAGATTAATGATGATAATCTATGCTTGGCCATGCACTTTATAGACTATATTTCTATAAATAAAACGTCATAAGACTTTGGCCATGTGGAATTTAAAATTTAAAATTTATAGAAGAAAGTATAAAAGAAAAGGAAAATTTAATTTTTAATTAGGTTGGGCCTTAGGCCCATTGGCCAAAGCCTTGATGGGCCAAGCTAGTCGGCCCAATTAGGCCCACGAAAGGGGGCTGTCGACCAGCCCAAGAGGAGGCCTAAGAGTGGCCGGTCCAAGCCCAAAAGCCCATTAACACAAGTGGCAAGAGATCTTCATGCATTGGCTTAGAGAGGGATGGCATGCATTGGTCAATTGGAGTGGCAAACAATGACTACTAATGATTAGGAAATGGGGGGATAAAAGAGAAGGGAAGGAGAGAGAGTGGCCGGTTGCTTGTTCGGCCAAGAAAAGGAGAGAGAGAGAGAGAGATTTTGAGAGAGAGAGGGAGACCGGCCGAGAGGGAGGAGAAGCCGAGAGGAGGAGTCGCCATCCGTCCGCCGTGTGCCGCCGTGATCGCCGCCGTGTGCCGTCGTCCGTCTAGTCTAGAGGCAAGTTGGAGTCCTCTTGCTGCTTTTGCATGTGTGTGTGTTACATGTATGTCGAATTTTGGGTGATTAGGAGAGGAAAACCAAAGCTTGGATGACTTGTTTTTGAGTAAGGTTGCTGTTTTCGTTTGAATCTGCTCGAGTCAGAATGTTGTGAGAGCTTGCATGCATGTTTAGAGTTCGATTTTGGCTTTGATCTTTTCATGAAAGTTGTAGATAACATCTGAAACTACAACATACTAAAATTTGGTGTAAAATTATGGAGATTTAAGGGGCTAAACTCTCATCCTACGGAGACCTCAGATCTGGAACGATTTCACTGACCTCTTGATGGATTTGTGGTTGCATGTTGATTTTTGCTAAGAATCTCTCTTCGATTTCTTCATGCAAGTTCTAGGGGACATCTCAAACTACAACATACTCAGATTTGAAGTAAAATGAACAAGTAGAACCTAGTAAATCGACTGGATCTTGAAGACGGTAATTCTGGAGATGTATTACAGGACACTCGAGATTTCATGGACCTAAATGACGACTATACTCTGGATATTTGACTTACATCTCTTCATGAAACTTGTAGAGAAAATCTTGATGTAGAACATATCCAAATTTCAGAGGAAACGAAGAAGAATAGGTAGGTGAAAACTCAGAATTTCGGAGAAGCATGTACTGGACGATTCGGTGTTGGATCCAGAAGCTTCGTGTGACTGTAGAAAATAATCTAAAAAGAATCTGACTTGGAAGTCTTCACGAAAAATGTACTTTAATGTCTTGGCTATAACTTGGTAAATTTTGTAATTTTTGGAGGTCGTACGGACATTTTAATCGAATTTCTTCGGAGACTGTGCATTCTGATTTCATCCGAAAATTATATGCTGTTTTGTGTGAATTATGGATTTGTGTGGAATTCTATTTGGCCATGTATTTTGCATGAAATCATTATCCTATTGTCTTGATTATCACTTGCCTTAATTTTTATGATTTTTGAGAATTTTATAGATATTGAGTTTAATATTTTTGAAAGTCGCACAAGCTGGAATTTAAGTAAATGTAAAAAGGGCATGATAAATGGATTATTTTAATCGGCATAAATTCCATAAATTTTATTTCATAAATAATTGTACTATATAGCATGTATGATAAGGTCTTGATGTATGCATGACAATGAATTTGCATACATGTGTGAATTCAATGCTGAATATGACTTGTTTGCCATCACATCATATGCCATGCTAAATTAAGACCGAAATTGGTAAACATGGATAATGTTAAATGAGGAGATTGTTGTGGCGGATGATAATGCCTGGAATGTATAGAGATACATTGCCGGATGGCCTTGGGAGTTTCACGATGCCCGAAAAGTTGGGGGTGCCGGAAGCCCTGGAGGTTTGTGCCCAGGGGGATGCCTCGCGATGCCAGTAGGGGTGCAGGATGCCCGGCCAAGGAGTGTAAATGCTGGAAGCCTCGTCGAAGGTCTTTGCTCGAGAGGAGGCAGTTGGGATGCGAGATGCCTGGAATGTGGGGGGCCGGATGCCCGGTGGCCTTGAATGGCTGAATGCCGGAGGTTTTTCTCGCATGGGATGCGAGTGTAAAATATGAGATGAAATTGATGATTCGAGAAAGGGTGATGTGGTGATCAAATTGAAAGTTAAAAGTGGAAATTGAACCATCCATGATATGATATGACATGATGATGATCACCCATGGCATGATGATATGCATGATGATGATGATGTATGATGTGATATGATGATGATATATGATATGGCATGATGACATGCATATATGTTGTGATATGATGATGTCATGATGATGATGACATGTGTGTTATGATGACGCCATGATGATGATGACATGTGTATGGTATGATGGTGTCATGTATATGATGAGGATGACATATGTGTGATATAATAATGTCATGATGACGATTATATGAGTATGACATGATGATACACATGTATGTGTTATGATTGTGGTGATGATGCATGATAGTATATGCATGGCTTCAAGGTAAGTAATGCCTGGAATGCATGTATGACTTGTATGATGCATTGAGTGGTTATTGGATTCCTTTACCTGCCGAGTGGTTGTACTCACCCCTTTTGGGGACCAACATTTCAGATTAGCAGCATGCCGCTTTCTGCCGTCACGCGGGGTGTGTTTTACGGTCTACCATTCGATGTAGAGGTCGAGTGCGGGAGTTTGGCTGTCCTTCTATTCCTGGATTGACGTATATTAGAGTGCGCTGTTTGGTTATGTACGACGTAGGCTGGCTGGGGCCTGTTGTCCAAGAGTTCATATCCGTCCACGTTCTTGCGCGACGGTGTGATGCGAGGATGTTGCCACCACCACCGCTTGATGCACCGGGTTGGGTGTGAGGGCCCATGCATGACGAGTAGGAGCTGGATCTTTTTGGGGATAGTTTAGCCGACACTGATGATGGGGATTGTTGCACGTGAGTTGTAGCGGGTCGAGGGTTCTTTTTGGGGTTTTAGGCCGGACGTGGCTGAGTCCTGGCTTTTCCTTTTGATGTACCGACCCAAAGAAATCCCATCTTGAAAATATATGTAAATAAAGTGTCATGGCTTGTCTTTTAATCATGATGATTAGTGGTGTGTATTTGTATCATGGTTGTTAGAGGGAGAGATGGTGAGGTTTTATTTTGCTTCCGCTATGTGTGTCGAGCTGGACCTTTTTTTTTTTTTTTTTTAAACAAGTGTCTATGATTTACGACGCCTCTTCTAAGAAGGAAGGTAATAAGGTGTAACGTTGGTGCTTGTGGCGACCTACGAAGGGTTCGGGGTGCCACAGCCCCCTTTTGGTATCAGAGCGAATGGTTATAGGTGGAGTGATAAGGAGCCTCATTTGGAAATTGAGAAACATGATGACAATGCACACCAGAGGATGTAAAACGAAATAATTGAACAACGGGTGATGAGAATTCACTCGTAGATCCCCAGTAGTTAATTTTGAGTTGCCTTTAGGTACCAATAACATGTATATGTTACTTATGAAGTAGTAGTAGTTGCTTTAAATGGAGGCAGTGAGTCTCAGATTATTCCTGAGGCAATGCTTGGAAATTGCATGAAAGTCATGGTGCGAGTTGGAAGTGCTCATCCATCGAGGGCTAAAGCCTCTGCTGCAAGGGCTGAACCCCGAATGGAAGACATCCTGCGAGCATTAGCCAATATTGGAAATCGATGGAAAGGCGGGCGCAAAGAATGCCCAAAGCGAACGCCGTACTCAAGGATTGGTGGAGCAGTTTCAAGCTGAAGCCACTTAAGTTCAATAGAATGGGAAGTCCCGAGGAGGCGGAGAAATGGATTGATGGGATGGAACGAATTTTCCGGTTGTTGGACTGCATTGATGCTTTGAGAAAATAGTTTTAGCAGAGTACCAAGCTGGAGGGAAATGCAAAGTTTTGGTGGAGAGCTTCGAAGGACATAATCTTTCCACCAGGTATTGATGTTAACTGGGAGGAGTTTGTTAGAGCTTTTAATAGGAAGCATTTTTTTGACTGTGCTAAGGATAGGAAGATTACAGAATTTGTTCAGCTGGAGCAAAAGGAGTTGACAGTAGATCAGTATGAGGCTAGATTTTCTGAATTGTCTAGATATGCTCCTAGATTGATTGAGGATCAGGAGGAAAAGGCTAAGAGATTTCTAAAAGGACTAAGGACTGACATTAGAAAGCAACTGGTGCCTTTGAACATAAGAGACTATAATGAGATTTATGAAAGGACACGATTAGTGGAGTAGGAGCTGTTAAGAGAACGGTCGGAGTTTAAGAAACCATTGAATTTTAATGATGTGAGAAGGGGTAAGAGACCTTATTCCGGTCAAGGACAGACCTGGAATGTGAAGAAGAAGAGTAATTTTGGAAATTTTGGAGGAGCTAGAAATGGTCCGAATATAGGGAAAGCACCCTATCAGCCTGGTGTTTGTCAAAAGTGTAATGGGTGACATGGCCCAGGACCTTGTAATGGACAACTGAAATGTTTTGGTTGTGGACAAGTGGGTCATCTTAGGAGAAGTTGCCCACAAGAGAGGTCGCAAGTGAGTGTTGGCTCGATGCGACAAGGATATCAGAGTGCTGTTAGATCAAACCCACAAGGAAATCCTCAGAGGCCACCTATACAAGGAAGGGTGTATGCGATCACCCAAGAGGAAGCGGAAGCTTCCAAAAATGTTATCTCAGGTACGATCCTTATCAATGGTGAAAAGGCATATGCATTGTTTGATACGGGTGCAACGCATTCATTTGTGTCTGAAAAATATAGATGTTTGAATAAGATAGAAGTTATGCCTCTTGAGACGCCTCTTTGTGTTTCCACGCCTTTAAAGGATATGGTATCGTCTACGTTGGTGTGTGGAAATTGTAAGATATCAATGGGAGGAAAAGATATGGAAATAGACTTGGTTGTAATGGCCATGTATGATTTCGACGTTATTATAGGAATGGACTAGCTTTGTAAGTATTGGGCTAGAATGGATTGTTATAGAAGAGTGGTCCAATTCGTTTTACCTAATTAGTCTAGTTGTGAATTTTTAGGAGGTCAAATCCATTTTCCCATAGCACTTATTTCGGTAGTAGAAGCCTGTAAGTTACTTGACAAAGGATGTCAAGGGTACCTAGCCATAGTTAGAGATTACGCAAGGGAGGAGCCTAAACTTGAGGAAGTTCGTGTAGTTAACGAATTTCAATATGTATTCCCTAAGGAATTGCCTGGATTGCTGCCCAGTGGGAGATTGAATTTGAAATTGAATTAGTGCCTCGAACAGGACCAATATCAAAAGCCCCATATAGGATGGCCTTAGTCGAATTGAAGGAGTTGAAAGTGCAACTGCAGGAGTTGCTTGACAAAGGATTCATTAGACCAAGTGCTTCACCTTGGGGTGCACCGGTCTTGTTTGTGAAAAAGAAAGATGGATCGATGCGCTTGTGCATTGGCTATAGGCACTGAACCTGGTGACCATTAAGAATAAGTATCCTTTACCTAGAATTGATGACCCGTTTGACTAACTCCGGGAAGTTCGGTCTTCTCTAAGATTGACTTGAGGTCGGGATACCATCAGTTAAGAATTAAGAAGGAAGACATTCCTAAGACTGCGTTTAGGACTCGTTATGGACACTACGAGTTCCTTGTTATGCCATTTGGATTGACTAACGCGTTGGCTGCATTTATGGATCTGATGAATAGAATATCTCAGCCTTATTTAGACCAGTTTGTGATTGTTTTTATTGATGATATTCTAGTATATTTAAAAGGGCCTAAAGAGCATGAGCGACATTTGAGGATAGTTTTGCAGACCCCGAGAGAGCATAAGTTGTATGCTAAGTTTAGTAAGTGTTAGTTCTGGTTGGACCGGATAATATTTTTAGGGCGTGTGGTGTCGGGAGAAGGAATTGCGGTAGACCTGGCAAAAGTTGAAATGGTAGTAAATTGGCCGAGACCAACGACACCCACCGAAATACGGAGTTTCTTAGGGATTGCTGGTTATTATAGGAGGTTCATTAAGGGATTTTCTGGCAACGGGACCTTTAACTAAATTGACCCAAAAGAATGTAAAATTTGAATGGAATGGGGAATGTGAAAGGAGTTTCCAGGAGCTTAAAAGGAAATTGACTTCAGCTCCAATCCCGACTATACCTCTTGGACTGATGGTTTCACAATGTATAATGATGCATCTCACAAAGGACTGGGATGTGTTTTGATGCAGCATGGCAAGGTTGTAGCCTATGAATCTAGACAATTGAAACCCCATGAGCTGAATTACCCGACGCATGATCTAGAACTAGCAGCTATAGTGTTTGCCTTAAAGATATGGAGACACTATTTGTATGGGGAGAAGTTTGAGATTTATACGGATCATAAGAGTTTGAAGTATCTGTTCTCACAAAAGGAATTGAACATGAGACAAAGGAGGTGGATGGAGTTGTTGAAGGATTATGATTGTGAGATAAGATATCATCCGAAAAAGCGAATAGGGTAGCGGATGCTCTTAGTCGTAAGTCGGCTATGGAGATGGCCAGTTTAAGGATGGCAGAATGGGAATTGTTAAAGTTTGTAGCAGACTCAGAATTTAAACTGGAAATGGATTATCTTACTGGTATGCTTAGTGCATTGAGAATAGAACCCGAGATTATTCAGAAAGTTAAAATCTTGCAAGAATCGACCCGAGATTTTGAAAATGAAAGATGTTGTGTCTTTAGGAAAAAGACCGGAATTTCAAGTCTCTGGTGATAGAATGGTAAGATGTCAAGGACGACTTTGTGTTCCCGACAATGAGGAACTGAAGAAGGAAATTATGTCGGAGGCACATAAGAGTAATTATAGTATCCATCCAGGTAGTACAAAGATGTACAGGAATTTGCGTCAGCAATTTTGGTGGAATGGTATGAAGGCAGATACGACTAAGTACGTTTCTCAATGTTTGACATGTCAGCAAGTAAAAACGGAACATCGTAAACCCGCAGGACTCTTGAGACCA
Source organism: Eucalyptus coolabah (assembly GCA_014182585.1). Lineage (NCBI taxonomy): Eukaryota > Viridiplantae > Streptophyta > Magnoliopsida > Myrtales > Myrtaceae > Eucalyptus > Eucalyptus coolabah. The sequence goes on along the minus strand of CM024622.1, from coordinate 125,123 downwards.
TTAGACATTCCAAAATGAAAATGGGAGCATATAACAATGGACTTTGTGCAAGGATTGCCAAGGACGTCAAGCGCTCATGACTCAATTTGGGTTAAAGTGGATTGTTTGACTAAATCAGCTCATTTCTTAGCGATTTGCATGGACTACCCAATGGATAAGTATGCGGACATGTATGTAAGTCAAGTGGTACGCTTACATGGTGTTCCAGTGACTATTACTACAGATCGGGATTCGAGGTTTACTTCGAACTTTTGGCGAAGTCTTCAAATTGCATTAGGAACTAAGCTTCAGTTTAGTACTGCTTTTCATCCCCAGACAGATGGACAAACAGAAATAGTAATCCAGATATTAGAGGATATGTTAAGAGCTTGTGTAATTGATTTCAAAGGAAATTGGAATGAAAGATTGCATTTGGTGGAGTTTGCCTATAATAGTAGTTTTCAGAAAAGTATAGGCATGGCTCCCTATGAAGCATTATATGGAAGGAGATGTAAGACTCATGTTTGTTGGAGTGAAGTAGGCGAGCGGAAATTGACAGGACCTGAACTGGTGCAAGTTACCACTGAGGCTGTTGAAATTATTAGAGAAAGACTTAAAACAGCTCAGAGTAGGTAGAAAGACTACGCAGATAGGCGTAGAAGGCCTTTGAAATTTAGTGTAAGAGATCATGTATTCCTCAAGGTATCTCCAATGAAAAGGATATCTCGATTCAGGATGAAGGGTAGGTTAAGCCCTAGATTTGTTAGACCTTTTGAAATACTCGAAAGGATAGGGGATGTAGCTTATCGCTTAGCGCTACCTCCTAAGTTAGGAAATCTGCACGATGTGTTTCATGTATCGATGTTGAGGAAGTACCAGCGGATCCCGGTCACATACTCGATCATGAAGCCATCAAAGTGGATGAGAAAGTAAGGTACATTGAAGAACCTGTGCAGATATTGGATCGAAAGGAGCAAATTCTTAGGACCAAGAAGATCCCATTGGTTAAGGTATTATGGCGACATCATGATATGGGGGAAGTCACATGGGAAAGTGAGGATCAGATGAAGGAAAAGTACCCTTATTTGTTACAAGAAGGCACGAGTGGTGTCCAATTTCGAGGACGAAATTCTCTAAGGAGGGGAGAATTGTAGCATCCCGAAATTCAAAGTCAAGTTATAAGGTGTGTTAAAGCCTCTAATTAGGTAATGAAATTACCTATGGTTTAATGCTTTAGCCATTAGTCTTTTTAAGATTAGGTGATTTGTGCTTGTGTTTATGAGATTTTAAATTACATAGATTAATGATGATAATCTATGCTTGGCCATGCACTTAATAGACTAAATTTCTATAAATAAAATGTCATAAGACTTTGGCGATGTGGAATTTAAAATTTAAAATTTGTAGAAGAAAGTATTAAAAAAAGGGAAAATTTAATTTTTAATTAGGTTGGGCCTTAGGCCCATTGGCCAAAGCCTTGATGGGCCAAGCTAGTCGGCCCAATTAGGCCCACGAAAGGGGGCTGTCGACCAGCCCAAGAGGAGGCCCAAGAGTGGCCGGCCCAAGCCCAAAAGCACATTAACACAAGTGGCAAGAGATCTTCATGCATTGGCTTAGAGAGGGATGGCATGCATTGGTCAATTGGAGTGGCAAACAATGATTACTAATGATTAGGAAATGGGGGGATAAAAGAGAAGGAAAGGAGAGAGAGTGGCCGGTTGCTTGTTCGGCCAAGAAAGGGAGAGAGAGAGAGAGAGAGAGAGAGAGAGAGAGAGAGAGAGAGGGAGACTGGCCGAGAGGGAGGAGAAGCCGAGAGGAGGAGTCGTCGTCCGTCCGCCGTGTGCCGCCGTGATCGCCGTCGTGTGCCATCGTCCGTCCGGTCTAGAGGCAAGTTGGAGTCCTCTTGCTGCTCTTGCATGTGTGTGTGTTACATGCATGTCGAATTTTGGGTGATTAGGAGAGGAAAACCAAAGCTTGGATGACTTGTTTTTGAGTAAGGTTGCTGTTTTCGTTTGAATCCGCTTGAGTCAGAATGTTGTGAGAGCTTGCATGCATGTTTAGAGTTCGATTTTGGCTTTGATCTCTTAATGAAAGTTGTAGCTAACATCTTAAGCTACAACATAATAAAATTTAGTGTAAAATTATGGAGATTTAAGGGGTTAAACTCTCATCCTACGGAGACCTCAGATCTGGAACGATTTCACTGACCTCTTGATGGATTTGTGGTCGCATGTTGATTTGTGCTAAGAATCTCTCTTCAATTTCTTCATGAAAGTTGTAGGAGACATCTTAAAACACAACATACTCGAATTTGAAGTAAAATAAACAAGTAGAACCTAGTAAATCGACTGGATATTGAAGACGGTAATTCTGGAGATGTATTACAGGACACTCGAGACTTCATGGACCTAAATGACGACAATACTCTGGATATTTGACTTACATCTCTTCATGAAAATTTTATAGAACATCTTGATGTAGAGCATATCCAAATTTCAGAGGAAACGAAGAAGAATAGGTAGGTGAAAACTCAGTATTTTGGAGAAGCATGTACTGGACGATTCGGTGTTGGATCCAGAAGCTTCGTGTGACTGTAGAAAATAATCTAAAAAGAATCTAACTTGGAATTCTGCATGAAACATGTACTTTAATGCCTTGGCTATAAGTTGGTAAAATTTCGTAGTTTTTGGAGGCCGTACGGATATTTTAATCGAATTACTTCGGAGACTGTGCATTTTGATTTCATCCGAAAATTATATGCTGTTTTGTGTGAATTATGGATTTGTGTGGAATTCCATTTGGCCATGTATTTTGCATGAAATCATTATCCTATTGTCTTGATTATCACTTGCCTTAATTTTTATGATTTTTGAGAATTTTATAGATATTGAGTTTAATATTTTTGAAAGTGGCACAAGCTGGAATTTAAATAAATGTAAAAAGGGCATGATAAATGGATTATTTTAATCGGCATAAATTCCATAAATTTTATTTCATAAATAATTGTACTATGTAGCATGTATGATAAGGTCTTGATGTATGCATGACAATGAATTGAGATACATGTGTGAATTCAATGCTGAATATGACTTGTTTGCCATCACATCATATGCCATGCTAAATTAAGACCAAAATTGGTAAACATGGATAATGTTAAATGAGGAGATTGTTGTGGCGGATGATAATGCCTGGAATGTATAGAGATACATTGCCGGATGGCCTGGGAGTTTTAGGATGCCCGGAAAGTTGGGGGTGCCGGAAGCCCTGGAGGTTTGTGCCCAAGGGGATGCCTCGTGATGCCGGTAGGGGTGCGGGATGCCCGGCCAGGGAGTGTAAATGCCGGAAGCCTCATCAGTGGTCTTTGCCCGAGAGGATGCCTCGTGATGCCAGTTGGGATGCGAGATGCCCGGAATGTGGGGGGCCGGATGCCCGGTGGCCTTGAATGGCTGAATGTCGGAGGTTTTTCTCGCATGGGATGCGAGTGTAAAATATGAGATGAAATTGATGATCCGAGGAAAGGTGATGTGGTGATCAAATTGAAAGTTAAAAGTGGAAATTTAACGATGCATGATATGATATGACATGATGATGATCACCCAAGGCATGATGATATGCATGATGATGACGATGTATGATGTGATATGATGATGATATATGATATGGCATGATGACATGCATATATATTGTGATATGATGATGTCATGATGATGATGACATGTGTATAATATGATGATTATGACATGTGTGATATGATGGTGTCATGTATATGATGAGGATGACATATGTGTGATATAATAATGTCATGATGACGATGATATGAGTATGACATGATGATACACATGTATGTGTTATGATTGTGGTGATGATGCATGATGGTAAGTAATGCCTAGAATGCATGTATGACTTGTATGATGCATTAAGTGGTTATTGGATTCATTTACCTGCTGAGTGGTTGTACTCACCCCTTTTGGGGACCAACATTTCAGATTAGCAGCATGCCGCTTTCTGCCGTCACGCGGGGTGTGTTTTACGGCCTACCATTCGATGTAGAGGTCGAGTGCGAGGAGTTTGGCTGTCCTTCTATTCCTGGATTGACGTATATTAGAGTGCGCTGTTTGGTTATGTACGACGTAGGCCTGGCTGGGGGCCCTGTTGTCCAAGAGTTCATATCCGTCCACGTTCTTCGCGACGGTGTGATGCGAGGGATGTTGCCACCACCACCGCTTGATGCACCGGGTTGGGTGTGAGGGCCCATGCATGACGAGTAGGAGCTGGATCTTTTTGGGGATAGTTTAGCCGACACGATGATGGGGATTGTTGCACGTGAGTTGTAGCGGGGTCGAGGGTTCTTTTTGGGGTTTTAGGCTGGACGTGGCTGAGTCCTGGCTTTTCCTTTTGATGTACCGACCCAAAGAAATCCCATCTTGAAAATATATGTAAATAAAGTGTCATGGCTTGTCTTTTAATCATGATGATTAGTGGTGTGTATTTGTATCATGGTTGTTAGAGGGAGAGATGGTGAGGTTTTATTTTGCTTCCGCTATGTGTGTCGAGCTGGGACCTTTTTTTTTTTTTTTTTTAAACAAGTGTCTATGATTTACGACGCCTCTTCTAAGAAGGAAGGTAATAAGGTGTAACGTTGGTGCTTGTGGCGACCTACGAGGGGTTCGTGGTGCCACATTGCCGACCTATTCATTTTAATACGCATGCAGAAGCAAATAATAATCCCCAGAAAATAACGTAATGGGATAGGAAAGCAGGGCCATAAAATTTCAAATTGAAAACACAGCCACACTCATATATATATACATAACAAACCATGTCATATATACTACAAGCTGGTCTATGTATAACGTTTACAAACAAAAGGGGTTTTCTCAAACTACGGCTACTCATCCTCCTCATCCTTGATTTCTCCTTCTTCCACACTCCAACTAGAGTCTACAACGGAATACACCGAGATTCTGGCTCTTCAAGCTTCGGGTCCTTCGAGTCTGTAACCGAACCACCTGGAGGATTAGCTGTTCCTTGACCAAAAACAACCTCCATGAAATACAGAGGCACCTCACATTCCAGCACGGGACCCTCTCTTTGCCCATTACAATACATGCGATACCATACCCTATATTGATGGGGCACCTTTTTGGGTAAACCCGTATCAACCCAGACTATGGTTCTCACCAGTTCATATTGCAATCCCTCGAGATGCCCATGGATTGAAATGAAGTTCTTTTGTTCTGTGATCTTCCTTGGTTGTCCAAAATGTTTTGGTGAAGCTGCCATCTAAAGGCTTGAAATTGTGATCCCACAATGAGGTGAGACAACGTCTTAACAAGTTCAACCCCTTAAGACCTGATTAGGAAGAAAATATGTCCTAAGGGCTGCCTAAGAACAACCACGAGTCAGAGGACTTACCTTAACCTCAGTTGCTTCCTACAAGTCAATTCAATTCATACAATCATTGAATCACATCAAATCCAACATTCGGATCGAATTATCGATCAATCGACCTAGTCGATTACATGTCATCACGACCTTTCCTTGGTTGGCCTAATCAATACTATCTATAATGTCCTATCAAATCAGAACTGCTCTTTCTAAGCTGATAATAGATAGTATAGCTTGCGCTAAGCTGATGAATAGTATACTGCTCTTAATCTAAGTTGACATATCAGAGCCCGTAGGTTGATATAGTATATTAATAATGCTCACTCTAAGCTGATATATAACATTGCTCGCTCTAAATTGATAAGATATACTACTCACAATCTAAGCTGACATATCAGAGCCCATAGGTTGATATAATATACCGGTATACTGCTCGTAATCTAAGCTGACATATCGCCTATAGGCTGATATAGTATACCATCCCGATCATCAATTAAATTTACCAATTTCATCATACCCGATAAAATACTCATGTGTGGGTACACGGTCGGCCTTAGCCAAAATACAAGATTTTCCCTTTCAAACTTCCCACTATTTTCAGTAATCCAAAAATAGATTTTTGGCACTCGTAGACCAATGCACGGTAATTTTCCAATTAATTACTGAAGATAAATAAATTTAGGAATAAATCCCTAAATTCACAAATCTATCGCAATCACCACAAATTAGAACTCAATTAAATAAATAGATCGCACCAATGGAATCAGCATAAAATTCCAATAAACGGCTATCCCGATCTAATTTCTAGAAATTAATTAATTAATTAATTACCGAAATTAATAATTAAATACCAATCAATAGCACATAAGCAAACTTAGGCCCGAAAAAGCCTAATTAGAAACTGAGACGAGCCTAGAAAATTTTTGAACTACTCTAGATAAATACTAAAGCTTGTCTAAGCTCTAACCATACTACTCTAATCACCTAACATGCAACAACAATTAATTAAATGGCTAATATAATCTAACTATCCACCTAATCCATACTTAGTATAAACTAATCAACCCTTAAACATCATTAACTTACTAAGAAAGGATTAATGAGTTAAACTCACTTGTTCGGCAATCCGCTCAAATCAAACTGATGGGGACGGCGAGAGGCTCGAGAAACTCCAAAGCGGCCTGGTCTTTCGGGGTAAGGAAGCAGGCCAAAATGGGCCAAACAGCCACTTGGAGACCCACTTCTTCAGCTGCTATCCAGGGCCGAGAAAGGTTGAAACAAGAGCGGGTTGAGGTGACAACGGGCTGAGATGGATCGATGAGGTTGAACTGGGCCTAGGCGGGCAGCTTCAGGTTTCCAAACGGCTCCGACGTGAGCCATAGCAGCCCAAGTGACCATGGCAGCCCGCTGGAAGTGAGGACGATGATGGTGGCATGCGGCATAATGCGAGCAGCGGCGGAGAACACAATGGGTGCGAGGACGGCGTCACGGCGGGCCTTGGCGATGGACGGCTGCCCGGCGGCTTCTTTTGACTTTGCTAGAGCTGAAAATGGCACAAATGGAGGGGAATAAAGGGGCTAGTCGACGAAAGTAGATGGGGAAGAAGGGAGGAGAGAAGGAGGGAGCAAGGGGGCCTACCTTGGCTTCAATCCTCATCCTCTTGTCCCCTTGGAGGGCTCCACCAACCCAGCTGGTGTCCACAGCCATTTCCTTAGCCCTTTGGCTTCCTCTAGAAACCTTGAAATGGTCCAATAGTCATGGGTGGTGGGGGCATACGAATTTGTACAAGTTTTCCTCCAATTGGACACCAAATGCTTCTTAATTCAATTCAATTTGGCATCTATAAATTCTAAAACCAAGCCCTCGATCAAATTGGTATTTTTTTCTCACTAATTGATCCAACTTGCTTCCCAATTACACGATCAAAAATGGTCCCCAATTTTTTATGGACAAAAACGCCCATATGACGACTTTTTCCCAAAAAGTCTCGATATGCAAAAAAATCTTCAGAGATTGAGTCAACGTTCCTAAAATGATTTGTGACATGACAGAACTTTCAATTTTTGAAATCAGATTCAAATTCGCGGTTAATTTTAATTCGGCGTGATTTTAAAATGACTTAAGCTACCGAGTAGCTTTCGGAACTTTAGTGCAAATGACCCTTGGTCAATTTTTTTTCGAGCCACAATGAACCTCTTTGACACATTGGTGACTCTCGGTGGTCGTGAAAATCTCGAGATTTCAAATACGGATACAGGGTATCAAAACGATAGAAAAATCAATCTAGTGCCGATCGATGAGAATTTTGCAATTTAGTGGAATCACCAACGTTTAACTGCATATCTTAATCAAACCGATCTATCTCTGATCTCTAATCGATTTTGAACTGTGCCATAATGATCTCTGCAAATGAGCACGGTCGAGCTACCGATTCCTAGTTATCTCACGAGTGATCAGCTCTGATAATAGCACTATAGGCGCATCGATGAAATGCCCGATTTATTCAATTAAAAGCAGAACTGAAATTCTAGGATGTCACCAGCGGCTCGATTATATACCTCACGGTAATCCTTGAAATCGAATGGCACCAGCGGCTGTTTCAACTCTTGCCGAAGGCCATTCCTGAACCTTCGAGCTTTATCCTCTGGGTCCTTAATCAAACTTGGAGCATACTGAGAGAGCTCCGCGAATTTGACCTCATACTGGTCAACGGTCATCTTCCCTTGGCGAAGACACTGGAATTCCTCCATTTTCTGTTCTCGGGCACTTCCTGAAAAATATTTTCCATTAAACGCCCTGAGGAAAGCATCCCACAGCGGGACTACTCCCGAAAACACTGTGTCTTTGACGGCTTTCTACTAAGTATTGGCATTGCCTTGTAGTTGATAAACTGCCAGGACTACTTTCTCCTCTTCTTGCACCTTAGAAGTGCAAATGCCTTAACCAAATCCTAAATCCAAAGAGAGACAATCTCTGGATCTCCAATACCCGTGAACCTTAGCGGTTCAGCTTTAGAAATTGCTCCACTAACTTGTGGATCGATCTCTCCCCATCCACGACTATGTTCCTAGCTGGAACATCGGCAGGTGCAGCAATAGGTGCGGCAGCTGCAACAGTGACAGTGAAAGCGGCAGCTTGGTTCTGGGCCTGTTGCCCCATCATCTCTCTTATAGCATCCAGTGCTTGCGTTATCCCAATAGTTCCTAGATCACCCAGGGCTGCTACCCCAACACTAACTGGACGTGGTGCTACTCCACTCGCGCTAACCTCAGCTGGCGTTCTACCTCAGCCTCCTCGGGTATCGACCTTCGTCAGCGTCCTACCCTGAGCTACAGGCTTAACGGTTCTCTTACTAGGAGTCCTTTGCTCCTAATTGCTCATCTTGCAGATTTTCTACAAAAACTCGCCTTCCAATTCCACACCAAATTAGAAGTCGAGCGATAACAACAAACAATTTTACCGATCAACTATCACAGACATGCATCAGCATGAAATTAAAGGTCTTTCCTACTATCTATCCCATACCATTCCACCTTATCACTCCAATCTCTAACGACCATGCTCTGATACCACTAAACGGGGATGTCACATCCTGATCCGCCGAGCACGTACCCATCCTTGCTTTGTCGATATAATAACGATATCCCAGGACGCATCGTCGACCCATTCACTCTAATACACATGCGGAAGCAATTAATAAATCCACAGACAACAACGAGATGGGATAGGAAAGTAGAGCCATAAATTTTCGAATTGAAAACACATATATATATATAGACACACACATAGCAAACCATGTCATATATAATACAAGATCGTCTATTTATAACGTTTACAACACAGGGGGTTTCCCAAAACTACTGATCATCATCGTCTTCCTTGTCTCCCTCCACACTCTAACTGGAGCCTACCTCCGAGTACACGGGGTTCTGGCTCTTTAAGATCCGGATCAATCACGTCTACGACTAAACCTTCTGAAGGATCTGCCATTCCTTTCCCAAAAGCGACCTCCATCACATACAAAGGTATCTCAAATTTCGGTATGGGGCCCTCTCTCTGACCATTACGGTCTTGACAGTATCATGATCTGTATCGATAGGGCACTCGGTGGGATAAACCCGTAGCAACCCAGACCACAGACCGTACAAGTTTTTACTCCCATCCCCTAGGGTCCCCATGAAACGGAATGTAAGACCTTTGTTCTGTGACTTCCTTCGATTGTCTAAAATTCTCGGGAGGAGTTGCCATCTAAGGGCCTGATAATGTTATCCCACAATGGGGTGAGGCGACGTCTCAGCAAGTTCAACCCCCTAAGACCCGACTAGGAAGGAAATACGCCCCAAGGGTTGCCTAAGCACAAACACGAGTCAGAGAACTTACCTTAGCCTCAATCCCTTCATGCAGTCAATTCAATAGATAATTCATCGAGTAGCGTCAACAAATTAAATCATTAAATTTAGATCGAATCATCGATCAATCGATTAGTCGATTTCAAGATGACAAGACCATCACACGGTCACTTCAATTACTCAACCCCAACTCTGAATTACGGCTCAGCAGGCACGCCTTACTAAATCTTTGGGGGTGAATTACGGCCCGATGGGCACGGTTTTCTAAATCTTCAGTAGTAAATTATGGCTCAATGGGTACGACCGATTCCAAGTTCGGTGGTAAATTATGGCCCATCGGGCACAACCGATTCCAAGTTTGATGGTAAATTACGGCACAGTGGGCACAGCTATACTTGGTGGTATTCTTGATCTAACTCACAACATCTCACGGTTCTTCACCCACGATCAACAACATTGCACCTCACAATTAAATTCCTCAATTAACAAAATATCTTGGCTTATTTTCCCCAGGTTAAAGGTACCCGATATAAATAATCGTATGTAGGTACACGATCGGCCTCAGTCAAAAATATAATATTTTTACTTTCAAAATTCCCACCATTTAATAGTCGATAAAAACATTTTTTGCACTACAAACCAATGCCCGGTAATTTTCCAACTAAATACTGAAATTAAATAAATTTAGGAATAAATTCTCAAATTCACAAATCACACACAATCAGCACAAATTAGAACCCAATTAAATAAACAAATCACACCATTGCAATCAGCATAAAATTCCGGTCACCGACTATTCGATCTAATTTTCGAAAAATAATTAATTAATTAAATAATTACGAAAATTAATTAATAAATGCCAAAAATGCAACTTAGGCCCGTAAAGCCTAATTAAAAGCCGAGACGAGCCCGGAAAATTTCCGAACCACTCTAGATAAATACTAGAGCTTGTCTAGGTTCTAATTACATTACTCTAACCACCTAACATGCAAAAATGGTTAATTTAAATTGCTAATCTACTCTAACTATCCACCTAATCCATACTTAACCTAAACTAATCAACTCTTAAACATCATTAACTCACGAAGTGAGGATTAGTGAGTTAAACTCATTTGTTTAATGATCCGCTCGGATCAAAACAATGGGGACGCGGCGAGGAACAAGAAACCCCAAAGCGAGACCACCTTTCGAGGCCGGGAAAGCCTCCAAAACGGGCCAAACAGCAGCCTAGAGACCCACTAGTTTGGGTACTGATCTTGGCCGAGGAAGGGGCTGAACGGTGGTTGGCTGAGGAGGAAAGGAAGACGGTGGTTGGCGGAAGGGCTTCGCAGCTTGACAGCTCCCGGCGATAGGTGGAGGCTAGACGTTGGCATGCAGGCTCCGACGGTGGTGATCCAAAGGCTTCGTAGGATGGTGAGCAGGCAAGAAGGAGGTGACCGATCACGGTGGAGGTGGTGGGGCGCTCGTGTGGCACCCCGAATCCCTCTTGGGTCGCCACAGGCACCAAACGTTACACCTAAATACATCTCCAATAAGAAGCGTCGTAAATCATAGACACTTTTTTTTTTTTTGAAAACGGTCCCAGGCGACTCACATAGCGGAAGCAAAATTTAGCATCACCATCTCCCCCTTCATCAACCATGATACAATGGCACACCACTAAACATCATAATAAAAACAAAGCCATGACACTTTATTTACATATTTTCAAGATGGGCTTCCTTGGGTCGGTACATCAAAAGAAAGGCTAGGACATAAAGCCACACTCGGCCTAAACCCCAAAAAGAAACAATCGGCCCACTACGATTCACATGCAAGATCCCCCATCACTAGTGTCAGCTAACCATCCCAAAAAGTTTCAGCTCCTACTTGTCACATATGGGCCTTCACACCCATCCCGGTGCATCAGGCGGTGGCGGCGGTAACATCCCACGCATCTCTCCATCTCGGCGAACATGGACGGATATGAACTCCTGGACAACAGGGCCCCCAGCCAGACCCACATCGTACATAACTAAATAGCGCACTCGAATATACGTCAGTCTAGGAACGGAAGGACAGTGAAACTCCTCGCACTCGACCTCTACATCGGAAGGTAGGCGTAAAATATGCCCCTCGTGATAGCAAGGAGCGGCATCCTACTAATCTAAAATGTTGGTCCCTAAAAGGGGTGAGTACAGCCACTCAGCAGGTAAAAGATCCGATAGCCACTCAAAGCATCATATACAATCATAGCATAATACATGTCATACAAGCATTTCAGGCATCACTTACCTTGAAGCCATACATATACCATCATACATCTTCATCACAATCATAACACATATGTGCCATCATGTCATAAGTGAATCATCATCGTGTCATATACATGTATCATCATCATCAAGTCATCATCATATCATACACATGTCATCATCATCATCATGACATCATCATATCATACACATATCATCATCATCATCAAGTCATCATCATATCATACACATGACATCATCATCATCATGACATCATCATATCATACACATATCATCATCATCATCAAGTCATCATCATATCATACTCATGTCATCATCATTATCATGACATCATCATATCATACACATGTCATCGTCATTATCATGACATCATCATATCATACACATGTTATCGTCATTATCATGACATCATCATATCATATCATATATGCATGATTCAATTTACGCTTTTAACTTTCAATTTGATCACCACATCACTCTTACTCGGGATCATCAATTTCATCCCATACTTTACACTCGCACCCCATCCTGGCATCACGAGAATAACCTCCGGCATTCAGCCATTCAAGGCCACCGGGCATCCGGCAACCCCACTCTCCGGGCATCTCGCATCCCAATTGGCATCATGAGGTATCCCCTCGAGCAAAGACCTCCGAGGCTTCCGGCATCCAACCATTCCGGGTATCCTAATACTCGTAGGGCCATCTGGCTATGTATCTCTATACATTCCGGGCATCCAGCACCCCCCATCCCGAGCATCTTGATACTCCCAAGGCATTATCATCCACCACAAACAGTTTCCTCATTCATCACTATTCATGTTCGCCAATTTAGGTCTCAATTCAGCATGGCACATGATGTAATGGCAAACAAAATCATATTCAGCATTGAGTTCATACATGCATCTCAATTCATTGTCATGCATGCATCAAGACCTCATCATACATGCAGCAAGGTACAATTATTCATAAAATGAAATTTATGGAATTCGTACCAATTAAAATAATCCATTTATCATGCCCTTTTGACATTTATTTAAAATCCAGCTTGTACCACTTTCGAAAATATTTAACTTAAATATCCATATGATTCTAAAAAAAATCATAAAATTAAGGCAAGTGATAGACAAGACAATAGGATAATGATTTCATGCAAAACACATGGCCAATAGAAATTCCTCACAAAATTATAATTCACACAAGTACATCATGTAATTTCGGATTATAAAAAGAATGCACAGTTTCCGAAATAATTTGATTAAAATATCCAAACGACCTCCGAAAATTATGAAATTTTACCAGGTTATAGCCAAGACACTAAAGTAGATTTTTCATGCAGACTTATAAGCCAAATTCGTTTTAAAATATTTTCTACAGTCACACGAAACTTCTGGATCTAACACCGAAACGTCCAGTGTATGTTTCTCCAAAATACTGAGTTTTCACCTACCTATTATTCTTCGTTTCCTCTGAAATTTGGATATGTTTTACGTCAAGTGGTCCCCTACAACTTTCATTAAGAGATCTTAGTCAGATTTCCATAATTTAGTCATCATATAGGTCCATGAACTCTCGGGTGTCCAGTACCACGTCTCCAGATTTACCATCTTCAAGAGTAAGACGATTCACTAGGCTACACTTGTTCATTTTACTTCAAATTTGAGTATGTTAAACGTCAAGATGTTCTCTACAAGTTTCATGAAGAAGTTGAAAAGATATTCTTAGTAAAAATCAACATGCAACCACAAATCCACCGAAAGGTCAGTGAAATCGTTCCAGATCTGGGGTCTCCGTAGGATGAGAGTTTGGACCCACAAATCTCCATCATTTTGTACCAAATTTCAGTATGTTGTATTTTAAGATGTTGGCTACAACTTTCAGGAAGAAATAAAAGTCAAAATCGAACTCAAACATGCATGCAAGCCCTCACAAGATTCTGAGTCAGGTGGATCTCACTAAAACAGCATGCAACTCAAGAAACAAACCACATTAGCTTCACTTCCTTGCCTCCAAACATCCTAGATTCCAACCAAACATGCAAGACATTCATGCAAGAGTAGAAAGCGGATCCCGACTTGCCTCTAGACCGAGCTATGGACGAGCACACGGCAGCGAACGGGCGGCAAACGGGCGGCGACGGGCGGACGGACGGCGTGTGACGGCGACTCCTTCCTTTCCCTCTCGACTTCTCTTCTCTCGGCCTCACTCACCCTCTCTCTCGCACGGTTCTCTCTCTCTCTCTTGGCCGAATGGCTAACCGGCCACCCTCTCTCTCTCCTCTTCCTTCTATTTCCCCATTTCTCCATCATTGGCAATGATTACTTGCCACTCCAATTAGCCAATGCATGCAAGCTCCTCCTTGCCACTTGGCAAGGCTGATGCATGGGTCGGCCATCCTCCTTCTTAGGCCTCCCTTGGGCTGGCGACAGCCCCATCCGTGGGCTTCTATTGGGCCGACCAGCTTGGCCCATCTTAGGTCCATCCCTCTTGGGCCTAAGACCCAAGCTTAATTACCCTAAAATCAACCCTTTTAAATTTACTTAAATCTCTATTAAATTGAAGTATTAGATTACAATATAAAATAATTGTACACTTGAAATTATAATTCCATAAGTTCCAATTTGTCACACATACTTGGCCAAAGTCTTGTATCATTTTTTTTATAGGAACTTAGTCTACAAAGTGCATAGCCAAGCATAGATTATTATCATCAATTTATCTAATTTAAAATCTCATAAACACAAGCACATATCACTTAGTCCTAAGAGAAAACTAATGACTAAAACATAAATCATAGGTAATTTCATTACCTAATTACGAGCTTTAATACACTTTAGAGCTTGTCTTGAAATTTTGGGATGCCACAATTGTCCCCTCCTTAGAGTATTTCGTCCTCGAAATTAGACACCGCTCGTGCCTTCCTGAAACAAGTAAGGGTACTTTTCCTTCATCTGATCCTCACTTTCCCATGTGGCTTCCTCCATACCATGATGTCGCCATAATACCTTAACTAGAGGAATCTTCTTAGTCCTAAGAATTTGTTCCTTTCGATGTAATATATGCACAGGCTCTTCGATGTACCTCACTTTCTCATCCACTTTGATATCTTCATGATCAAGTATGTGACCAAGATCCGGCTGGTACTTCCTCTACATCGATACATGAAACATCATGCAAATTTCCTAACTTAGGAGGTAGCGCTAAGCGATAAGCTACATCCCCTATCCTTTCGAGTATCTCAAAAGGTCCAACAAATCTAGGGCTTAACTTACCCTTCATTCCGAATCAAGATATCCCTTTCATTGGATATACCTTAAGGAACACATGGTCTCCTACGCTAAATTCTAGAGGCCTTCTACGCCTATCTGCGTAGTCTTTCTGCCTACTCTGAGCTGTTTTAAGTCTTTCTCTGATAATTTCAACAGCCTCAATGGTAACTTGTACCAGTTCGAGTCCCGTCAATTTCCTTTCACCTACTTCATTCCAACGAGACAGAGTCCTACATCTCCTTCCATATAATGCTTCATAGGGAGCCATGCCTATACTTTTCTGAAAACCGTTATTATAGGCAAACTCTACTAAATGCAACCTTTCATCCCAATTTCCTTTGAAATCAATTACATAAGCCCTCAACATATCCTCTAATGTCTGAATTTACTCTCTCTGTTTGTCCATCTGTCTGAGGATGAAAAGCAGTACTAAATTGAAGTTTAGTTCCTAATGCAACTTGAAGACTTTGCCAAAAGTTCGAAGTAAATCTCGGATCCCGATCCGAAGTAATGGTCACTGGAACACCGTGTAAGCGTACCACTTGACTTACATACATGTCCACATATTTGTCCATCGAGTAATCCATGCAAATTGCTAGGAAATGAGCAGACTTAGTTAATCGGTCTACTATAACCTAAATAGAGTCATGACTACTTGACGTCCTTGGCAATCCTTGTATGAAGTCCATCGTTATATGTTCCCATTTCCATTGTGGAATGTCTAATGGTCTCAAAAGTCCTGCGGGTTTATGATGCTCCGCTTTTACTTGCTGGCACGTCAAACATTGAGAAACGTACTTAGCCGTATCTACCTTCATACCATTCCACCAAAATTGCTGACGCAGATTCCTGTACATCTTTGTACTACCTAGATGGACACTATAATTACTCCTATGTGCCTCCGACAGAATTTCCTTCTTTAATTCTTCATTGTCGGGAACACAGAGTCGTCCTTGGCATCTTACTATTCCATCATCAGAGACTTGAAATTCTGGTCTTTTTCCTAAAGACTCAGCATCTTTCACTTTCAAAATCTCTGGGTTAGATCCTTGCAAGATTTTAACCTTCTGAATGATCTCGGGTTCTATTCTTAATGCACTAAGCATACTAGTAAGACAATCCATTTCCAATTTAAACTCTGAGTCTACTACAGACTTTAACAAGTTCCATTCTACCACTCTCAAACTAGTCATTTCCACAGCCGACTTACGACTAAGAGCATCCGCTACCCTATTCGCTTTCCCTGGATGGTATCTTATCTCATAATCATAATCCTTTAACAACTCCATCCACCTCCTTTGTCTCATGTTTAGCTCCTTTTGTGAGAACAGATAGTTCAAACTCTTATGATCCGTATAAATCTTAAACTTTTCCCCATACAAATAGTGTCTCCATATCTTCAAGGCAAACACTATAGCTGCTAGCTCTAAACCATACGTTGGGTAATTTAGTTCATGGGGTTTTAATTGTCTAGATGCATAGGCTACGACCTTGCCATGTTGCATCAAAACACATCCTAGTCCTTTGTGAGATGCATCACTATACATTGTAAAACCATCAGATCCAGTTGGTATAGTCAGGATTGGAGTTGAGGTCAACTTCCTTTTAAGCTCCTGCAAACTCCTTTCACATTCCCCATTCCACTCAAACTTTACATTCTTTCGGGTCAATTTAGTTAAAGGTCCCGCCAGTCATGAAAATCTTTCAATAAATCTCCTATAATAACCAGCCGGTCCTAAGAAACTTCGTATTTCAAAGGGTGTCGTTGGTCTCGGCCAATTTACTACCATTTCAACTTTTGCCAGGTCTACTGCAATTCCTCCTCCTGATACCACATGCCCTAAAAATATTATTTGGTCCAACCAGAACTCACACTTACTAAACTTGGCATACAACTTATGCTCTCTCAGGGTCTGCAAAACTATCCTTAAATGTTGCTCATGTTCTTTAGGCCCTTTTGAATACACCAGAATATCATCGATAAATACAATCACAAACTGGTCTAAATAAGGCTTAAATATCCTATTCATTAAATCCATAAATGCAGCCGGCGCGTTAGTCAATCCAAATGGCATAACAAGGAACTCGTAGTGTCCATAATGAGTCCTGAACGCAGTTTTAGGAATGTCCTCTTTCTTAATTCTTAGCTGATGGTATCCCGACCTTAAGTCAATCTTAGAGAAGACCGAACTTCCCTAGAGTTGGTCAAACAAGTCATCAATTCTAGGCAAATGATACTTATTCTTAATGGTCACTTGGTTCAGCTGCCTATAGTCAATGCACAAGCGCATCGATCCATCTTTCTTTTTCACAAACAAGACTGGTGCACCCCAAGGTGAAGCACTTGGCCTAATGAATCCCTTGTCAAGCAACTCCTGCAGTTGCACTTTCAATTCTTTCAATTTGACTAAGGCCATCCTATATGGGGCTTTTGATATAGGTCCTGTTCTAGGCATTAATTCAATTTCAAACTCAACTTCCCGCTCTGGTGGTAATCCAGGCAATTCCTCAGGAAATACATCTTGGAACTCATTAACTACTCGAATTTCCTCAAGTTTAGGTTCCTCTCTAGCATAATCTTTAACTATGGCCAGGTATCCTTGACATCCTTTGTCAAGTAACACAAAGGCTTCTACTGCCGAAATAATTGCTACAGGTAGGTAGGTCTGACCTCCCAAAAATTCACAACTAGACTGATCGGGTAAAATAAATTTGACCACTCTTCTATAACAATCCATTCTAGCCCGATACTTACGAAGCCGAGTCCATTCCTATGATAACGTTAAAATCATACATAGCCATTACAATCAAGTCTATTTCCATATATTTCCCTTCTATCAATATCTTACAATTCCCACACACCAGCGTAGACAGTACCATATCCTTTAAAGGCATGAAAACATAAAGAGGCGTCTCAAGAGGCATAACTTCTATTCTATTCAAACGTGACCTCTCTTGTGGGCAACTTCTCCTAAGATGACCCACTTGTCCACAACCAAAACATTTCGGTCGTCCATTACAAGGTCTGGGCCATGTCACCCATTACACCTTTGACAAACACCAGGCTGATAAGGTGCCTTCCCTATATTCAGACCACTTCTTGCTCCTCCAAAATTTCCAAAATTACCCTTCTTCTTCACATTCCAGGTCTGACCTTGACCAGAATAAGGTCTCTTACCCCTCCTCGCATCAGTAAAATTCAGCAGCTTCTTAAACTCCGACCGCTCTCTTAACAATTCCTGCTCCACCGTCCCTCTCATAAATCTCATGGTAATCTCTTATGTTCAAAGGCACTAGTTGTTTTCTAATGTCAGTTCTCAACCCTTTCAGAAATCTCTTAGCCTTTTCCTCCTGATCCTCAATCAGTTTAGGAGCATATCTAAACAGTTCAGAAAACTTAGCCTCATATTGATCTACTGTCAATCCTTTTTGTTCTAACTGAACAAATTCCGAAATTCTCTTATCCTTAGCACAAGCCGGAAAAAAATGCTTTCTATTGAAAGCTCTCACAAACTCGCCCCGTTAACATCGGTACCTGGTGGAATGATTAGGTCCTTCGAAACTCTCCGCCAAAACTTTGCATTTCCCTCCAATTGGTACTCTGCCAAAGTTATTTTCTCAGCCTTAGTGCAGTCCAACAGCCGGAAAATTCGTTCCATCCCATCAATCCATTGTTCCACCTCCTCAGGACTTCCTATTCCATTGAACTTAGGTGGCTTCAACTTCAGAAATTGCTCCACCCGGTGCGCCTGCCTTTCCATCAAATTTCCAATGTTGGCCAATGCCTATAGGATGTCTTCCATTCGGGTTGAACCCTTGCAGCAGAGGCTTCAGCCCTCGATGGATGAGCACTTCCAACTCGCACCATGACTTTCCTACAATTTCCAAGCATTGCCTCGGGAATAATCGAGACTCACTATCTCCATTCAAAGCAGCTACTACTACTACATAAGTAACATATACATGTTACCGGTACCTAAAGTCAACTCAAAGCCAACTACTAGGGATCTACGAGTGATTACTCATCACCCGTTATTGAATTATTTCGTTTTATCTCCTATGGTGTGCATTGTCATCATGTTCCTCAATTTCCAAATGAGGCTCCTTATCACTCCATCTATAACCATTGCGCTCGATACCAAAAGGCAGCACTTGTGGCACCCCGAATCCCTCTTGGGTCACCACGGGCACCAAACGTTACACCTAAATACATCTCCTATAAGAAGTGTCATAAACCATAGACACTTTTTTTTTTTTTTTTTTTTGAAAATGGTCCCAGTAGCGACTCACATAGCGGAAGCAAAATTTAGCATCACCATCTCCCCCTCCATCAACCACAATACAATGGCACACCACTAAACATCATAATAAAAACAAAGCCATGACACTTTATTTACATATTTTCAAGATGGGCTTCCTTGGGTCGGTACATCAAAAGAAAGGCCAGGAAATAAAGCCACACTCGGCCTAAACCCCAAAAAGAAACAGTCGACCCACTACGATTCACATGCAAGATCTCCCATCACTAGTGTCAGCTAACCATCCCAAAAAGTTTCAGCTCCTACTTGTCACGTACGGGCCTTCACACCCATCCCGGTGCATCAGGCGGTGGCGGCGATAACATCCCATGCATCTCTCTGTCTCGGTGAACATGGACAGATATGAACTCTGGACAACAGGGCCCTCAGCCAGACCCATATCATACATAACTAAACAGCGCACTCGAATATACGTCAGTCTAGGAACAGAAGGAAAGTGAAACTCCTCGCACTTGACCTCTACATCGGAAGGTAGGCCGTAAAATACGCCCCTCATGACAGCAGGGAGCGGCATCCTACTAATATGAAATGTTGGTCCCCAAAAGGGGTGAGTACAGCCATTCAGCAGGTAAAAGATCCGATAGCCACTCAAAGCATCATACAATACAATCATAGCATAATACATGTCATACAAGCATTTCAGGCATCACTTACCTAGAAGCCATACATATACCATCATACATCTTCATCACAATCATAACACATACGTGCCATCATGTCATAAGTGAATCATCATCGTGTCATATACATGTATCATCATTATCAAGTCATCATCATATCATACATATGTCATCATCATCATCATGAAATCATCATATCATACACATATCGTCATCATCATAAGGTCATCATCATATCATACACATGTCATCATCATCATCACGACATCATCATATCATACACATATCATCATCATCATCAAGTCATCATCATATCATACTCATGTCATCATCATTATCATGACATCATCATATCATACACATGTCATCATCATTATCATGACATCATCATATCATATATGCATATCATCATGCCATATGTGATCCTCATCATATCATATCATATATGCATGATTCAATTTCTGCTTTTAACTTTCAATTTGATCACCACATCACTCTTACTCGGGATCATCAATTTCATCCCATACTTTACACTCGCACCCCATCCTGGCATCGCGAGAATAACCTCCGGCATTCAGCCATTCAAGGCCACCGGGCATCCGGCAACCCCACTCCTTGGGCATCTCGCATCCCAACTGGCATCACGAGGTATCCCCTCGGGCAAAGACCTCCGAGGCTTTCGGCACCCAACCATTCTAGGCATCCTGATACTCGCAGGGCCATCTGGCTATGTATCTCTATACATTCCAGGCATCCGGCACCCCCCATCCCGGGCATCCTGATACTCCCAAGGCATTATCATCCGCCACAAACAGTTTCCTCATTCATCATTATTCATGTTCGCCAATTTAGGTCTCAATTCAGCATGGCACATGATGTAATGACAAACAAAATCATATTCAGCATTGAGTTCATACATGCATCTCAATTCATTGTCATGCATGCATCAAGACCTCATCATACATGCAGCAAGGTACAATTATTCATAAAATGAAATTTATGGAATTCCTACCAATTAAAATAATCCATTTATCATGCCCTTTTGACATTTATTAAAAATCCAGCTTGTACCACTTTCAAAAATATTTAATTTAAATATCCTTATGATTCTCAAAAAATCATAAAATTAAGGCAAGTGATAGACAAGACAATAGGATAAGTATTTCATGCAAAACACATGGCCAATAGAAATTCCTCACAAAATTATAATTTGCACAAATACAGCATGTAATTTCGGATAAAAACAGAATGCACAGTTTCTGAAATAATTTGATTAAAATATCCAAACGACCTTCGAAAATTATGAAATTTTACCAGGTTATAGCCAAGACACTCAAGTAGACTTTTCATGCAGACTTATAAGCCAAATTAGTTATAGATTATTTTCTACAGTCACACAAAGCTTCTGGATCTAACACCGAAACGTCCAGTGTATGTTTCTCCAAAATACTGAGTTTTCACCTACCTATTATTCTTCGTTTCCTCTGAAATTTGGATATGTTTTACGTCAAGTGGTCCCCTACAACTTTCATTAAGAGATCTTAGTCAGATTTCCATAATTTAGTCATCATATAGGTCCATGAACTCTCGGGTGTCCAGTACCACGTCTCCAGATTTACCATCTTAAAGAGTAAGACGATTCACTAGGCTACACTTGTTCATTTTACTTCAAATTTGAGTATGTTAAACTTCAAGATGTTATCTACAAGTTTCAGGAAGAAGTCGAAAAGAGATTCTTAGTAAAAATCAACATACAACCACAAATCCCCTGAAAGGTCAGTGCAATTGTTCCAGATCTGGGGTCTCCGTAGGATGAGAGTTTGACCCCACAAATCTCCATAATTTTGTACCAAATTTCAGTATGTTGTATTTTAAGATGTTTTCTACAACTTTCATGAAGAAATAAAAGTCAAAATCAAACTCAAAACATGCATGGAAGCCCTCACAAGATTCTGAGTCAGGCGGATCTCACGAAAACAGCATGGAACTCAAGAAACAAACCACAGTAGCTTCACTTCCTTGCCTCCAAACATCCTAGATTCCGACGAAACATGCAAGACATTCATGCAAGAGTAGAAAGCAGATCCCAACTTGCCTCTAGACCGAGCTATCGACGAGCACACGGCGGCGAACGGGCGGCAAATGGGCGGCGACGGGCGGACGGATGGCGTACGATGGCGACTCCTTCCTTTCCCTCTCGGCTTCTCCTCTCTCGGCCTCACTCTCCCTCTCTCTCGCACGGTTCTCTCTCTCTCTTGGCCGAATGGCTAACCGGCCACCCTCTCTCTCTCCTCTTCCTTTTATTTCCCCATTTCTCCATCATTGGCAATGATTACTTGCCACTCCAATTAGCCAATGCATGCAAGTTCCTCCTTGCCACTTGGCAAGGCTCATGCATGGACCGGCCATCCTCCTTCTTGGGCCTCCCTTGGGCCGGCGACAGCCCCATCCGTGGGCTTCTATTGGGCCGACCAGCTTGGCCCATCTTAGGTCCATCCCTCTTGGGCCTAAGACCCAAGCTTAATTACCCTAAAATCAACCCTTTTAAATTTACTTAAATCTCTATTAAATTGAAGTATTAGATTACAATATAAAATAATTGTACACTTGAAATTATAATTCCATAAGTTCCAATTTGTCACACATACTTGGCCAAAGTCTTGTATCATTTTATTTATAGGAACTTAGTCTACAAAGTGCATAGCCAAGCATAGATTATTATCATCAATTTATCTAATTTAAAATCTCATAAACACAAGCACATATCACTTAGTCCTAAGAGAAAACTAATGACTAAAACATAAATCATAGGTAATTTCATTACCTAATTACGAGCTTTAATACACCTTAGAGCTTGTCTTGAAATTTTGGGATGCCACGGCGCGCGGGCGAGTGGCGGCATCGCGGTGGCTCCGGTGGGATGTTCGACGGGCGGGGTGCTTCTGGTTCGGCTGCTTTGGATTTTTGGGCTCAAAATAGCAAAATGAAGGAGGGGAAGCTGCTCGACTGTAGAGGGAGGAAGGAGAAGAGGGTGGACAATTTGGCTAAGGGGGGACCACCTTGGTCTCTCTTATCCCATTTGGTCCCCTTTGACCGGTCCCTCCTCCACAGCTAGTGTCCATAGCAATTTTTCAAACCCAAATGCACCTTTTAGAAGCTTGAAGTGGTCCATAGGTTGGGTCCAAGGAGGCACACGAATTTGGTTTGATTTTGCTTCAATTCACATTCATTTCCTCCTTGAATCGACGTAATTTGGCTTCTAAAAATTCAATTATTGAGTCCTCAATCAAATTGGTATTTTTCCTCACCAATTGAACCCACTTGCTTCCTATTTTCGTGATAAAAAACAGTTCTCTGAATTTTCTAGACAAAAAAGACCCTACCTCAACTTTTTCCCAAAAAGTCTCGGTTTGCAGAAAAATCTTTGGAGACTGACTCGACGTTCCTAAAATGACTTGTGACATGATAGAACTTTCAATTTCTGAAATTGGATTCAAATTAGCTGTTAATTTTAATTCGGTGCGATTTTAGTGTGACTAAGGCTCTCGGGTAACTTTTATAAATTTTTAGTGCAAATGACCGGTGATCAATTTTCTTTGAGCCACAATGAATCTCTCTGACACATTGGCAACTCTCGGTGGTTATGAAAATCCTAAGGTTTTACATACGGATACGGGGTACCAAAACGTTAGAAAAATCAATCTAGTGCCGATCGACGAGAATTTTGCAATTTAGTGGAATCACCCACGTTCAACCACGCGTCTCGATTGAATCGACCTATCTTTGATTTTTAATTGATTTTTAACTATTCCGTAATGATCTCTGTAGATGAGCATGGTCGAGTAGTCGATTTCGATCGAATTCCCAAGTCTATTGCATTAAAATCTCTTAATGATTTCCCTAGATTAGCTCTGGAATAGCACTATAGGTGCGTCGATGAAAGGCCCGATTTATTCAACTGAAAACATGAATGAAAATCAAAAATATTACAATTAGTATATTATAAATAATTAGTATATTGTGCTAATTAGTATATTATAAGTACTCTTCAAGATAATAAGTGATAATGAGTCATCAAGATAACATAATCCCTATTTCATTGACTATTTACCTATTCTTTCATGTTATATATATATATATATATATATATATATATATATCAATGATATAGTAATTGATCAAGATAACAAATATTCATGATCCCGACAATCTCTGTATATAGACATATCTGAAAATTAATTCCCAAGTCACAATTTCCGTGAAAAGTGTACACAAGAATTTTTAGAGGTGAAATTGTAGATTTGTTTACAACATTATTTTATACTTCTATAATAATATATATTGACAATGATATGTCTTTAACAATACTTTTACAATTTTATTTGAGAGCTATGCATTTTCAAAAAAACATATATCCTCAATGTCATAATTATAAAAATTTCAATGTTGAAATATTATCAAAACTAAAAATTTTAACATGATACTTATTAAACTTGGAAATTAAATATTTCAACGATACATGAATGACCTTTTTTTCATATCGAGAATCATCGAAGTTTTCATTTGAGTGATAAAATAACTTTTTAGTCACAACACTTTTAGAAATATATAAAAGAAAGACAATTAGTAATAAAACTAAGCAATTTCACAACCATATGCTTGCACAGAAGTAAAATTAACATAGTATAATTATTCTTCATGTCCAATCTGTCTCTTAGCAAGATCTTATTAATATATTGGCAAAATTGATCATAAAATCAGATGACTATTAGTTCTTTGGAACAAAATCAACACGAAATGAAAAGTTAGCATCAAACATATGTAGTAATAAAAGAGAAGTGAAAATCATTTATGTAACATTTGATATGTTTTCTTCCACATACAATGAAAAACACTCATTGAAGAATCATGTGATAAGAAAGGAATGTGAAACATGTGCATACTTCTTGGGATGGAATTCTCATTTTCATTTTGCTATTGAGAATTGTAAACAATGTATAAAAGAAAAAGAGGGGATTCTACAATTGGGATTTTTTAGTATTGATACACGTTTTGATGGTAAGTTTGATAAATGCATTTGAAGTTTTAAACCGTAGGAGACATGTTGTTTCACATATAAAGGACGTGAGTTAGGGTGTGCATGAAGAGAGACCTTCTATATTAATTTTGAAAGGATGTGACTTTCGGGAATTCAAAAGGTGCAAATTGCAAAAGGCATAATTGGAGGAGGAAAAGTTTGGTAAGACCCTCTATAGCTTCAAATTTTTACATAGGTTACCACAACCTGTCATGTCATGAAGTCAAGAATGAGAAGCTTAAATCATAATAGCATGATAACCAATTTGAAATAAATACATCTTTTCTCATTTACAATCGGTTCCAACAAATTATTCAAAACTATGATTTACAATGTTGCCTAATTGCAAGGCACTAGTAAGATTGAGGCCCTTCGTCTTGTTTTAATTTATGGGACAACAAGCTACGAAGTTGAAATATTTAAAGAGCTTACCAACTTGATGTTCCTTCAACTGCGCGGTGCAAATCACACAGGAGATTTTTAGAACTTGCTTCCTCAATAAAGATGGCTTGAGGGGATAGGTCATCACTCGGATTTTGAATTGACCAACTTTCACCTAGAGAAACTAGTCTTGCTCAATCTATCGTGGAGTGAGACTTCAGAGGATTGGGCAGGATGGAGTCCACTAAAGGTAAAATGTAGAGAAGGCATATCTCTTATAAATAATCACATGTTATCGACAGGCCCACTTTCTTTTGAAGATCCTTTATCATATTATGGGTTTTCCTCTAAGCATAAGAGGAATTTATACACACTCAAATATGTCAAAAGCTTCTGCCCCTCATGCTTAACATCAGACCTAGGAGTAATTTTTTTTAATTTTATTAATTAACATCTATTAAAAATATAATTACAATATTGAGCCCATGTTATTTATAATCTAAATGGAATATGGTTTCTAATAAATTTCTCCCCCGCAAAAGTATGTCTTTTTACCAATTCTTGTTATATGTATATATGGATCTTCTTTCATGAAGAAACAACAACCCTCACGGTGACTTGGGCTTTACATACATACTAAAATTCTAAATTATTTGTTACTTTTAGAGTAATGGAGATAATTTGTGAATTGCTCTGACTTGTTGCGCACAATATTTATTCGTTATTATTGTTGATTGTTGAAGTCACTGTACAACACATTTAGAAAATGGTAATGCCATGTGAGTAATAAAATTATTCTTGCAATGGCATTTAAATATTTTTAATACAACACTTTTTCATATCTTGTACATATAGCATTTTAAAACTAGCTTTTCATAATTAAAGTAGCCATTTCTCTTTAATTTCATACACCTGAAGGAAAACATGGCACCGAGTGAATGCATCTCTTTTCTTCCATTTGACTTTGTCATATGTAATTTGATAATAAAATTTCCAAATCTCTAATCAACAAATAACAACATAGTCATAACTTTGAAAAACTAAATATGATATTTTCTATGAAATTTTATTGGCAAATAATTGTAATTAGCACTTATACATCACTAACATTCTCTTTGCAATGATATGCTTAAACATTTATATGATGGCTTAGCGAATACACAGCTGAAAAGAAACATTCAAAATTAAATAAGATAGCTGTGAAGGAATAGGGAGCATGGGTATTTTTTCCGGTCCATCCTCAAAGTGGTAACCTCTCTTTTTTTCAAATGGTAATGGAGCTCAAAGTTCTCAACCTTTCGAATTGTGCTTTGAAAACAACTCCCGATTTGTCCACTTTCAAGAGCTTGGAAATTTTGATACTTAAAATTGCGAGGGTCTAGAAGAGATTCATTTTTCTATTGAGGACATCAAGACCCTCGTCTCCTTGAATGTCAGTTATTGTCACAAATTGAAGGAGTTACCACTAGGAGTAGGTAGAATGGAAGTATTGAGGGCGCTTCTCATAACTAACACTAGTATACGAGAGATTCCTATTTCAAGAGGTTATTTGACGAAGCTAGAGACTTTAAATGCCTCACAATGTGGACACCTTGCTTAACTTCCCAAATCCTTAGGCTTCCTTATGTCGTTAACTCAGCTAGACTATAACGTACAATAATTGAACAATAACCTGAATCCATTGGATCTTTGAAGGAGCTCAAGACTCTTGATGCCTCTAATTGTGCATCGTTAGCCCGTATACCCAACTCGTAGGTGATTTAGCATCTCTGTCTCACCTGGACTTAATGGAATGCCAAAAACTTGCTCAACTTCGAGATTCCATAGGCTCCCTCGTGTCTCTACATAGTTATTATTGTCGGGATGCCACTCGTTGAGATAAATCCCATACTTGATCAGAAAGTTGACATCATTGATTGAGCTACACTTGCAATCTACTGCTATTGAAGAATTACTCGAATCCATTGGATCTTTGAAGGAGCTTAAGACTCTTGATGCCCCTTGTTTTGCATCGTTAGCCTACATACCCAACTCAATAAGCGATTTAGCATCTTTGTCCCACCTTGATCTAATGGGATGCCAAAAACTTACTCAACTTCCAGACTCCATAAGCTCCCTCGTGTTTTTACCATGGTTGTTATTATCGAAATGCCATTCAATGAGACAAATCCTAGACTTGATTGAAAAGTTGACATCACCGACTAAGCTATATTTGAAATTTATGGCCATTGAAGAATTAACTAAATCCATTGGATCTTTGACGGAGCTCAAGACTCTCAATGCCTCTTATTTTGCATCGTTAGCCCTTATACCGAACTCAATGGGCAATTTAGAATCTCTTTCTTGCCTTGACCTCACAGGATGCCAAAAACTTACTCAACTTCTAGACTCCATAGGCTCCCTTGTGTCTCTCGCCCTTTGTTGTTATTATCGGATGCCACTCGTTGAGACAAATCCTAGACTCATTAGAAAAGTTGACATTATTGATTGAGCTATATTTGAAATCTATGGCCATTGAAGAATTACCCAAATCAATTGGATCTTTGAAGGAGCTCAAGAATCTCGATGCCTTTTGTTGTGCGTCATTAGCCTGCATACCCAACTTAATAGGCAATTTATCATATTTGTCTCACTTTGACCTAGGGGAATGCCAAAAAATTGCTCAACTTCCAAACTCCGTAGTCTCACTCGTGTCTTTATAGCAGTTATTATTGTTGAAATGCCACTTGTTGAGACAAATCTTGAACTCGATCGGAAAGTTAACCTTATCGACCGAGCTTTGTTTGCAATCTATGGCCACTAAAGAATTACCTGAATTCATTGGATCTTTGAAGAAGCTCAAGAATCTCGATGCCTTTTATTTTGCATCGTTAGTGTGACAGCTTGAATTTCTGATTCTGTTTTCGATTGAATGAGTTGGGCTTTTCATCGATGTGCCTATAGTTGTTTTCCTTGAGCTGATCACTCATGGGATAACTAGTCTATCAGGTGAAGTCGTTAAGGAATCTAAACACAATAGACTTGAGAATTCGACCAGAAATCAACTGCTCCACTATGCTAATATGCAAGGGTTATTATGGCACCATCAAAATCGATCGGAGACCGGAGATAGATCGATTCGATAGAGGTATGTACTAAGTCTGCGGGTGATTCAACCTGATTGCAAAATTTCTGTCGAACAGTACTAAACCGATTTTTCAGTGCTGTACTCTGTGCTCGTATTTGAAATCTCGAGATTTTCACAACAACTGAGATTCGCCAATGTGTCGAAGATGTACAATGTGGCTCGAAAATAATCGACCACGGGTCAAATGCACTAAAAATTCTTAAAAGCTACCCGGTAGGTTAAGTTACACTAAAATTGCGCCCGGTTGAAATTAACTCTTGAAATTGAACTCAATTTCCGAAATTAAAAGTTCTGTCATGTCATGATTTATTTTAGGAACGTCAACTCATCCTCGAAAGAATTTTTGCAAACTTGAATTTTCAGTGAAATTCCAAAGTTGGGCATTTTTGGACCAGGGAAAATTAAAGGGCCGTTTTTTGTTGCACTTTTGGCATTCAAGTTGGACTAATTGGCAAGGAAAAATGTGGAATGTAATGTGGGTACCTTGACTAAATTTATGGGCACCAATTTAAGTCCAATTGAAGCGAAATTGAATGGGGATTGAAGAGGGATGTCCAAAATTCGTAGGCCAAGGGGGTGTACAACATTTGAGGCATCAAATGAAGCTTGTAGAGGAAGATTGAAGGGAATTGACTGCTGTGGATAGGGCTGGACATGGTGGGGGCAACTGTTGAGTGTTTTGGATATTATTTGAAGACTTTGGAGGCCATTTGGTGGTCCCCTTGAGTTGAGCACTCCTTCTTCTTCCCTTGGCTTGCTTTCTCCATTTTTGTGCTAGTTGAGAGCTCAAAGAACCAGAGAAGACCAGCCAAGATCAGCCAGCCATAGCCGAGCACCACCCGAGCCGTCAAGCAGCGTTGCTACCGCACCATTCGCCCGTGCGTCCCTCACGCTCGTTTGCGCCTCCCGCTCATTGTCTTGAAGCTGCGTGCCGCTCCAGCTGCTTTGTCTACCACCCTTGACTGCCACACGAGCTAGCCCGTTGATCGACAAGCCCCCTCGTCACCCATCCAAGCCGCCTGGTTCGCTTCTTCACCGTTCTAGCCTGTTTCAGCCGTGAAGCCCCACCGGTTCGGCCTTGGATAGAATTGAACCTCTTAGCCTAGCCGAGAGCTTTGTGTGGCTTTTCCAAGCTCATCCAAACCTCGCTTGGTGTCACCACAGGCTTGTTTGTCGCTCTCCTCCGTGTTGCCGTCGTCGTGGACTCACCAGCCCGCTAAACCGGTGAGTTTTCTTGCTAAACTTTGCTTAGGGAGTTAATTATGCTTAATGATTGATTAGCTTAGGCTAAGTATGGCTTAGGTGGTTAGTTTAGATGGATTAGTGATTTAATTGCTTAATTAAGATTGTTAAGTGGTTAGATTAGATTAATTAAGGACTAGATAGAGTGTAGTATTTAATTAGATAGGTGCATTAATTTTCTAGGCCCGTTTAGGTGGTTAGATTAGCATTTCCAGCCTAGGTTTGCATTTATTGAATTAAATTGTATTTATTTAATTATTTAATATTTTCCAGAAATTATACCGGGATAACCGATGATCGGAATTTCGTGTTGATTGCAATGGTATACTTAGTTTATGCAATTAAATGTTAATTTGTGCAAATTGAGTGATGATTGTGATTTTGAGTATTTATTTCAAAATTGTGAAATTTTGGTATTTAATTAGAAAATATCAGGCGTCAGTTTTTAACACTAAAAATGTTTTTAGATATTTTATTAAATAGTGAGATTTTTAAAAAGGAAGATATCGTATTTTTGGCTCAAACTGACCGTGTACCCACACACACCTATTTTCACCGGGTGTTTTAATACGAAGAAAATAGGCCAAGCACATCATTTTAATTGAGGAATTTGTGTGCAAAGCACAATGTCCTTGGCCGGGGTTGATTGATCGTGTGATGGCTAAGTGAACCCATCCCCGATGTGCGTCGGTAGGACGTTGCCCCTATATGGGATGCCCCCTAGACAACGGATGCCAGTCGCGGTAGATTCTGGATTAATGCTCCTTCGGGAATGCTGTCCCCGATGTGCGTTGGTGGATGTTGTTATGCTCAAAGGAGTGAGACGAAGCCTGGTTATGCCAGAAGACCGATGTGCATGTGGCACCCTGAAACACCTAAGGTCGCCACAGGTACCTATCGCTATACCTAATGAACACTAGTTACATCTCTTAGTAGAAGCATTGTAGTTCATAGGTATTTTTTTTTTTTTGAAAACGGTCCCAGCGCAACTTATTAGCGAAGCATAATTGAATCTCACCATCTCTCCCTCCAATAACCATAATGCAATGTACACCAACTACGCACCATATGAAAAGATAAAGCCAAGCCACTTTTATTTACATATTTTCATGATGGATTTTTGGGTCGGTACAACCAAAAAGAAAAGCTAAGAATTTTAACTACACTTGGCCACAACCCAAAAGATATCTCGACCCCTATATTCGATCACGTGTCATCCTCCATCTACCAGCGTTGGCTACCCTAAAAAAGAAACATCAACTCTCTACTCCTTATGCGGCCATCACACCCATCCTGGCGCGTCGGGCGGTGGTGGCAGCAACATCCCCCTAAACACTCCATCTCGGCGGACGTGGACCGACAAAAACTCCTAAATGACTGGGCCCCCAGCCAGGCCCACATCGTACATGACCAGCACTCGAACTCGCACAAACGTCAGACCAGGGATAGTAACACTCTACCTCCACGTCAGATGGGAGGCCATAGAAGGTACCCCGCGTGACCGGAGGGAGCGGCATCTTCCTAATATGAAATGTTGGTTCCCGAAGGGGTGAGTACAGCCACTCAGCAAGTAAAGGATCCAATAAACTACTAAATGCATCACATAATACAATCATAACAATCATAGCATAGTACATATCATTCATGCATCCAAGCATAACTTACCTTGAAGCCATGCATATGTCATCATACCGTATGTACATACATCCTCATATACTCATCACCATCATGTCATACATATACCATGCCTCATGTACGCATACCATCGTGCCATAGGTGCACATACAACCATGCACTCATCATCATCATGTCATACATATACCATCATGCCATAGGTGTACGCACAACCATGCACTCATTATCATCATATCATATAGCCATGCATATGCAATCATACCATATGTGCATGATTCAATTTCCACTTTTTATCTTTCAATTTGATCACCACATCTTTCTTTCCCGGGATCAGTAATTGCATTCCACATTCTATCACTCGCACCCCAACCTGGCATCGCGAGAAACCTACGGCACACACTACTGGGCATCCGGCACCCCCACTCCAGGCATCTCGCATCCCAACTGGCATTACGAGGCATTCCCCGGGCACAAACCTCCGAGGCTTCCGGCACCCAACCATTCCGGGCATCTCAAAACTCCCGAGGACATCCGGGCATGTATCTCAATACAACCGGGCATCCGGCACCCCCCATCCCGGGCATCCTGACACTCCCAGGGCATTATTGGCCCACCTCCAACAGTTTCCTCATTTATCATAATTCATATTCACCAATTTATGTCTCACAATCAACATGGCACATGATGTAATGGCAACAAAGTCAAATTCAGCATTTGATTCTATATGCAATGCCAAATGTCAACACATGCTCAACAAGATTCAATCACCTCAATCAATATAATTATTAGGGCTCATCCAAAACAGAATAATAATAAATTTCAGCATTTGGAATTCGCACAATCCATCTTGCACAGTTTTAGAAAATATTTCCATTAAATACCCAAATGGCCTTTAAAAATTATGAAATTCGAACATATGATAGCCAAGACATAATGGCAGATATTTCATTAAGGACACTGCACCAAAAGACCCTCATACAATTTGATATGGATCATGGATCACTGCATTTCTATTCTATCAATACAGCTTGCACAGTTTTTGAAACATTTTTGGTTAAATAGGCAAATGAACTTCAAAAATTATGAAATTTGAATATGTTTCAGGAAGACATAAAGAAAGATACTTCATGAAGAACACTTTGCCGAAATAATTTTATGGAAAATGATATGGCCCACGCACTGAAACTGACTAAGTCCAAACGCGTCAGATTATACTATTTTTGAAATATTTCCGATTAAGTACTCTAATTACCTTTAAAAATTATGAAATTTGAATATGTGGTAGTCAAGACCCTAAAGTAGATTTTTAATGGAGGAATCAAAGTCAGATTCGTCCTAGATAATTAAATATAGGTGGTTAAAACTTCTGTTCCTAGTACCAAAATTTCCAGATTCAACACCCTTCGAAAAGCCCCAATTTTACCTACCTATTCTGGTTTTTTTTTCTCTAAATTTTTGATATGTTAAACCTCAAGATGTCCTTTACAACTTTAGTTAAGAGATCAAGGTGAGATTTTTACAAGAAGTTTATTTTACAGACCACGAAACCACTGAAGGTCGGCACAACGAGCTCCAGATCTAGTCTCTCCGAAAAGTGAAGATTTCACCTACTTATACTTGTTTGTTTTGTCTAAAATTTGAGTATGTTATATTTAAAGATGTCATTAAGAACTTTTATTTTGAAGTCACGGTCAAAATCCAACTCAAACAACACATGCAAGCCAATAGAACATTCAAGGTCAAACTGTTTTCTCAAGAACAGTTTTCTAGTATCAAACATCCCTCTTAGAACTTCGACTTTTATCACCCTAAACATCCGAAATCTATCCCCATTCAAGCACACATGCTAGACACAACATGCAAGAGCAGATTAAGAATCCCAACTTGCCTCCAAACCGAGCAAACATGAGCACACGGCGACTGGACACGGCGACGACGAGCGACGGACGAGCGGCTTCCTTCTTCTTTGCACTCTCACTCTCCCTTTCTCTCTCGATTTCTCTCTTTCTCTCAGTAACTCTCTCTCTCTCTCTCTCTCTCTCTCTCTCTCTCTCTCTCTCTCTCTCTCTCTCTCTCCCTTCAGATGAAGCCCTCTCTCTCCCTCTCTTCCTCACTTAAGCTGGCCTCATCATCCCCTAATTTCTTCCCCTCAATCATTAGCTATGATTAGGCATGCATGAAGGACACTTGACACACTTCAAAGGACAAGTGGGGGAGGGCATGCAAAACCAGTCTCTTCCCCTCCCCTCTTCGTGCGATCGATAGCCCTTTATGGGCTCTATGGGCCGGCCAACTTGGCCCATCTTAGGCCCATCCCTCTTGGGCCTAAGACCCAAGTTTAATTAACCTAAGATTAACTCTTTTAAAAACTAATTAAATCCCTATTTAATTAAAGCACTAAATTGCAAATTAAGATAACTATATACTTGAAATCATAAATCTATAAGTTCCCATTTATCATACATATAGCCAAAGATAAAACTTCCTTTCCAAAATTCATCCATTAAAGACTTGGCCATACATCTCATCACAAATCATGGATTAGAAGGCTACAAAGTACAATATCGGTATTTCCATCGCCTATCCATGGTTTATGGCATATTCAGGGATTTTTATGAAATTCTAGGATGCCACAATTCTCTCCTCCTTAGAGAATTTCGTCCTCGAAATTAGACGGTTACTCATGCCTTTTGAAACAAGTAGGGGTACTTTTCCTTCATCGATCTTCACTTTCCCATGTGGCTTCTTCCATATCATGATGTCACCATAATACCTTAACCAGAGGAATCTTCTTAGTCCTAAGAATTTGTTCTTTTCGATCCAAATACTTGCACGGGTTCTTCGATATACCTCACTTTCTCATCCACTTTGATGGCTTCATGATCGAGTATGTGACTAGGATCCGGCTAGTACTTTCTCAGCATCGATACATGAAACACATCATGTAAATTTCCAAATTTAGAAGGCAGCGCGAAACGATAAGCTACATCTCCTATTCTTTCAAATATCTCAAAAGGTCCAACAAATCTAGGGCTTAACTTATCCTTCAATCCAAATCAAGATATTCCTTTCATTGGAGATACTTTAAGGAATACATGATCTCCCACACCAAACTCCAAAGGCCTTCTACGCCTATCTCGCGTAGTCTTTCGTCTACTCGAGTTGTTTTAAGTCTTTTCCTGATAATTTCGACAGCTTCAGTGGTAACTTGTACCAGTTCAGGTCCTATCAATTTCTTTTCACCTACTTCATTCCAACAGATAGGAGTCCTACATCTCCTTCCATATAATGCTTCATAGGGAGCCATGTCTATACTTTTCTGAAAACTATTATTATAAGCAAACTCCACCAAATGCAATCTTTCATCCCAATTTCCTTTGAAATCAATCACACATGTCCTCAACATATCCTCTAATGTTTGGATTACTCTTTCTTTGTTTGTTCATCTGTTTGAGGGTGAAAGGCGATGTGCTGGAGTTTAGTTCCTAAGGCAATTTGAAGACGCAAAAGTTCGAAGTAAATCTTGAATCCCGATCTAAGGTAATAGTTCTTTGGAACACCATGTAAACGTACTATTTGACTTACATATATATCTGCATATTTATCCATTGGGTAATCTATACGAATTGCTAGGAAATGAGCAGACTTAGTCAAACGGTCCATTATTACCCAGATAGAGTCATGACCACTTGATGTCCTTGGCAATCCTTGTACAAAGTCCATTGTTATATGTTCCCATTTCCATTATAGTATGTCTAACGGCCTCAAGAGTCCTGCGGGTTTGCGATGCTCCGCTTTTACTTGTTGGCACATTAAACATTGAGAAACGTGCTTAGCCGTATCTGCTTTCATACCATTCCACCAAAATTACTGACGTAAATTCCTGTACATCTTTGTACTACCTGGATGAACACTGTAATTACTCCTATGTGCCTCCGACAAAATTTCCTTCTTTACTTCTTCACTATCGGGAACACAAAGTCGTCCTTGGCATCTTACCACTCCATCTTCAGAGACATGAAATTCTAGTTTTTTTCCTAAAGACACCACGCCTTTCACTTTCATAATTTCTGGGTCGATTCTTGTAAAATCTTAACTTTCTGAATAATTTCAAGTTCAATCCTTAATGCACTAAGTGTACCAAGATGACAATCCATTTTCAATTTAAACTCGAGTCCACTACGGACTTTAACAAGCTCCATTCCGCCATTCTTAAACTAGCCATCTCCATAGCTGACTTACGACTAAGAGCATCCGCTACTTTATTTGTTTTCCCTGGATGGTATCATATCTCACAATCATAATCCTTTAACAATTCCATCCACCTCCTTTGTCTCATGTTCAACTCCTTTTGTGAGAACAGATATTTCAAGCTCTTATGATCTATATAAATCTCAAACTTTTCCCCATATAAATAATGCCTCCATATCTTCAAAGTGAACACTATAGTTGCTAGTTCTAAATCATGCGTTGGGTAGTTCAGTTCATGGGGTTTCAATTGTTTGGACGCATAGGCTATGACCTTGCCATGCTTTGCATCAAAACACATCCCAGTCGTTTGTGAGATGCATCACTATGCACTGTAAAACCATCCGATCCTATCGATATAGTCAAGATTGGAGCCGAGGTTAATCTTTTTTTAAGCTCCTAGAAACTTCTTTCACATTCCCCATTCCAATTGAAACTTCACGTTCTTTCGAGTCAATTTTGTTAAAGGACCTACCAATCGTGAGAATCCTTCAATAAACCTTCTATAATAACCAGCCAATCCTAAGAAACTCCGTATTTCAGTAGGTGTCGTCGGTCTCGGCCAATTTATTACCATTTCAACTTTTGCCGGGTCTACTGCAATCCCTTCTCCCCGATACCACATGCCCTAAAAATATTATCTGGTCCAACCAGAATTCACACTTGCTAAATTTGGCATACAGCTTATGATCTCTCAAGGTTTGCAAAACTATTTCAAATGTTGTTCATGCTCTTTAGGCCCTCTTGAATATATTAGAATATCATCAATAAAAACAATCACAAACTGGTCTAAATAAGGCTTAAATACCCTATTAATTAGATCCATAAATGTAGCCGGTGCATTTGTCAATCCAAATGGCATGACCAAGAACTTGTAATGTCCATAACGAGTCTTAAACGCAGTCTTAGGAATGTCCTCTTTCTTAATTCTTAGTTGATGATATCCCGACCTTAAGTCAATCTTAGAGAAGACCGAACTTCTTTGGAGTTGGTCAAATAGGTCATCAATTCTAGGTAAAGGATATTTATTTTTAATGGTTACTTGATTCGGTTGCCTATAGTCTATGCACAAGCGCATCGACCCATCTTTCTTTTTCACAAACAAAACTGGTGCACCCCATGGTGAAGCACTTGGCCTAATGAATCCTTTATCAAGCAACTCTTGTAGTTGCATCTTTAATTTCTTCAACTCGACTAAGGCCATTATATACGGGGCTTTCGATATAGGTCCTGTTCTAGGCATTAATTCAATTTCAAACTCAATTTCTCGCTCTAGCGGTAATTCGGGCAACTCCTCAGGAAATACATCTTGAAATTCATTAACCACTCGAACTTCATCAAGTTTAGGCTCTTCCCTAGTATAATCTTTAACCATAGCCGGTATCCTTGACATCCCTTGTCAAGTAACACACGAGCTTCTATTTATGAAATAAGTACTATAGATAGGTTGGTCTGACCTCCCAAAAATTCACAACTAGACTGATCAGGTAAGACAAATTGGATCACTTTTCTATAACAATCCATTTTGGCCCGATACTTACGAAGCCAATCCATTCCTATCTTAACATCAAAATCATACATAGCCATTACGACCAAGTATATTTCCATATCTTTTCCTCCCATTGATATCTTACAATTCCCACACACTAGCATAGACAATACCATATTCTTTAAAGGTGTGGAAACACAAAGAGGCGTCTCAAGGGGCGTAACTTCTATTTTACTCAAATGCCTATATCTTTCGGACACAAACGAATGCGTAGCACCCGTATCAAACAATGCATATGCATTTTTACCATTTATAAGGATCATACCTAAGATAACGTTTTTGGAAGCTTCAGCCTCCTCTTGGGTGACCGCATACACCCTTCCTTGTGCTGGTGGCCTCTGAGGATTCCTTGAAAGGTTTGATCTAACCGTACTTTGTTGTCCCCATCGCACCAAGCCAACACTCATTTGTGACCTTTCTTGTGGGCAACTTCTCCTAAGGTGGCCCACTTGTCCACAACCAGAACATCTCAATCGTCCATTGCAAGGTCCTGGGCCATGCCGCCCATCACACTTCGACAAACATCGGGCTGATAGGGTGTTTTCCCTATATTCGGGCCATCTTTTGCTTTCCCAAAATTTTCAAAAGTGCTCTTTTTCTTCACATTCCAAGTCGACCTTGACCAAGGTAGGGTCTCTTACCCCTTCTCACATCACTAAAGTTTAGCGGTCTCTTAAACTCGATCGCTCTCTCACCAATTCTTGCTTCACTAATTGTGCCCTTTCATAAATCTCATGATAATCCCTTATGTTCAAAGGCACCAGTTGTTTCCTAATATCAGTTCTCAACCATTTCAGAAATCTCTTGGCACCGTTGATCCTCAATTAGCCTAGGAGCATATCTAGACAATTCAGAAAATCTAGCCTCATATTGGTCTACTTTTGTCGGCTCCTTTTTTTCTAACTAAACAAATTCTAAAATTTTCTTGTCCTTAGCACATCCAGAAAAATGTTTTCTATTGAAGGCTCTGACAAACTCATCCCAATTAACATCAGTACCTGGTGGAAAGATGGTGTCTCTCGAAGCTCTTCACCAAAACTTTGCATTTCCCTCCAGCCGGTACTCTGCCAAAGTTATTTTCTTAACATCATTGCAGTCCAATGTGGCATCCCAAAATTCTTGACGACCTCTAGTTACATTAAAGTCTATGAATAGGAGATGGAAGTACCATTTAGTTATTTTATAGCCATTTAATCCATAATTTGCAATAAGATTTATGGCCAAGCTTTTAATGGATAATTACGTGATAGGAAAGAAAATTCTATCATTGGCCATATGTACTATAAATTGGAATTTATGGATTTGTGCCTACAAGTTTTATGGCCTTATTATTTTTGCAAGTTAGGTATTTATTTAAGTGGAAAATGTTAATAGATTATTAAAGGTTAGTGGGCCGAAATTCTTAGGCCAAGCTAGCCCAAAAACCCAGCCCAAGACCCCACCACTTCGGCCCAAAACCAGGCCCATGAAGCCCATTGGGCTGTCGACGCATGGAGGGGGGAGGAGGAGCCGCATGGGTTCCTCCAAGTGTCTTCAACAAGGGAGACACTTGTCTCCTTCTTGGGGACAAGTGTCCCTCCATGCAAAAAGGGAAGCATGCAAGTATTTAAGCAACCAAAAAGAAAGAGAGAGGGAGTGGCCGGTTTTGAGGGAGTGAGAGAGAGAGAGAGAGAGAGAGAGTTGCCGAGAGAGTGAGGAACCGAGAGAGAGGAGGAAGAAGCCGTGTGTCCATCCGTCCGCTCGTCTGTCGCCCGTCGTCGTGCATCCGTCGTCCGTCGTGCTTGCTGTAGGTCGGTACAAAGGCAAGTTGGGATCCATATTATGCTCTTGCATGTGTGTCTTGCATGTGTGATTGTTTGGTGGTAGATCTCGGATGTTTAGGGTATGCAAAACCGAAACTAGAGTGTGTTGTTCTTGAAAATGTATTCTGTTTTCGTGTGTGCCGCCTGACCCCGAACGTTGTAGAGGCTTGCATGTGGTTTTCGAGTTGCATTTTGGTTTTTACTTCTTCACAAGAGTTGTATAAAACATCTCAAAGTATAACATACTAAAATTTGTGATAAAATGGTTGAGTTTTAAGGGGTGAAACCCTTCCTCTACGAAAACGCTAGATCTGAAACTGTTTAGTCGACCTCTTAGTGGTTTTGTGTGTTGCATGTCACTTTTTATTAAGAATTTCACTTTGACTTCTTCACGAAATTTGTATAGAACATCCTGATGATTAACATACTCAAATTTTAGGTAAAAAAAATAGTTTAGCCTAGTAAAACGATTTTCTTTTGAAGACAGCAGATCTCGAAGTATGGTACTAGACTCCCGAGACTTCGTGGACTAAATGGTGACTATCCTTTGAGAATCGCACATAGATCCCTTAATGAAAGTTGTAGTGGACCTCTTAAGGTAAAACATATAAAAAATTTAGAGGAAATAAAGGAAGATAAGTAGGCGAGATCTCGATTTTTCGGAGACAGCTAAACTGGACTGTTCGTTACTAGGAACAGGAGCTTCGTCCATCCATAGAAAATTAGCTAGGACGAATCTGGCCTTGATGTCTGCATGAAAAATCTACCTTAGGGTCTCAAATATAACCTGGTAAAATTTCATAATTTTTGGAGGTCATTCGGGTTTTTTAATTGAAATATTTTAAGAACTGTGCAATCTGATTTTATACGAATTTTGCATGCTGTATTGTGTGAGCTATATATTCTTGTGTAAAGCTCTTCTGGGCATGTGTTCTTCATGGAGTTGCTACCTTTTTGTATTGTCTATCACATGCTCTGATTTTATGATTTTTTAAGATCATATGGATATTTAATTTACATGTTTTTCCGAAATTGTGCAAGCTGGAATTTGGTAAATCTCAAAAGTCATGATGTATGGATTATTCTAAGTTGTATGGACCCCATTAATTGTATTGTCATAAGTGATTGTATCTTGCTGCATGTATGATGATGATTGAAAATGCATATAAGAATCAAATGATGAAAATGATCTTGTTTGCCATCACATCATATGCCATGTTGAAATTGAGCCTTAATTGTAAATGTGAACTATGATAAGTGAGAAGGCCGTCGAAGGTGTGAGCTGATGATGCCCCGGGAGTGTTGGGATGCCTAGCTAAGGAGTGTCGGATGCTCGGTGGCCTAGTGGAGTAATTCCGGAGGGTCCTCGGGAGTTTCGAGATGCACGGTGGTATACGGTACGTAATTCCAGGGGGGGAATCCTGGTGGTATGTCGGTACATAATCCCGGAAGCCCTGGAGGTTTGTGCCCAGGGGGATGCCTCGTGATGTTAGTTGGAATGCGAGATGCCCGAAATGTGGGGGGCCGGATGCTCGGTTGTATTTTGAATACATGCCCGGGGGTTCCTTGCGATGCCTAGTTGGGTGCGAGCGATGAATTGTGGGATGAAAACATTGGTCTCTGGAAAGAAAAACTGATGAGATCCTTGTGAAAGATAAGAATTGAAAATGAATCATGTGCATGGGTGTATGCATATGGCATGATGCATGATCGGCTTATGAAAATAAATTGATGTTATTTGATATTGAAAATGCGATCATGAAGGCATGAATGGATCTCATGGTGATGTATGTTTGATAGCATGGATGATATGAATCATGATGGTATGTGTGACATGATGATGGTAAGTGCATGGATGTATGTGCACCTATGGCATGACGATATGTGTGACATGATGATGGTAAGTGCGTGGATGTATGTGCACCTATGGCATGATGGTATGTGTGACATGATGATGGTAAGTGCATGGATGTATGTGCACCTGTGGCATGATGGTACATGATGATATGACGGTGATGATTACATGAGGATGTGTGTACATGTGGTATGATGACATATGTTTGAATGATATGTCTTATGCTATGATCGTTATGATTGTATTGTGTGATGCATTGATTGGTTTATTAGGTCCTTTACCTGCTGAGTGGCTGTACTCACCCCTTCGGCGACCAACATTTCAGACTAGATATGATACCTCTGCTGCCACTGAGCGAGGAGGAGGATAGCAAGGGAAAGAACTTTTGGACGCCGACACTGATCGATGGACTTTAAGTATACGACTGTTGGAGGAGATGTCGGTCATCTTTTGAAGTATAGCCAAGCGTAGAAAACTATGGCATTTTGATGTACCAATGAATAATGTCCATCTAGTTTAAGTAAATAAAAGTGTTCAGTTTTTACCTATAAATGTTTAGTTGATGTGCATCGTTTTCTGAATATAGGAAAGGGAGTTGTTGGATGTGCTTCCGTATATGAACTGTGCAAGGGATTGATAATAAAAGATGTAAACCCCATGGTTGTATGGACCCGCTGCAATTGAAATGGTATCAGAGTGACATGTTATTAGGGAAAGTGAATGGTAAGCGAACTGTGGCGACCCCAATCGGATCGGGGGCCGTCGAGGGGTGCCACATCCAACAACCTGAAAATTCATTCCATTCCATCAATCCAATGCTTTGCCTCCTCAGGACATCCCATTCCACTGAACTTAGGTGGTTTCAACTTCAAAAATTGCTCCACTAGTCCTTGAGTACGACGTTCTGCTTCGGGTTGTTGCTACGCTTATCTTTCCATCAAATTTCCTATATTGGCCAATGCCTACAGGATATCTTCCATCCGGGGTTCAGCCCTTGCAGCAGAGGCTTCAGCCCTTGACGGATGATGACTTCCATATCATACCATGATTTTCCTTCAATTTCCAAGCATTTGCCTCAGGACATATCTGTGACTCAATGCCTTCATTAAAAACAACAGCACTAAGGAAAAATAAGTAACATAACCATGTTCTTTGGTACCTAAAAGCAACTAATAATAACTGCTAGGGATCTATGAGTGATTACTCATCACCCGTTATTCAAAGTTGAGATAGCTAGTATAAGCACCAAGAGGGGGGTGAATAGGTGCACAAACAAATTATCGAGATACGTAAGCGATTCTAGGCAACCGATAGAAAGGAGTTCACAAAATGAAGTACGATCAAAGTAAAGAGAGTAAGGAAGAGAAAATTGAACACAAGGTTTATAGTGGTTCGGCTTATTCCAAGCCTACGTCCACTCTTCCGCAATGACAGCCCACTGGCTTGATTTCACTATGAACAAAAGAGAAGTTATAGCATAGCTTTTCCTTGACTCCACAGTGTAGATGTTCTATCACACCTCCTCAAGGTTTCTCACAAATATAGACTCTCTTTTGTATACAAGGTTTCGCTCAAAGGAATTGTTTAAACAATAAGGAGCTTCAGACTTTGGAATTCTTCTATCGCGCACACCTTGAACAACTTAGAACGTCTTCCTTATATACTCATTTATGCCATCATACCCGTTGGCACTTTCCAAAGGAATTCCTCCAATCTACCCGTTGGACGGAATTAATTAGGAAGATTATTCGAGCTATTAAAGGAACATGTCGATAACCCATCAATCCTTTTCACCCATACAATCAGGATCTCGGTTTCCATAAGTAGAACATTCCAATAATATTTAGGCAATCATCGGTTCCTTAATCTTTGA
Source organism: Eucalyptus coolabah (assembly GCA_014182585.1). Classification (NCBI taxonomy): domain Eukaryota; kingdom Viridiplantae; phylum Streptophyta; class Magnoliopsida; order Myrtales; family Myrtaceae; genus Eucalyptus; species Eucalyptus coolabah. The sequence continues at coordinate 82,156 of CM024622.1, read as the reverse complement.
GTCAATCTCGATCAATCAAAGGTTTCCGTTGTGTCTTTTTCAGCCAAGAGATCTTCTCCAGTTGATAAGGTCATATCCTTAAAGAAACATCCAGTTACGGATAACCTTTCTTCAATGGATTAGAGATGTCAATGAGGATAGACTTTGAGTCTTGAGTCTTGCTGTCCGGAGGTCTTCGACTTTAAATAGCAAAGTCCGCAAGCCTTCGAGACTAGGCGATGGAAACATTTTGTCGGCTTCAAAACACTTCAAGAAGATTTCTCCAACAATCTCCCCTTTTTGATGGTGACAAAACTTTCCTGCAGATTTGGACAACTTTGACCTGCAAAACATTTCTCGAGACACATATGCATATCTTATAGAGATAAGTGGCTAAATGAATAACACTAGAATCTGCAACCACAGAAAATAGGTTAGTCTAATATGCGATAAAGCCATCCATAAGATATCAATAGTAGTTAATAAAAGCAGTCAAGTCCAAGTCTAGTTCAGTTCTCATCCAGACACAAAAACAAAGTCAAACAGATCAAAACAATCCAACAAAATTCAACAAATTGTAACCACACAGTCCAACAAATCACACAATTAAAAGTCAAATTGTTCAAATCTTTCATCTCTCCCCCTTTTTGTCAACATTAAAAAGGTTGAGATGAAAATGGAATAAAGTCAAGATTGCTTGGGAACGCGGACAAGCTGGAAATCTCCCATAGATCGAACGATGCCTTCCAGGCCTTTTCAAGTCTTCTTTCAGTTGTGCAATCTCCTCACCCTTGGCATTGGCCTGAATCTGAACAGTGAGGGCTTGGATTTTATCATTCAATGAACATGAAAAAACTTGACCCGCATTTTGCAAGTTTTGAACCGCGCATCCCAAGGCATAAATTTGACCTCGCATCTCTAAGAGAATATCCATGATTCTACGAAAATCTGCTGCATTATCAATTTGAGTACTTGCTTCGGCTCATCGATGGAGTAAATGCAGACGATGGTAGATCGGCATAATCTCGCGGGTTTGGCGATGAAACTTCATGACCTTCTTCTGAAAATTGAGAGGCATAAACGTCCTGCAGGGTGCTGGGTGAGCGATTGACTCCTTCACTTGCATCGGGATATGAGGACTTCCCTCCTTTCTCTTGATCTCCCTTGTTTCCATGCTTACGGTGGAGAAGAGTGTTCCTCGGGTTCTCCTTCTTCTCTTCTTTCTTCTCCTTCTTTCTCAACTCTTTCCTTCTCGGCTTGTCTTTCTTCTTCTTCCTTCTCCTCTCGCTTCTTTCGTCTCTGCTTCTTTCATCCCTTGTTCCGATTCTTTCTCTGGAACAGAACGACTTAGATTCTTCAAAGCAATTGCAGAAACAGTGAGATTTTCATCATCATCTTCATCTTCAACAATAAGAGCTCTTCTTTTCGATTTTGAAGCAACCAAGGGCTCATTTCCTTTCCTTTTTGATGAAGAAGAGGGTTGATGAGCTTTGATTGGAGTCTTCTCCTTAAATTTCTCCAACGCTTTGTTCAATTCCTTCAGACGCATTTTGGTCACCATTTTCAGTCCTACCACCATATGATCGCACGATCGAACACAAAAGATTTGCAGAGGCTGGATATTCAGATGTCTGAATAACTTCATCACAAGACTTGGGTAAGGGAGTTGACCTCTGTCCTTCATCATGGCTCTATACATGTGGAACATAATAGTGTGAGGAAGAGAAAACCTTTTCCCAGTGAGGATGGCATACATCAGCTTTGCTTCTGAACTTGAAACATCAGTCTTGGAAGTTGATTTTGGTCGGAGGCAATTTATCACAATCTTGTGAAGCAAGATGTTGAATGCGCTCATCCTTAAGTAGGAAATCTTTTCCTCTGTTCTCCTGTCCTTAACAAGTTCCAATGTAGCACGAGCAATAGAAACTTTGATCGGTTGATATCTTCCTCTCTCAACTCCTAACACATATGCCAAAGATATCCATATCCACAACATAGTCTTGATCTTTGACGCTGAAAGAGAATCTATTTGCATCCAAAAGCTAAGATTTGAATAGAAATATACGGTTAGTTCGGCATAGGCCTGTTGTGTCGGAGCGAGAACTTTTCAAGTTTAAGATAACCGAACTTTTCCCTCAAGTTCACATTCACAAAGATCCGAGAAAATCAAAATCCACACTCCTAGGGTTTATCACCCCACGCTTTAGCAATTTTGAGTACAAATCCTTTTGTTCCTTCGATCTGAACAAATCTCCTCTTTTCCTCTACTTTTAACTGCAACACCCATTCTCGGTTGAAATTGGCTGTACAATTTGTCATCATCATTCCCATCTACGAGGATTCGGTCCCCAATCACGAGGATCAGGGATATTCACAAGGGTTTCTTTGGCCACCCCTTTACGAGCAATTCCCAAACTTTCCATTTTTCTCAAAAAGATATATTCATTTCCATATCCTTTTTCTTTAAGAAAATCATCGACATAGTTCAATGGAGTATGATTTCCTTTTAAAGCACGATACGGTGATAAATAAAAGCGGGCTTTTAACTCTTATAGGGTTTGCATCCTCAATGATTTCTTCCTCTTGTTGATGATCAATGCCTTGAGGACTAGATGGAGGAGAATGATGCTGCTGAGAATGTTGTGGGCTCTGTTGCTGTTCTGGAGACACTTCTTCTTCAATAAGATCGAAGTGCGTAGGCCCCTCACTCATTCGCCGTGGTCCCCGCTTGCGATTCTCGAAGACTTTCTTGAAGATGACATCTTTCTCGTTTTTGGAAGATTCCTTGCTTGACTTTCCCAAGAAAGATGACAACTTTTCGAAGATTAAACAAGGGAGAAAAATGGGAATGGAAGATCGATGCTTTCTAGGGTTTTTGAGAGTAAAGTGAAGAGGAATCAACGGTATACGATCGGTTAAAAAGAGAGGTATACGAATCGTCACAAAGGAAAATAAAAGATGCCTTTTCAAAATAACTGTCCTTTTTCCGCGAAAATAGTCATTTCAAAAATAACTTCCTTTTTTGAAAAGGAAACGATACAATAATTACGCCGATTAAATATAGCAATTTAAACACAGTCTGACGGTCGTACCTCTTCAAGATAAGATTCGAGAGAGAGAGAGAGACTAACTTAGAGTTAAAGTCTTGTATGTCCGAGTCTCGGAGTCTTTAGACTTTGATTTCCTCATACCTTAAAATGTTGAGTGCAGGAACGGATGGTTTCAAATTGATTTTTCTCCAAAGGCTTTGTGAATATATCCGCCATTAGTTCTTTGAGTCAACAAATTGAATTGAAACATCTCCATTTTGAACATGGTCTCTAATAAAGTGATGTCGAATCTCTATATGCTTTGCTCTTGAGTGGAGAATTGGATTTTTGGTGAGGTTTATAGCGCTGGTGTTGTCGCAGTTAATCTCCGTGCATGAATCTTCAATTCCAAAGTCTCTTAGCTGTTGTTTTATCCACAAAATTTGTGAACAACAACTTCCGAGAGCTATATACTCGCGTCTGTGTAGAGAGCTACTTGTACTTTGCTTTCTTGAAAACTAAGACACCATCCTGCCTCCAAGTAGTTGATAGGTACCCGAGGTGCTCTTTCTATCTACTCGCATCCAGCAAGGTCTGCGTCGAATATCCAAGAAGAGTAAAGTCTCCCTTTTTGGATACCGAGACCAAAGCTTGAAGTTGATGAAATATATTTGATAATACACTTCGCAAAGCATTCAAATGAGATTCTTTTGGGTCGATTGAAATCTGCACAAATGCAAACACTAAACGAGAATGTCGGGTCTAGAAGCGGTAAGATAAAGAAGTGATCCGATGATACTCTGTATAGCTTTTGGTCGATTTTCTTTCCTTCTTCATCTTTGTCTATTTTCAAGGAACTTGACATTGGTATGTCGGCCTTTTTGCAATTGTCCGATCCGAGACTTTTGACAAGATCATTTGCATACTTTTCTTGATAAATGAAAGTTCCTTCCTCCAGTTGTTTTATTTGAAGTCCAAGAAAGAAAGTTAACTCACCCATCATGCTCATTTCAAATTCGTCTGCATAGTTTTAGAGAATTTCTTGCCTGAGACTTTCATTAGAGGATCCAAAGATAATATCATCGACATATATTTGAACAAGCAGAAAACTTTTGCTTTCTCTTTTAATAAAAGAGTAGTGTCTACTTTACCTTTAACAAATCCATTTCGAATTAAAAACTTACTTAATCGTCGTACCAAGCTCGAGGTACTTGCTTGAAGCCATATAAGGCCTTTTTGAGTCTGAATACTGAGTCTGGTTTCTTTAGGTCTTCAAATCCTGGTGGTTGTTCCACATAGACTTCCTCATGGATGAATCCATTTAGGAAAGCACTTTTGATGTCCATTTGGAATAACCTGAAATTTTTATGACAAGGAAATGCAAGTAATAAACGAATTGCTTCTAACCTTGCTAGGTGCATAAGTCTCGTCATAGTCGATCCCTTCTTCTTGTGTGTATCCCTTGGCCACGAGTCTAGCCTTGTTTCTTATGACTTTTCCTTTTTCATCCATCTTGTTCCCGAAAACCCATTTAGCTCCAACAATTGATTTACCTTTTGGTTTAGGAGTCGCTCCCGGACATCATTAATTCTGATTGTCGAGTTCTTCTTACATAGCTTCAATCCAGCTCTCATTGGATAAAGTTTCTTCTATGCTCTTGGGTTCTATTTCAGAAATAAGAGCCACAGCACTAGACTCTTCTCGCCTTTTGGATCTTGTGCGAATTCCTTCATTGATGTCGCCAATAATAAGATCTTTGGGATGACTTGGACTTATGTTTCCGATTCTGGTTAATTTATCGATTGATGGTCACTTCCTTCACTTGAATCTTCAACAGTCACTTCTTCTTTGGTCCTTCAAAGTCCGAGTTGCTTCTTGAGATTTAGACTTTATAGAGTTTGGAGCGAGGTTCGGTCTCTTCAAGATGAGTCTCGAATAGATTCATTTTGTATAGAATCTTGGAATTTGACATTCATTGATTCTTCCACGTTTGAGTCTTCTTGTTGTAGACTCGTACGCTTTGTTTGTGGTTGAATATCCAAGGAAGATGCCTTCATCGACTTTTCTTCAAACTTACCAACTCAATCATTTGCATTTTCAATATGAAATATTTGCATATGAATACATGAAAATATGAAACAATGGGCTTCTTTTCTTTGAATAGTTCATAGGGGTTTTTTCTAGAATAGGCCTTAGAAAAACTCTATTGATAATATAGCATGATGTTGAAACTGCTTTAGCCCAAAATCGTAAAGAGATATTGCTTTCAATTAAAAGAGTTCTAGCCATTTCTTAAAGAGATCTATTCTTCCTTTCCACAACTCCATTTTGCTCTGAGTATATGGAGAAGAGAACAAATGCTGAAAACCAGATTCTTCACAAAATTTTGCAAAATCTTGATTTTCAAATTCACCTCCATGGTCTGTTTTTATACTTGAAATAACATACCCCTTTTCATTTTGAACCTTCTTAACAAATTTTTCAAAGTAAGAGAAGTTTCGAGACTTGCCAAGAAATATACCCAAGTAAATCGTGAGTAATCATCCACAATTACTAGGCAATATTTCTTACCTCCAATGCTCTGCGTTCTTGTTGGTCCGAAGAGATCCATATGCAAGAGCTGCAGTACACGGTTAGTGGAAACTTGATTTATTGGTTTAAAGGAATTTCTTACCTGTTTTCCCAATATACATGGTGTACATAGATCAGACTTTTGGTATGATAGATTGGGTAGACCACGAACAAGCTTTTTTTGCTGAGATTTTGGCTATCTCGCTTCATGTTAATATGCCCAAGCTTCTTGTGCCATAAGCTTGCTTCATCTTGGATTGAGATTAGACATTGCGATTCATCTGGTTTCACGTCCAAGAGGTAGATATTTCCATGTCTTCGACCCATGAATAATCGAGTAGAGTCTTTGCGGTTCTGAACAAATACCCTATTGAAAGTTGATTTTAAAACCGGCATCACACAACCGAATGACACGAAAGCATTATAGTTGAGCCCTTCAACTAAAGAAACATTGTTTATTATAAGGTTCTCAATCTTTACGGTTCCAAATCCCACTATTTTTCCTTTGTTTGTTTCCTCCAAATGAGACTTTTCCACCATTCACTTGAACAATCTTTATGAAACAATTTGAATCTCCTGTCATGTGTCTCGAGCATCCACTATCCAGATACCATTTCACTTTTTCTTGATAGTGACATGCATTTAAAAAGAAACTCAAGCTTTCTTTGGTACCCATATTTTCTTGGGTCCTTTTGAGTTAGTCGATATACGGTTTTTGCCCGGACTTTATTGACGGTCTCCAACCATAGAACATTCTTTCTCAAAATGATCTGCACTATTGCATTTTGAACATCCAAGAGCATTGCGACCTACTTGTTTACAAAAGTCCTTTCAAAATGATTTTTGTAAGCATTTCTTGTGGGTCCTTGTTTGATTCTTTCTTTTACTTTAGGAAAATTGATTAAAGGAATGGTTTCAACGGTCATTCCTAAACCAGATTTATTGAAATAAGGTCTTTGAACGAAAAGTATTTTTTCCAGTTTTCGGATCCTAGAAAAATCTTTTGGAAATATTTGAGATATCATTTTTCAAGAATGCATTTTCTTTTAAAAGATTATTTTCACTTTCTTTGAGAGAAGAAACATCCTGGTCTAAGCATTTCACTTTTTCTTCTAAAACCTTCTCTTGTTGTTTTAAAGCAGAATTTTCTTTTTTAAGTTCGGAAATTCTTTTAAGAGAAATCTTAAGACTAAAACACAGTCCATCAATGTATTTTGAAACTCTAATAGGAATTTTGAAGTTACTTACCTCGAATTCACTTTCTGAATCTGAATCTGTTTCGGAGTTTGATTCTGAGTCTGATTATGCCATTAGACATATGTTGGCATAATCATCATCACTATCTTCGCACTCCGTATCACTCCAGGTTTCAGCTTAGAGAGCCTTTCGATACTTTTCAGTTTTTCCTTTCTTCTTCCTTAGAAGAGGACAGTTGGGTCTGATGTGTCCCTTTTTCTTACATTCAAAGCGAGACTACATCTTTGTTTGATTCATCATCTTCAGAGACTTGGTGCATTTGCTTTTGAAAAACTTTGTTTCTTTGAATTGAATCTTCTTCCTTTTACTGTTCAGCTTTTCTGAATCTTCTTATCATGAGAGCAAGTTCTTCATCATCCATGTCGTCTTGAGAATGCTTACATCATAATCATCATTAGATTTTAATACAATGGATTTCTTACCTTTAGGATCTTCGTCTTCATTGATTCGTTCCACTTCATAAGACGAAGGGTCCTAACCAACTCATCGACAGACAAAGGGCATGATTCTTTGGGTCTCTCGATTGAGGTCTTTATATGATTCCAATCCTTGGAGAGTCCACGCAGTAGCTTGTTTACTTTCATGGGATCGAAATTGGTTGACCTTGATTTTCAAGACCATTTACGATTTACGTAAAAACGACTAAACATGTCGGTTATAGATTCTCCCGATTTCATTTTGAAGGCTTCATATTGACCGAGAAGAATGTTAATTCTAGTCTCTTTCACTCGATCGGTTCCTTCATAGGTAATGTGTAATCTATCCCAGACTTCTTTGGCTGTATCACAAGAAGATATTCTGTTATATTCAATAGGTGATAAAGCACAATATAAAGAATAGATTGCTTTTGCATCAAGAGCTTGTCTCTTGATTATCTCTTCCTGAGTCATTTCACTAGACTCAACAGTGTCTTTTCCTCTTTCTGAGATAGATACAGCTTTAGGAACGATTCCTTTTTCTACAACGTCCCATTCCAGAGGATCCTTTGATCTTAAGAACGCCTTCATCTTGTTTTTCCATATGTTGTAGTCCTTTCCATCAAAGTAAGATGGTCTGGTGTTGCTTTGCCCTTCTACCAGCCCTAGAGCCAACATACTAGCCATGGATCTTTAACTCTGAAGTAAAACACTTCAAACAAAGTGAGTACACGAGTTACGATACCAATTGAGATAACTAGTATAAGCACCTAGAGGGGTGGATAGGTGCACAAATAAATTATCGAGATACGGAAGCGATTCTAGGCAACCGATAGAAAGGAGTTCACAAAATGAAGTACGATCAAAGTAAAGAGAGTAAGGAAGAGAAAATTGAACACAAGGTTTATAGTGGTTCGGCTTATTCCAAGCCTACGTCCACTCTTCCGCCGACAGCCTACCGGGCTGGATTTCACTATGATCAAAAGAGAGTTACAGACAGCTTTTCCTTGACTCCACAAAGTGTAGATGTTCTATCACACCTCCTCAAGGTTTCTCACAAATATAGACTCTCTTTTGTATGCAAGGTTTCGCTCAAAGGAATTGTCTAAACAATAAGGAGCTTCGGACTTTGGAATTCTTCTATTGCGCACACCTCGAACAACTTAGAACGTCTTCCTTATATACTCCTTTATGCCATCATACCCGTTGGCACTTTCCAAAGGAATTCCTCCAATCTACCCGTTGGACGGAATCAATTAAGAAGATTATTTGAGCTATTAAAGGAACGTGTCGATAGCCCATCAATCCTGTTCGCCCATACAATCAGGATCTCGGTTTCCATAAGTAGAACCTTCCAAGAATATTTAGGCAATCATCGGTTCCTTAATCTTCGAGTCAATCTCGATCAATCAAAGGTTTCCGTTGTGTCTTTTCCAGCCAAGAGATCTTCTCCGGTTGATAAGGTCATATCCTTAAAGAAACATCCAGTTTTGGATAACCTTTCTTCAACGGATTAGAGACTGTCAATGAGGATAGACTTTGAGTCTTCAGTCTGGCTGTCCGGAGGTCTTCAGACTTTAAATAGCAGAGTCTGCAAGCCTTCAGACTAGACTGATGGAAACGTTTTGTCAGCTTCAAAACAGTTCAAGAAGATTTCTCCAACAAAAGTTACCCAACTATTCCAGTCAATATCCTATGGTGTGCATTGTCATCATATTCCTCAATTTCCAAATGAGGCTCCTTGTCACTCCAATCTATAACCATTGCTCTGATACCAACAAGGACGGCTGTGGCACCCCAAAACACCTAAGGTTGCCACAAGTACCTATCGCTATACCTAATGAACACTAGTTACATCTCTTAGTAGAAGCATCGTAGTTCATAGGCATTTTTTTTTTTGGAAAACGGTCCTAGCGCAACTTTCAATGCTGCATTCGGATGAGATTGCTTCGGCTTGTGCATTAACTGGTTGAGTATTTGTGCCACATAACATGTATCGTGTTTTGTCATGGTGGGGTAGATTAGTTTTCCAACTAGACGTTGATATCCCGATGGATCCTCCAACAATTAATCAACAATAGATGAGGACAAGCTCATATCCTATTTGTGACATCCCGAAATTTGGTCCCGATTTCGAATATATGAAATGGTTGTTTCGTCAATGCACTTATGGTTATTTTACTCAGAATTGATCACTCTTGAGTTAACTAATCAATTAGGTGAGGCCGTTACGGGATATAAACACAACAGACTAGAGATTCGATCGAAATTGACTGCTCAACCATAATAATCGGTAATGGTCAATACGACACCGTTATAAATCGATTAGCGAACGGATATAAGTCAATTCGATGGAATTACAAGGATTGCGGGTGGTTCCACACGATTGCGATATTCGCGTCGAACGGCAATAATCGGATTTTCTATTGATATTATATTCTGGACAAGTAATTGAAATCTTGCGATTATTTGACAACCGAGGGTCATCTATGATTTAGACATGCACAAATGTGGATAAAAATTATTGACCATAGGTCAAACGTGCTAAAATTTCTAAAAGCTACCCGATAGGTTATGTCGTACTAAAGTCGCATTCGGTCGATTTTAACCATGAAATTGAATTTGGTTTTGGGAATCGAACGTTCGAGCGTGTCATGTTTATTTATAGGACGTCGTCTCATTTTTCGGAGAAATTTCGTCGAGTCTAGAATTTTGCGGAAAATTGGATTTCGGACAAAAAGAATATGGAAAAGGAAATTCGGATGGGATGAAAGATGGGACTTTTCTAGCCTAAAAGGATTTATTTAGGGAAATTAGGGCTAATTTCTAATTTGTTGAGCTAAAGACTTTGGGGCATGAAGACTTTAGAGGTAAGAGTGATGATGGTTTAGATATTTGGCTAGGTTTCTCATTGGTTATTCCCTTGACTTGTTTTCTCTCTCTCCCCTCCCCTCTTTCTCACGCATGTCCCTTTTCTCCCTCACTTCTCTTCATTTCTTTCTTCTACCGTCGGCCCTCATCTCCCTCTTCACTTTGTTCTTCATTTTCTTCCATTTTTGTTGCTGCATACCTTCATAGCCACCATCATCCGCACGCCCCACCACCATATCATCGCCCATCATCCACTGCATCATCCCATCTCGTCACGCCAACACCACGGCCAGCTTCATCCTCTTCGCCCATCCACCACCACCATCAACCCACGCCAGCACCATTCTTCATCATCCACAGCAGCTTCACCGAGCCACGCACCATCGAGTAGTTGTTGTTGCTACCACCTCCACATCCCGACCTCATCGTCCACGCAAACATCCCCCCCCGTCTAGCACCCCTGTGTTCGCAGCGCTGTCCCGACCAATAGCTCCACCGAACCGCCCACCTCCACCGAGAGCTTGTAGGGCCGTAATAGCCACCGTCGAGCCTCCGTGCAAGCTATGGTTGTTTCGTATTTTCATTGCCATTGCATTGTCGTCGCTGCAAGCCGGCCGTCGTCGAAAATCAAGAGTTAACTCCCTAATCTTTGATTAGGCTGTTAATTGGGCCTAGAGGGTGTTTAGATTAGTGCTAATCATGGTTAGATTAGTGCTAAGATGGACTAGTGTTAATCAAGCATGGTTAGGTTAGTCTACCTTGGTTAGGTTAGTTTATCTTGGTTAGGTTAGTTAACCATGGTTAGGTTAATTAAGTTGGATTAGCTTAATTAATCACAATTTATTTAATTAATCGTAATTAGCATAATTAGTGATGGATTAGCCATTTCGTAGAACTTTACGCTCGTTTTCTTGGATGGATTTGTGTGTGCTTTTGATGGTTTATATGTGCTGTGTTGTGAAATTGATTGCTTGATGGTAGTTGTTGATTTTTAGTACAAAACTTGGTTTTATGGGCATTTAAATAGAAAAATGTGAGGTGTCTGGTTTGGACGCCAACTTTTATGTACTATATAAAATTGTAGAATTTTAAAGTGGGAGTGTACTAAGTTTGACGGTTCGATTTCAAATATCGCACACATAAGAAGAAAAATTGGCCAAGTTCATTATTTGAAAACAAGGCTTTTGAACGCAAAGTATGGTGTTCTTGGCTAAATATGTGATTGTATGGTCACTAAATGGAACCTGTCACCCAACGGGAGTTTGGAGATGATGCCTAATTTTATTGAATGCCCGACAGGGGTCTAGAAGCCGAGTCGCGGTTGAGGCCGAACCGATGCTCCTTTATGGAATGCCATCTAGGCGGGAGTTCTAGATGTTGCCGTGCCCGATGGGGTGGGACGATGCCCAGTTACGCCGGATGACCGCCGACTTTTGAGTTGGTCGTGGCCCTAGGGGTCATAATAATTGGAACACGTGTGTATAATTGTGCTATTGCGCTTGATTATGGGGCAAAATTATTTGGCTTGGTATGGGACGTGTCAAAATGGTTTTACCTTATAATTGGGACCCATGTGAATGTTTGGAGGGTAAAAATTATGTGTTCTAGTTATTAATTATGCTTGTTGTATTGATAACAGCATATGTGATGTGCTAACCTGCAGGGGTGTGCCGAGGCGAGGTGAGTTTGTTTGTGGTGCCTATTTAGGCTGCCTCTAAGACAAATTTGCATCCTAATCGAGGCTTAGGTTGTTGACTCCCTGAAATATATCTCACCTTATTGTGGTTAACATTTTTCAGGGCCGTAGCGTGGAGATTTGCTGAGTGCGGATGTAGTGGGCACGAGATGTGATACCTTTTTGGCTAGCCCGGCCATTAGTGAAGTTTAGGTTAACCCCAATCCTTGAAGGTTGGTTTTTGAGAGGGTCGATAGGAAGTGGCCTTAGAAAGGCTTGTAATTATCAGACTTCCTAGGGTTAACAAGTTGGTAAATAAATCGCTGGCATGATTTTACTATCCCTATTTTCTGATGGTTGACTAGGTGTTTAATTAATTCTCTTTCGCATGCGTTTAATTGAAAGATAAAAAGAATGGGTCGGCGATGTGTCCTGGGACGTCACATTTTTAATCGACCATTGAGAGATGTGCTTGTACTCGGGGTTCGGGGCATGACACTATTCATGCGTTGTCAATTTCACATTTTGTTCAATCGGTATAGCAGTCAGTTTGCATCTCGATAATCCTCATCGGTTTGCATCCTAATAACCCTGCTTCTGAAACTATCTCCAAAATAAACTTTTGTTGACTAAGGCTGATTCCCTTATCAAATCAAGCTATTTCAATACCCAGAAATCTTTGTAAGGTCCCAAATCCTTGATATGAAAAGCAGAATGCAAATATTTTTTGAATTTTGTGATAGCCAGCTCATTGGTCCCCATGATAAGAATGTCATCAAAATATTTCAACAAATAAATTGATGAAGATCCCGCACTGATTAATGCAGTAGTGACTTGGCATACCATTGTCTAGAAGCCTATTTAAGTCCATACAAGGATTTGCATAGACAACACACACGAGACTCCCCCTGTTTGCGTAAATCTTGTGGCAATTCCATGTAAATTTCTTCATCTTAGTCCTCATGTAAGAAGGCATCATGGACATCCATTTGATGTAATTGCCAATTATGAAGGGCTGCAATGGATAAGAAGGAACGAACAATAACTTCTTTAGCTACGGGGAAGAAGTTTCATGATAATTAAAACCTTCTCGTTGCATGAAACCCTTTGCAACCGACCAAGCCTTGTATCTTTCAATGAAACCATTTACCTTGAATTTGATCTTGTAAATCCAATTGCAACCAATGGGCCTCCGATATGGAGGTAATGGATTGATGTCCCACGTGTGATTTTCAGTTGGAGCCTTAAGCTCAGCCTCCATTGCATCCTACCATTTGGGGTCACGTGCCACCTCATAATAGGAAGATGGCTCCTATTCTTCAGAAATTCGACTAATGCAGCACATATGTTTCGGTGTCAGCCGACTAAATGAAACGTATAAGATACCAAATATTGTGTACCTGGAGAATTTAATGTAGGGTGTATGTAATCTTTTGTCCAGGTGGGTGGTCGTATATGTCGACCCGGAATGCCGAGGTTGCCCTACTCTTCCTTCTTCGAAATGACAGGTGAGAAGTCTTGTGAAGACACTTTGCAATTCCTATTGTGAAGAAGTGACTAGAGATCCATATGACTAATTTTCTTTATCTGAAAGAATGGGTGATTTAGCTGCATGATGTGATGGATGTGATGGATTTGTTGTAACTGGTGCAGGCTGTTTTGGTGCAATAATGACATATGGAGACTCCATAGATAGATCTTCTTTTGATAAAAAAAAAAAAAAAAAAAAAAGGGCTACGATTGTAAGTTGAGATAAAGGATGAGGGGTATTTTCTTGAAATCGAAATATGTCTTCATGAAAACTACATCTCGATCATGAAGAAATGCCCCGTAGAGATCTCCATAACTCTATAACCTTTCTACAAAAAGGATATTCCATAAATACACATGGAATAGCATGAGAATCCATTATATCTCGAGGCCCTATAGTTGTGGCATAACACAAGCATCCAAATACTCTGAGGTGATTAATTCTCACTTCTTTTCCATAGAGCAATTGAAAAGGGGTTTGGGCATCGAGAATCCGTGTCGGCATGCGATTAATCAAATGAGCTGTTGTAACAACACAATCTCCCCAAAAATCTTCAGGAATCGAAGCCGGGTATTTAAGAGCACGAGCGACCTCTAAGAGGTGCTGATGTTTACGCTCAACGATCCCATTCTGCTGGGAAGTATAGGTGTAGGAGCTTTCATGGATTATTCCCTTAGATGATAGAAAAGACTCACACTCTCTAGTATAGAACTCACGTCCATTATCCGTATGAATTCTTTAAATAGATTTGTTGAATTGGTTTTCAATGAGAGTGAGAAACTTTGATAGAATTGGAAAAGTTTGACCCTTTGACTACATAAAGAAAACCCAAGTTGTGCGAGTATAATAATCAACAATGGGAAGAAAGAATTGTGACCCATCATGATGTGGCGTGTGATAGGGTCCCCATATATAAATGTGAAGTAAAGAGAAAACAATGGTGGCTCGAGATGTGCTAGGGGGAAAGTGCGTTCGATACTGTTTAGCTAGAGGGCAAATGGGACATTTCAGATAAGGGAAACACACACTATGACCCAAGCGTTGATGGAAAATAAGATTTGTATTATTAATAATAGCATTACAATAGGTGCTTTTATCAAAAACTTTAGAAAAACTGATCCAAAAATGTAAGTCATTGTGTAACACTGCCCAAGCCTATCGGTCTGCTAGTCGAAAGGTCTTGAAAGAAGCAATTGTCGGAATTGAATATGACACGACAAGAATTATCTTCACAGGCTTTTGAGATAGATATCGGGTTGAACTCAAACTCTGGGATATGAAGAACATTTTTTAGGACAATATCGGAGCTAAGGTGAACAGTTCCAACCTTAGTCACATGAGCGACATCGCCATTTGGAAGACATATGAAATATAAGTATGGACTTTTCTCAACATGAGAAAATAATTTCTCATTACAAATTATATGATCACCGGCACCCGAATCTATATGTGGCATCCTAAAATTTCATAGCAACCCCTAGATATACCCTAAATAGGTGATGGAAGCGCCATCGGACTATGTTATGGTCATTGGCTAATAGATTATAATTTAATCAAGGCTAAGCATTTAATGGACAATTATTTGGTTGGAAATATATCCTATGTCCATGTGTGCTTAAGAATTTTTATTAAAGGATAAATTGATAAGGAAATTCTATTTTTGGCCATGAACTTTATAAGCTAAATTTTCACTGATTTATATTACAAAGTTTTATGGCCAAGTGAATAAGTGTAATTAGGTATTTATATAAGTGGGAATTAAGGTGGATTATTAGGAATAATTGTGGGCTGGGTATTTGAGGACCAAATCAGCCCAAGACAGCCCACAATTACCCACCATTCGGCCAACCAAGCCCAGCCCAAGGATCCCATGAAGTAGTTGACTGAAGGAGGGAGAGGCCCAGCCCATTGAGCCCATCAACTTGCATGAGAAAAATGACAAGTGGCAAGAGAGATTAGCCAAGTGTTTAATGCCATGCAAATCAAATGATTGCTAATGATGAAGAGGAAAGAAACTAGGAGGGGCGGAGTGAGTGAGGGGTTGTCACACGGGGGAGAGAAAGCCGAGAGAAAGAGAGAGAGAGTTGTCGCATGAGAGAGAGGGAAACTGAGTGGGCGTGCGAGAGAAGAAGATAAGAAGGAGACCGGTTGCCACTATGAGTCCGCCTAGCTGCCACCGTCGAAGTCCACATTGTCCTGCCATCATGCTCGCTGCGATTTTCTTTGGACTAGAGGCAAGTAGAGTCTATTAGCCTACACTTTTCTTGCTGTAGTTGTGATGTTGAATACAGGAAATGCTTGAGTTGTGATGTTGAATGCTGGAAACTCGAGTGAATGGTGGTAGTTTTCCAAGTGAGCTGTTGCATGTAGGAACAGTCCGACCTTTGGTGATTTCGTGAGCTGCATGTAATTTTCTAGTTGGAATCTCACTTCGACTTCTTGATAAAAGTTGTAGAGGACTTCTCGAAGATTAACATATCAAAATTTGAGAGAAAACGGACAAGTATTTGTTGTTGAAACCATTTTTCTTCAAAGATACTAGATCTGGAAACTGTTATGTTGATCCCTTGCGATTCTATGAATCTTGTGGAATTATCTAGTCCGAATTTGATCTCATATCCTTGATAAGAGTTGTAGACGACATCTTGAGGAACAAAACAATGAAATTTGAGAATAAACAGACCAGTATTGATTTGGGAAATGATTTTTATTTAAAAGGGATTAAATCTGGAGATTGAGCCGAGGGTTAGGGTGAGTCATAATAATCATATCTTTTAATCCAGAATGAATTGTACTTTGATTTCTTCGCAGGACTTATTCCTCTAGGTCTTGGCTATAGCATATCAAAATTTTAGAATTTATTAAGATCGTTTGCTAATTTTTCCAGAATTTTAATAATAAGAGTGCATTCCATTTTATCCGAAATTGCCGTATTTTCAAGAATAAATGAATTGCTCTGTGAAATATGATGTCTTGGGTGGTTATTTATGCTGCATATGTGGTGACATTTGGCATATCATATCACATCAAAAAGCCTGGTTTAGACCTATGATATTATTGCATCAAATGCTGATTTGAAAATGAGATATATATGTGAATATGAAATGTGATGATGATAATACCATCGGAGGTGTGACCAACGATGCCGCGGGAGTGTTGGGATGCCCGGAGTGTGTGTGCCAAATGCCTAGATTGTGTGCCGGAGGGTCCTCGGGAGTTTCGAGATGCCCAGTGGTATATCGGTACGTAATTCCAGGGGATGCCTAGTGGTATGTCGGTACGTAATTCCGGAAGGCAAGGGTAACCATTTTCATGGCGAGCCCCGGGCGATTCCTCGTGATGCCGGGTGGGATACGAGATGCCCGAAGGTGTGTGCCCGAGGGTCCTCGCGACGCCAAGTTGGGTGCGAGCGATATATGAGGGATGCAAACACTGGTCCCTGGGAGAATGATGAGATCCTTTTGAATATCAAAATGGGAATTGAATCATGCACGTGTGTGTGTGCATATGGCATGTCCTATAATTGTCTCGTGAAATTGAGTTAATACTATTTGGCATTGAGAATGTGATCATGATGGCATTGAATGGATCTCATGAGGATATGTACATGATTGGGTGGATGACATGAATCATGCGTATGGGTATGTGTGTTGACACCTAATTTTTTGCCCAAATTATTGCATATAGATTAATTAATTTAAAAAAAAAAGAAAAAAAGATTTAAAAAAAAAAAAAAAAAAAGAAAAAAAGTTGTGGCCAATGATCTAAATGTGACTAGCCAAGCCCAGGAGGTCAGATTAGAATTAAAATGGCAAATTGGGGCAAAAATGCAATTTCCAAAAGTTGAGGGACCAATTCGTAATTTTTGCAAAATTTCACCCGAGCCCTTAAATCATCATCTTAGCCCCCAATTAAGTTGAAGTTGAACTTGGGTCAGGTCTAATTAATCGAATCGGGCAAAAAGGATCTAATTGCATTGAATTTGACATTTTCGGGCAAGAAAATGGCCAACTTTGAGGGACTCTCTTGCAAAATTGGGTGGAGACAATTACGAAAAATGGTCAAGATCTTAAACTACTATACATGAGGTTGCTAATTGATCAGAAACCGTGGCCAAATTGATGGATTAAAGCACACAAACTAGCTACCAAAACCCAGCCCATGGTTTGGTCTTAATTCGAAGCTGATAAGTAGGCATATTGGTGGCCCCACCATATCTCACTCAGCCACCCATATAGCTCGATATTTGCACATGATGGAAGACCATATATAGCAGTGCAAGTGGACGGAAATTGGCCAAGGATAAGCTCCTGATAGCACCGGAAAATCGCAGCAAAACCTGCACACTCAACAGCTGCATAATTAAAAAATTTGGCTAAGTCAGGAGAGTGGGTGGATTAGCTCAGTTGGCAGGCTTGGTAGGGGGCCAAAAAGCTGACCAAAAATCCCTCAATTCATGGGATAAGATCACTTAAGCAAGGTCTTTCAAGGGATGAAACAAAAGAGACGAGAGAGATAGGAGAGAGTTGGGAATCGTCCCCAAAGAGGCCCTCGAAGCAACTCCAGAAAAGGAAAACCCAGAAATTCCAGACCGACCTAGAGAGAGAAAGTGAGATTTTCACATACCTATGGCCAACATTAGCCAAAACCTTCAACTAGAGAGTGAAAGGTAATTCAAATATCTTTCCAACCATAGGTCGTATGCTCCAAATGGAGATCGGGAAGGCCTCCTAAAGCCCTCCGAAGCAGTGCCCTCCTGGCTGGCCCAGAAAGTCCGAAAATTTTTCTAAGTGTTGAGCCTGCTTGGTCACGAGTGAGGAAAAGGGAGTGCTTTTGAGAAACTTGAGAGACAAATGAGGAAAGCCATGACTTACAAGCCAAACTAAAATACCAAATGATGTCGACGTAGCTAAGGAAACCGAACCGTTAATCATAAATGAAGGAGAAGCCTTAGATGTTGAATCCGAGCTCAAAGCTAAAAGAGTTTGCGGAGATCGTGCATTTTTGAAGATGGCATTAGAAAAGGGCAAAGTGGTAGATACACTAGGCCAACCAAGTGGAAAGTATGACTATCTCGTCAAATACTCACCTCCCCCAAGCTTTTTCATGGATCCTAAAGAAACCGTCCCTGATGGGTGGGGAGGCATGGACGACTTAACCGAGCTCAAGGAAGAAACCGTCGCCATGATGACACCGATAATCATCGATTTATTTATTGAAGAAGAGCAATGGGACTCTAATGAGGGCGAGTTTAAACACGTGGTTATTGATTTGGCGGCCGAGGAGTTCGCAAACTTAGAGCTAGGAGAGGCTGAGTCTAAACGGATGGTAATTGAGTTGCCACCATGCGATCCAGATGAGATCCCAAAAAGCCCTGTCACTAGTTTTGATCCTAAGGCAGTCCCATGGGATTATGGGACAAATGAAGTCGATGCTGTTACCCGATTAGGTCGCTGTTATGCACCCGCAGAAGCTATGGAAAAGAAAGCTGTCACTGATGAGGAAGCGAAGCAATTTTTGGCGATGATCAAATCTAGTGAGTTTGATGTAGTAGAGCAGCTAAGGAAGATGCCCGCCCAGATTTCACTCTTGGAGTTGTTCAAGACCTCCAAGAAACACAAAATGCACTATTGAAGATTCTAAATGAGATACACGTACCGGAGACCATTGGGGACAAGCAACTGAAGGAGTTCATTGGGTCCATTCTCTTGAAGGACCAAATCTCGTTCTCAGACGAAGATCTTCCGGAGGAGGGACACGATCATAACAAGGCCTTACTCATATCGGCCAAGTGTTGTGATATGATAGTAGCTCGAGTCTTAATTGATAATGGGTCCGCTCTGAATATTTGTCCATTAGCCACCCTTCGTCATCTTGGGGTTGGTAAAGAGCAAATTAAACCATCCAAGTATACCGTCCGAGCTTTTGATGGTGTAAAGAAAGAGACAATCGGGGAAGTTGAGCTCAACCTTTTGATCAACCCTACCTCATTCCTGACAAAATTCCAAGTGTTGGATATCCCCAGCGCTTTTAATTTCCTCTCTAAATCAGATGGTTAAGTTCATTTCGGAGGGGAAAATTGTAACCGTTCGTGCAGAAACTGATTTTAAGATCTTTCAAGACACAGCCATCCCATATGTGGAGCCTGAAAAGAAGGAGGAATCTAGCTACCATACCTTCGAACTAGTCTCAATGGTCCATGTACCCATTGGGACCGCTCTTAAGAGTCCCGAAATGTCCGGCCCGTCTATCATGTCAAGTAAAGTGCTATTGAAGTACGGTCATACTCCTGGATTGGGATTGGGAGTGTATGCCCAAGGTATTACCAAGCCCATTGAAGCCCCCAAGAATCATAAAAGAGTAGGTTTAGGCTACCAAAAATATCTGGAGAAATATGAAGAGCTTGATGGTCAAGGCGTATATGGCAGAGGTAGAGGCCGAGGTTACCATGGAGGCCGTATGGGCCGAGGCAATCGTGGAGGCCGAAGTATGCATGGGGAACACATGGGCCAAAGTAGCCGTTGGGGTCGAGATATGTGTGGAGGTTATATGGGACGAATTGAATATGGAAGTCGCACTAATGCAATACAAAATCAGCAAGGTTTACTCCTTCCATCACTAAAGGATCTTTATCCACCATTGGAGAAGACCTTTACCAAGTCACCTGAGCTACTACAAGAAGAGGAGGGAGCAATCTTAGACATAGCAGACTTATTTGGTACCGACTATGTGTATGTCACCTTTGATGATGACAAGGCGGAGCCTTCTGTGGGCTTCTTCCAGCTTTCGGAGTAGGGATGCTACTTACCTATCCTGTTTAGTTTTATGTCATTTCCTTTATGTATGTTTTATGTCATTTCCTTTATGTATTCCCTTACATGGGAAGAGTTGTTTAGCTACTTTTGTTAGTTTCGTTTGTAATCAATGTATTGGACTGTGAGTCGTGGTCCAAGATCTGAACCTTGTAAAACGGCCTTATCATGTTAATACAAATGCATCCATGTTTTATTAAGGGCGTGAGGAAGTATTCCACCAGTCCTATGATGATGCTTTGAGGCTTGGACTTCCTCATGACTCCTAGTTTTCAAAGTTTTGGGAAAAGATGTATGAGGATATGAGGACAATCTTCTAATTCATATTTTTTTTCAAATTGTTATTCAAAAAGAATTTTTGAATGTGCATCATGCATGGCATTCGTTAAGTGATTTTACGACCCCCTCATTTGCATCTCGGGCATGTCATTCGGCATAATCATGATGCATATATATGTGACTCGGATTTACCTGATGAAAGTCTCTTCGAATCTGACGAGGATAATGATATCCAGAAAGACATCGAAAGAGATTGGATTCGTCACGAAGAATCTAAACCCTTGACAGCCGAACAAACAGTTATTGTAAATGTTGGTGACACGAAAAATGTTAAGGAAACCAAGATTGGGGCGGGCCTTTCGGAGATCGAGGCAAAAAGAATGGTTGAATTCTTAAAGGAATATCAAGATATATTCACATGGTCCTACGCGGATATGCCAGGACTAGACCCGAGAAATCGTGGAGCACACTCTACCAACGACCCAAATATGCCACCAAAAAAGCAAAAACTTCAAGAACAAAGCCCGAGCTTTCTAAGAAGATTGAGGAAGAAGTTATGAAGCTATTAAAAGTGGAATTCATCAAGTATCCCATTATGCTGATTGGATTGCTAATATCGTTCCGGTCATGAAGAAGGATGGACGAGTGAGAGTTTGCATAGACTATCGGGATTTAAACCGAGCAAGCCCAAAGGATGATTTCCCGCTACCGCACATTGATGTTTTGGTTGATAGCACCGCGGGATTTGAACTATTTTCCTTCATGGATGGGTTCTCTGGATACAACCAGATTAAGATGAAAGAGGAGGATAAGAGTAAAACATCCTTCATTACACCATGGGGGACCTTTTGTTACAGGGTGATGCCGTTTGGCCTAAAGAATGCGGGAGCCACATATCAAAGAGCAATGGTCACCTTATTCCATGACATGATGCATGAGGAAATAGAGGTATATGTCGATGATATGATTGCCAAATCAAAGCATGGAGAAGACCATATTAGGGTTCTAAAGAAGTTATTTGACCGGCTCAGAAATTTAAGCTGAAACTTAATCCTTCCAAATGCATATTTGGAGCAAAGTCTGGGAAGCTATTAGGTTTTATGGTCAGTAGCCGAGGCATTGAAATCGACCCATCGAAAGTTAAAGCCATTTGCGACCTCAAAGCTCCCTCTACTGTCAAGGAAGTTCGAAGTCTCCTGGGTAGATTGAACTATATCGCAAGATTCATTTCTCAATTATCGGAGATAGCCAAACCATTCTTCAAACTCCTGAGGAAGAATACTAAGATTGAATGGGATGCCGAATGCCAGAAAGCCTTTGAAAAGATAAAGCAATACCTTTTTCAGCCACCGGTCTTTGGTACCACCCAGTTCCAAGAATACCACTTTGGTCCTCTACTTAACCATCCATAAGGAGTCACTAGGGGCCATGCTTGCCCGAAGAGGCCAAGTGATCAAAAAGAATGCGCGATATATTATCTCGGTAAGAAATTCACTTGTTTCTCGAGATTAATTACTCGAAGTGGAAAAAACATGTGTAGCATTGATTTGGGTATTGCACCGGCTACGCCAATACACTCTTCACCATCGGATTTTGCTCGTGACAGAGAATGACCCAATCAAGTATTTGCTAGAGAAGCCAGCTTTAGTTGGGAAGATGGCTAAATGGCAAGTCCTAATTTCCGAATTTGATATACAAAGCGTAGCACAAAAATCAGTCAAAGGGAGAGCCATAGCCGATATGTTGGCTGAAAATCCTAGAGAAGCAGAATTTTTTTACACAGCGGACTTCTTGGACGAACGTATTTTGGCAGTAGCAAATGAAAAATGGACAATGTACTTCGACGGGGCCGTAAATTTATCTAGCTCTGGGACTAGGGCAGTTTTGATCTCTCCAGCTGGCCAACATTATCCCGTAGCTGCAAAATTGACATTCCCTTGCACTAATAATATCTCAGAATATGAAGCATGCATCATCGGCTTGCAATTAGCCATTGACATTAATGTCAAGAATTTACAGGTATATGGCGATTCTGCACTTATTATTCTGCAAACAGAGGGTCGCTGTCGGACACGCGATCATAAGCTCATCCCATATCATGAATTCCTTGAAGAATTAATGAAGGAATTCGAGGAAATATCCTTTGAATATTTGCCAAGGTCCCGAAATCAATTTGTCGACGCATTGGCCACATTGTCATCAATATTGCATGTGATGGAGGGATTGGATATTGAGCCATTAAAGATCGAGATTCTCAAGCACCCAGCTTACTGTATGTCAGTTGAAGTCGAGCTAGACGGAGAGCCATGGTACCACAACATCTTGAATTACCTCCAACTGGGAGAATTTCCTCAAGGGTGTGAGGTAGCTGACCAGAAATATATCAAGAAGCTAGCGTCAAAATTCTTTGTTTCTGGCGGTGTGCTCTACAAAAGATCATTTGATTCAGTCCTGTTGAAATGTGTCGATGCTAGAGAAGCCAACCGGCTAATGAAAGAAATACACGAGGGAGAGTGCGGACCACACATGAATGGCCACCTTTTAGCAAAGAAGATCATGAGGCTCGGATATTTCTGGTTAAGCATGGAAACGGATTGTATCAAACATGTTCGCTATTGTCATCGTTGTCGATTTATGGAGACAACATCAATGCCCCACCTAACGAACTGCACTTGATGTCTTAGCCGTGGCCATTTTCCATGTGGGGAATAGATATAATCGGGCCAATTAACCCCAAAGCTTCTAATGGACATCGCTTCATTTTGGTAGCTATTGATTATTTCACAAAATGGATTGAAGCGAGTTCATATGTCAACGTCACCACGAAAATGTAGCCAAATTCATTCGGCGTGACATCATTGCCCGTTATGGTGTACCAGAAGCCATTGTTACTAATAACAGCTCGAATCTGAATAACAAGATTGTGGACGAGTTGCTTCATGAATTCCAAATTCGCCATTTGAACTCGTCACCTTATCGCCCGCAAATGAATGGAGCGTTGGAGGCAGCTAACAAAAACATAAAGAAGATCCTATCTAAGACGGACAATTATCGTGATTGGCATGAACGATTGCCACATGCGTTGTTGGCATATCGAACTTCAATACGTACTTCGACGGGGGCAATGCCTTACTCACTTGTATATGGTATGGAGGCGCGTCTTACCGGTAGAGCTGGAAATTCCCTCGTTGAGGATTCTCTCACGAGATTAAACTCTCGGAGGCTGAGTGGATGCAGCAGAGATACAAACAGCTGAATATGATTGATGAGAAGAGACTTAGTGCACTATGCCATGGTCAATGCTACCATAAGCGAGTTGCAAAGTCCTTTAATCGCAAAGTTCGACCGAGACATTTCCAAGTGGATGAGCTTGTGCTGAGGAAAGTATTGCCTATCATACCAGACCCACGCGGAAAATTCACTCCAAATTATGAAGGCCCTTATGTCATTAAGAAAATACTACCGGGGGTTTAATTCTGGTGGAAATGGACGGCCGCGAACTGCCAAAGCCTGTAAACGCTGATGCGGTCAAGAAATACTTTCCATGAATGAAATCAAGGCTGTATAGCCATTTCTTGTACAACCCGAGTCACTTAGCAATTGCATCATGCATTTCATGCATACATTCTATACATGCATATGTATTCATGTTATGTGTATCTAGTGGCTTTGGTGGAAAGATTGTAAAATGAAGAAAATTAAAATGACAAAACAAAAGGCAATGGTCCACATTCGAGACATTCCTAGAAGTTGTCGAATACAAACTTAGGAGAAGGGTAATCTGGTATCATTTCCGATATACCCTCTCTAACCTCTTTTTTACGTAGTTTCCTATTTGGCAGGAACATCAGTATCCGAAGAATAAAGCCAAGAGATTGATTTAAGCGGAATACATATCGACCAAGCAAATATGTGGAGGTAACACATGTCCAATTCACCTAACTTGGTTTAAAAGATGTGTTATTCTAGAGACAGTTCAATTAAATAAAAAAGAAGCGCCTCATGGACACTACCAGCGCTTCGGCTTGGTGGTATGGGGAATGAAGTGGTCCGGGAACGGCCAGGGTTCGATCCCTGGAAGCGGCAATGAGTTTGCCATAAAATGTAAAAAATAATAAATAAAAAATTTTGCATCTTTTACTTTTGCAAAAGGAGGAAAGCGCTCGAACTAATGAGACCAAAGACCTGAGAATCTCTTCAAGCCTTAAAACAATAGGTTCATGCCGCTGTTTGCTGCCAAATGGTGAAACCGATCAAGGGGTCACCCGACTACTAAGGCACGAGTAAGTACTCTTCTTCTCAAAATCAAATGGAAAACAAATGGAGAATTTCCATTTAAAAAAAGAAAAAAAAGAAAAAAAGGGAGAGAACACTTAATGTTTTTCTAGAAACAAGCACAAAAAATGGAAATTGAGGAAACAAGTTTTCCACAAAATTCACGAAAATCTTCTTTACCTTTAATTTGTCCATCCACTCGGTGGATCAGTCATTTCAAGTCAAAATTCTCTATGGAGATTAATCCACCCAGATGATCTCAACAAAAATGAAAGGTGATATTACTTATGCCAAGCGAGAAACACTTAGGATGAAGAAAGGCAACCCCTTTCCAAACATGTCCTTTAAGCACTATGGGATTCAAGTGAGAAAGAAAACCCATGTCGTTTAAGGTCAATGAACTCATTCGCAAGCGGTACATAGATCAAGATGATAAGAGGCATTTCTTTCTTCTATCATACACACTACGGTGACAATAGTTAGCCCATTTGAGCCTTTTAATGTGAAGAATTTTCTAGAAAATACCCTTGTCAAGAACCACCCCACGATGGGGCAATTATGGAGGTCTGGGTTGACATTATTTGGAGAGGAAAGATGAGAAAGGCTTCCTTATGATCACTTGCATAAATCATTTTGTGGTAACTTCAGGTGAGTTCTTATGGAAGCTCGAAGCATCCCAAGGTGAAGAAGAGCATTCTTTTCTCTACCCAAACACCGATACCCCTTGCTTAAACCAAGTTGAGCCTAATCGTTCATTTCTAAAACCCAAGTGGTGATTATCTCTCCACATTGGGGGCAGGGCATATTATTTACCAATGCAATTGGTGTTTACATGAGAATATGAAAAGCATCTCGAAAGTCTTAAGAACTCAAAAGTCCAAAAGAGCAAAAGTCAAATGAAAATTGAAGGGCATGAAAAAGTAGTGTGCCTGGTAAAAACAAGGCCAATGCCCAGGAAAAGAAATGCTTGCATTGAAAAGAAAATTATTGCAAATGCAAAAGTCATTATGCTAAGATGATTAGTCAAAGGACTTTCGAGACAATTTGAATTTTAAAAGCCTAGCGCTTGAAAAAAATGGATGGATGATATGGTAATGATGCCATGATAATCACCAACTCTCAAATTCCCCTTCGAAAAGTGTTGAGCCTTTTGAGCCTTTCACCGAACCAACATTACAACCTATTCCCGAAGTCTCTTCAGATTGGGATAATTCGAGTTGAAATTGGGATTTCTAAAGAAGATGCCACTCAAAGAAGTGAGAGCAAGGTTTTCTTTTCTCATCTTAAGGTTTCTTGACTTGTAAACCTGGCGAAGATGTTGATCAATGATTAATTCATTTCATAGCCAATGATGTTTATCCATTGCTAAAACCATGACCAAACCTGCACTACAGTCCTCCTAAAAGACCTTTTAGATTGGTCAATGTGTACTTATTGCGAATGATTCAAAGCCTTGCACACTTTGGAAGAGTGAGATTGAGTGATCAGCTTATTTCCCATATGAATAAATGGGATCAAATAGCCATTTTCTTGAGAATATGTGAGAAGCCCTTTCTGACTAGGGGTCCTTGCTTGGCATACTTAACAAACCTTTCTCATAAATCAAGGTCATTTCAACAAGGACTTTTCTCCCAAGAGAATTTGACGATTAATGATATCATCCGAGCATGATGACAATTTTGCGAGTTTGTCAAGTAGTTGGAATTAGCTTGATTTGTTTATGCAGTCATTGCTTTCGCATTACCGACACACTTTTGATATTGTTTTTGATGACATGTGCTGAAATTGATCTTATCTAGTATGCTTTCGCTACTAGAATACTTGTTATAATGAATTCTATTTGATGTGCAAAGTGTCCATTTCAAAATATTCTTGAATGACAGGTTTCTCCAGTGAAACCACGCAATTTCAAAGGGTTCATGAGATAGCCTTAAACCATGCACTTTCAAGAGTTCTTGGTTACCTTTAAACCATGCAATTTCAAAGGGTTCATGGGTCAGCCTTAAACCATGCATTTTCAAGAGATTCTTAGTCATCCGCAAACCATACAATTCACACGGTTAGTGGGACTACCTTAAACCACAAGGTTAGTGAATTTGCCTTAAATCACACGGTTAGTGGACTGCCTTAAACCACAAGGTTAATGGGATTGCCTTAAAACCACATGGTTAGTGGGACTACCTTAAACCACAAGATTAGTGAATTTGCCTTAAATCACACGGTTAGTGGATTGCCTTAAACCACAAGGTTAGTGGGATTGCCTTAAAACCACATGGTTAGTGGGACTACCTTAAACCACACGGTTAGTGGGACTGCCTTAAACCACAAGGATAGTGGGTTTACCTTAAACCACACGGTTAGTGGGACTGCCTTAAACCACAAGGTTCATGGGTATATCCTTAAACCACACTTCTCAAATTATTCATAGATAGCCCTAAACCATGCTCTTTACATTAAGCTCATTTGCATTTTCATTTTACTATTGTAAAAAAAAAAAAAGAATTAGGCGTCACCTTATCTTTGAAAGAAACCTCTTTGAGCTCCCTTCCAAAGAGGCAGTTGTTGACACCTAATTTTTGCCCAAATTATTGCATATAGATTATTTAATTTAAAAAAAAAAAGAAAAAAAGATTAAAAAAAGTTGTGGCCAATGATCTAAATGTGACTAGCCAAGCCCGGGAGGTCAGATTAGAATTAAAATGGCAAATTGGGGCAAAAATGCAATTTCCAAAAGTTGAGGGATCAATTCGCAATTTTTGCAAAATTTCACCCGAGCCCTTAATTCATCATCTTAGCCCCCAATTATGTTGAAATTGAACTTGGGTCAGGTCTAATTAATCGAATCGGGCAAAAAGGACCTAATTGCATTGAATTTGACATTTTCGGGCAAGAAAATGGCCAACTTTGAGGGACTCTCTTGTAAAATTGGGTGGAGACAATTACGAAAAATGGTCAAGATCTTAAACTACTATACATGAGGTTGCTAATTGATCATAAACCACGGCCAAATTGATGGATTAAAGCACACAAACTAGCTACCAAAACCCAGCCCATGGTTAGGTCTTAATTCGGAGCTGATAAGTAGGCATATTGGTGGCCCCACCATATCTTACTCAGCCACCCATATAGCTCGATATTTGCACGTGATGGAAGACCATATATAGCAGTGCAAGTGGATGGAAATTGGCCAAGGATAAGCTCCTGATAGCATCGGAAAATCGCAGCAAAACCTGCACACTCAACAGCTGCAGAATTAAAAAATTTGGCTAAGTCAGGAGAGTGGGTGGACTCGCTCAGTTGGCAGGCTTGGTAGGGGGCCAAAAAGCTGACCAAAAATCCCTCAATTCATAGGATAAGATCACTTAAGCAAGGTCTTTCAAGGGATGAAACAAAAGAGACGAGAGAGATAGGAGAGAGCTGGGAATCGTCCCCCAAAGAGGCCCTTAGAAGCAACTCCAGAAAAGGAAAACCCAGAAATTCCAGACCGACCTAGAGAGAGAAAAGTGAGATTCTCACATACCTACAACCAAAATTAGCCAAAACCTTCAACTAGAGAGTGAAAAGTAATTCAAATATCTTTCCAACCATAGGTCGCATGCCCCAAATGGAGATCGGGAAGCCCTCCTAAGCCCCCCGAAACAGTGCCCTCCTGGCTGGCCTAGAAAGTCCGAAAATTTTTCTAAGTGTTGAGCCTGTTTGGTCACGAGTGAGGAAAAGCGAGTGCTTTTGAGAAACTTGAGAGACAAATGAGGAAATCCATGACTTACAATAGTTTGGGTTGATTTGAACTTGGCCAACAAGGAAGGTTTTGAAGTCTAATTTTGGAAGTCAACGAAAAGCTTTGTTGTCACTTTTTCTTCTGCAGATCTCACTTTCACCTTGAAGGAACCAACTTCCACGTGCTTCCAGAGGACAATTTCGTGGTTTCCTTGGCCAAGAGTCACTTGAAATAGAAACTAGGAAGCAAGGTAAGCATCCTAGATGTATTTTTGTTCGAGTTTGAACATGTTTTGATCATGAAAATTGAGAAGGAAACTAGTCCGAAGAACTAATTTCTGAAGCTAAAATATTTTTAAGTGTTTAAAACCTCTTCAATGCCCCTACATGCTTGACTTGTTACTCCCCTTTGCATGCTTTTTTTCGTCATTGTGACTTTGATGAATGTTACATGGGAGTACAAATGATGCATAGAACAACCCGGTTTAGTCTTTAAACCTCCTTGTGAACCATGAAACCATCTATAACATGAGCCAAAAACCACATTGAGACATGGTTGGCCCGCATAGGTTATGCATGAATGCTTCTTGAAGAGTTCATTTTGATGCGTTCGGTTGATCTTTTTCGGTGATGTTTGTTGCATTTAAAAGTAAGTGTTACCTATTTTCATCTAGATGGAGTAATATTTCATATAGATATGGCATGTGATGGTTGTCGGAGCTTCAATATGAGCATTTGGCATGGCTGTTTGACTTGGGTTCATCACCAGTTTTGCAAAACAGCTCCAACCCGCATGTTGGAGGCCGTTTTCAGTTCGGTTTTTGCATGTTCTAGGCTGTGATTTCTAGTTAAACTTGTTCCTTGCATGTAGTAGTATAATCTTGATGTTTTATCTCCGCATGAGATTGCTTATGTGTCGAGATTGAAGGCCACGAACATGGCCCGATGAAGACGTTTTGAGGTCATTTGATGCAAGCCAAGTATTCGATAAAATGTTGGAACCAAGTTTCAACCTTGAAACGATCGATTTAAGCTCTATTATTGTAATATTCATGTGCTGTGTTGTTCAATGTTAACATATATCGGTTTAGGAAATTATTATTATTATTATTATGAAAAAAAAAAAAAAATCCAAAAAAATTCAAAAAAATTCAAAAAAATATATAAGTGATAAATGGCATCAAATTAAGGAAAAATGACATATATGAAATTTTATTAATTTTATAAGGTCATTTTTCATAATTTAATGTCATTTTGATATTTTATAATCATTTTTTGCAAATACTCTATTTTCCATAGATTCAAATTATTTAGAGTAGTTTCGTGTATTTAGGGTAATATCATGCATATTTAAATTCTCATTTTGCTCACGGGGTCCTGTCCCGGGCGTGATAACAAGGCCATGTAATATTATTTGCCCGACTTGTATCGGGTCTTTCTTTTACGCATTACTTTCAAATTTTTTCAATTTCTTGGATGTTTATTTACCGCACCGCTTTTCAATAATTTGAGTGTAAATTTCTTTTCTAAATTATGTTAGGATTAGTTTAGACAAAAAAAAAAAAAAAAACCTACAAAAACATTTGCATGGACACTTAGCGGTTTCATAAAGATTATAATTGGTAATCAAGATGGTGTGGCCATTTAGATAAACAACCTTCCAAGTTAGTGGTACCGCAAGGGCGCTAATAGAAACATTGGCGTAAACAAGTCTCCGTTCCTAGAAATCTCTGGTTGCGTAGAAATCGAGGCAACACTCCCGTGTCTCGGTTGGTTTCTAGCCGACCTCAATAGGCTAGTGGCGACTCCTAGAACTACATAGGTTGTTAAGAATTAAAATTCAAAATCCAATGTTGCGCGAGGTATGGGCTTGGGAGAGCCCACTTGTCACACATGGTACATTCTATGGCTTACCATCTGAGGTCGAGGTCGAGTGTATAGAGCACCCCTATGTCGGTGTTCGTGGTATGGTGTTTATCCGAGTCTGTGTTTTGGTCATGTATGATGTGGGCGTACCTAATGGCCCTGTAGTTCAGGAGTTCCTTTCTGTACATGTTCAATGTGACAAACTGATGATGGGGATGCTGCCGCCGCCACCGGCCGATGCACCGGGTTGGGTGTGATAGGAGCGTGTGACTGGTGGAGGACGACACTTTTTGGGATGGCCGACACTAACTAATGGATTGATGTACATGTCTGATGTATAGTCGAGTACTTTTTGAGTACAGCCAAGCTTAGTTATAAGCTTGGCCCTTTTGTTGTACTGACTCGTGAAATCCATCTTAGTTATGTAAATAAAGGTGATTATGCCCTAAAGTATATATATGAAAGGTTATAGTTGGTGTGTATTGCATTGTATTATTTGGTTTGAGTACGGGTTAGGGAGATGATGAGTATGCTTCCATTATATGAATTGCGCTGGGATCGATTAAGGTAATACAAACCCCCAGGTTGTATGGACCCGCTACAATTCAATGGTATTGGAGTGGCTTGTCATAGGGCAAGTGAAAGGTAAGCGAACTGTGGCGACCCTAATGGAACGGGGGCCGTTCGAGGGTTGCCATAGCCCGGTTTGGTATCAGAGCTAAAGGTTATATGTTGAGTGAAAGGAGCCTCATTTGGAAATTGAGGAATATGATGACAATGCACACCATAGGATATTAACTGGAATAGTTGGTTAACTTTGAATAACCGGTGATGGGTATTCACTCGTAGATCCCTAGTAGTTTATTATGAGTTGCATTTTTCGGTGCCAGTAACATGTTTATGTTACTTATATAGTTGTAGTTGCTTTTAAACGGAGACATTGAGTCATAGATTATTCCTGAGCCAAATGCTTGGAAACAGCAGGAAAGTCATGGTGCGAGCTGGAAGTACTCATCCATCAAGGGTTGAAGCCCCTGCTGCATGGGCTGAACCCGAATGGAAGATATCCTACGAGGCATTGGCCAATATTGGAAATCGATGGAAAGACAAGTGCAGCAACAACCTGGAGTGGAACGTCGCCCTCAAGGACTGGTGGAACGATTTCTGAAGCTGAAGCCACCTAAATTTAGTGGAATGGGAAGTCCTAAGGAGGCAGAACATTGGATTGATGGGATAGAACATATTTTTCGGTTGTTGGACTGTAGTGATGCGGAGAAGATAGTTTTGGCGAGTACTAGCTGGAGGGAAATGCAAAGTTTTGGTGGAGAGCTTCAAGAGATACGATCTTTCCACCAGGTACTGATATAAACTGAGATGAATTTGTTAGAGTTTTCAATAGAAAGCATTTCTCTAATTGTGCTAAGGATAAGAAGATCATTGAATTTGTTTGGTTGGAACAAAGGGAGCTGACAGTGGATTAGTATGAGGCAAAATTTTCTGAATTGTCTAGGTATGCTCCCAGATTGATTGAGGATCGAGAGGAAAAAGCTAAGAGATTCCTGAAAGGGTTGAGGACTGATATCGAAAAACAAGGCGCCTTTGAATATAAGGGATTATAATGAGATTTATGAAAGGGCACAGTTGGTGGAACAAAAATTGGCGAGGAGCAATTGGAGTCTAAGAGGCGGTTGACCTTTAGTGATATCGGAAGGGGTAAGAGACCCTATCCCGATCAAGGTCGACCTAGGATTCTAAGAAAAAAAGTAATTTTGGAAATTTTGGAAGAGCTAGGGATGACCTGAATATAGGGAAAGCACCCTATCAGCATGATGTTTGTTGAAGGTGTGATGGGCGACATGGCCCAGGACCTTGCAATAGACGGCCAAAATGCTATGGTTGTGGACAGATAGGTCACCTCAAGAGAGACTGTCCACGAGAGAGGTCGCAGTTGAGTGTCGGCTCGATGTGACAGGTACAGCAAAGTGCCGTTAGACCCAATCTACCAAGAAATCAACAGAGGCCACCAGCACAAGAAGGGTGTATGTGGTCACCCAAGAGGAAGCGGAAGCTTCCAAAAATGTTATATCAGGTATGATTTTCATAAATGGCAAGAAGGCATATGCATTGTTTGACATGGGTGCTATGCATTCATTTATATCTGAAAGATATAGGCAATTGAGTGAAACAGAAACTACACCTCTTGAGATGCCTCTTTGTGTTTCCACGCCTTTAAAGAATATGGTGTTATCTACAATGATGTGTGCAAAATGTAAGGTAACTATAGAAGGACGGGATATGGAAATAGACCTAGTTGAGATGGCTATGTATGACTTTGATGTTATCATAGGAATGGACTGCTCCATAAGTATTAGGCTAAGGTAGATTGCCATAGGAAAGTGATCCAGTTCACTTTACCTAACCAGTCTAGTTTTGAATCTTTTGGAGGTCAGACAAACCCTTCTGTAGCCATCATCTCAATGATAGAAGCTCGTGAACTACTTGACAAAGGATGTCAAGGATACCTAGCAATGATAAGAGATCTTACTAAGAAAGAGGCTGAAATTGGTGAGATCCAAATAGTCAGGGAATTTCAGGATGTGTTTCCTGAGGAGTTACCTGGATTACCACTTGAACAAGAGATTGAGTTTGAAATTGAACTAATGCCTGGAATAAGACCAATATTGAAAGCCCCGTATAGAATGGCCTTAGTAGAGTTGAAGGAGTTGAAGGTGCAATTACAAGAGTTGCTTGATAAGGGATTTATTAGGCCAAGTGCTTCACCTTAGGGCGCACCAGTTCTATTTGTGAAAAAGAAGGACGGGTCGATGTGTCTATGTATTGACTATAGACAACTGAACCAAGTGACTATAAAGAATAAGTATCCTTTGCCTAGAATTGATGACTTATTTGATCAGTTGCAAGGAAGTTCAGTCTTTTCTAAAATTGACTTAAGGTCAGGATACCATCAATTAAGGATAAAGAAAGAACACATTCCTAAGACTGCATTTAGGACTCGTTATGGACATTATGAGTTCCTAGTTATGCCTTTTGGATTAACGAATGCACCAGCCACATTCATGGATTTAATGAATAGGATATTTAAGCCTTATCTGCATCAATTTGTAATTGTCTTCATTCATGATATCCTAATATATTCTAAAGGACCTGAAGAGCATGAACAACACCTGAGGATAGCATTGCAAACATTAAGAGATCATGAGTTATACGCCAAATTCAGTAAGTGTGAATTCTGGTTGGATCAGATAATATTATTAGGGCACGTGGTGTCAGGAAATGGAATTGCAGTGGACCCTGCAAAGGTTGAGATGGTAGTGAATTGGTCGAGACCGATGACACCAACTGAGATAAGGAGTTTCTTAGGATTGGCTAGCTATTATAGGAGGTTTATCAAAGGATTTTCACACCTGGTAGGCCCTTTAACGAAATTGACCCGAAAGAATGTAAGATTTGAATGGAGTGGAGAATGTGAAAGAAGTTTTCAGGAACTTAAAAGAAAGTTGACTACAGCTCCAATCCTAACTATACCATCTGGACCTGATGGATTCATAGTATATAGTGATGCATCTCATAAAGGACTAAGATGTGTTTTGATGTATCATGGCAAGGTCATAGCTTATGCATCGAGGCAGTTAAAACCTCATGAGTTAAATTATCCAACCCATGATTTGGAATTGGCAGCTATAGTATTTGCTTTGAAAATATGGAGACATTATCTGTATGGAGAGAAGTTTGAAATAGATCATAAGAGTTTGAAGTATTTGTTTTCACAAAAAGAGTTGAACATGAAACAGAGAAGGTGGATAGAGTTATTAAAAGATTATGACTGTGAAATACGATACCATACATGAAAGGCAAATAAAGTGGCAGATGCCCTTAATCGAAAGTTGGCTATGGACATGCCTAGTCTAAGAATAACAAAGTGTAATCTGTTAAAATCAATTGTAGATTTAGACTTCAAGTTGGGAATGGACCACCTTCTTGGTATGCTCACCGCATTAAGGATTGAGCCCGAAGTTATTCAAAAGGTTAAGATTCGATAGAAATCGACTCGGAGATTGTGGAAATACGAGACGCCGTGTCTTTAGGGAAAAGACCAGAGTTTCAAGTCTCTAATGATGGAGTAGTAAGATGCCAAGGACGGCTCTGTGTTCCTGATAATGAAGAAGTAAAAGGGAAATTCTATCGAAGCACATAAGAGTAATTATAGTATTCATCCGGGTAGCATGAAAATGTATATAAATTTACGCCAGCATTTTTGGTGGAATGGTATTAAAAGGATGTAGCCAAACACGTTTCTCGGTGCTTAACATGCCAGCAAGTGAAAGCGGAACACCGCAAACCCGCAGGACTATTGAGACCATTGGACGTACCAAAATGGAAATGAGAGTATGTAACGATGGACTTTGTGCAAGGACTGCCAAGGACATCAAATGGTCGCGACTCTATTTGGGTGATAGTAGATCATTTGACTAAATCTGCTCATTTCCTAGCTGTCCGCGTAGACTACTCAATGAATGAACTTGCTGAGATATATGTAAGCCAAGTGATACGCTTACATGGTATTCCTGTAATGATCACATCGGATCGAGACTCTAGGTTTACTTCAAATTTTTGGCGAAGTCTCCAGAATGCTTTAGGGACAAAGCTTCAATTTAGTACTGCTTTTCATCCTCAAATAGATGGACAAACGGAAAGAGTGATCCAAACTTTGGAAGATATGCTGAGAGCTTGTATTATTGATTTTAAGGGAAGTTGGGATGAAAAGTTGCACTTGATAGAGTTTGCCTATAACAATAGTTTTCAGAAAAGTATAGGCATGGCTCCGTTTAAAGCATTTTATGGAAGAAGGTGCAGGATTCCTGTTTGTTGGAATGAAGTAGGTGAAAGGAGTTTGACAGGACCTGAATTAGTACAAATTACTATTGAGGCTGTGGAGATAATAAGGAAAAGACTTAGAACAGCCCATAGTAGGCGAAAGACTACACAGATAAGCGTAGGAGACCTTTAGAGTTTAATGTGGGAGATTATGTATTCCTTAAAGTATCCCCTATGAAAGGAATATCTTGATTTGGAATGAAGGGTAAGTTAAGCCCTAGATTTGTTGGACCTTTTGAGATATTTGAAAGAATAGGAGATGTAGCTTATCGTTTGGCGCTGTCTCCAAAATTAGGAAATTTACATGATGTGTTCCATGTATCGATGCTAAGAAAGTTTCAGTCGAATCCTAATCACATACTCGATCATGAAGCCATCAAAGTGGATGAGAAAGTGAGGTACGTTGAGGAGCTTGTGCAAGTACTGGATCGAAAGGAGCAAATCCTTAGGACCAAGAAAATTCCACTAGTTAAGATATTATGGCGACATCATGATGTGGAGGAAGCCACATGGGAAAGTGAAAATGAGATGAGGGAAAAGTACCTCGCTTGTTTAAAGAGACATAGGCAATGTCGATTTCGAGGACGAAATTCTCTAAGGAGGGGAGAATTGTGGCATCCTAAAATTTCATAGCAACCACTTGGATATACCCCATGAATAGGTGATGGAAGTGCCATCGACCTATGTTATGGTCATTGGCTAATAGATTATAATTTAATCAAGGCCAAGCATTTAATGGACAGTTATTTCGTTGGAAATATATCCTATGTCCATGTGTGATTAAGAATTTGTATTAAAGGATAAATTGATAAGGAAATTCTATTTTTGGCCATGAACTTTATAAGCTGGATTTTCATTGATTTATATTACAAAGTTTTATGGCCAAGTGAATAAGTGTAATTAGGTATTTATATAAGTGGAAATTAAGGTGGATTATTAGGAATAATTGTGGGCTAGGTATTTGAGAACCAAATCAGCCCAAGACAGCCCACAATTACCCACCATTCGGCCGACCAAGCCCAGCCCAAGGAGCCCATGAAGTAGTCGACTGAAGGAGGGAGAGGCCCGGCCCATTGAGCCCATCAACCTGCATGAGAAAAATGACAAGTGGCAAGAGAGATTAGCCAAGTGTCTAATGCCATGCAAATCAAATGATTGCTAATGATGAAGGCGAAAGAAAATAGGAGGGGCGGAGTGAGCGAGGGGTTGTCGCACGGGGAGAGAAAGCCGAGAGAAAGAGAGAGAGTTGTTGCATGAGAGAGAGGGAAACCGAGCGGCCATGCGAGAGAAGAAGATGAGAAGGAGACCGGTTGCTTTGCTGTGCGTCCACCTAGCTGCCACCGTCGAGTCCGCCTTGTCCCGCCGTCGTGCTTCCTGCGATTTTCTTTGGACTACAGGCAAGTAGAGTCCGTTAGCCTACACTTTGCTTGCTGTAGTTGTGATGTTGAAGGCTGGAAACTCGAGTGAATGGTGGTAGTTTTCCAAGTGAGCTGTTGCATGTAGGAACAGTCCGACCTTTGGTGATTTCGTGAGCTGTATGCAATTTTCTAGCTGGAATCTCACTTTGACTTCTTGATAAAAGTTGTAGAGGATTTCTTGAGGGTTAACATATCAAAATTTGAGGAAACACGGACAAGTATTTTTTGGTGAAACTATTTTTCTTCAAAGATACTAGATCTGGAAACTGTTATGTTGATCCCTTGCAATTCTATGAATTTTGTGGAATTATCCAGTCCGAATTTGATCTCGTATCCTTGATAAGAGTTGTAGATGACATCTTGAGAAACAACATACTGAAATTTGAGAATAAACAGACCAGTATTGATTTGGGAAATGATTTTTCTTTGAAAGGGATCAAATCCGGAGATTGAGCCGAGGGTTAGGGTGAGTTGTAATAATCATATCTTTTAATCCAGAATGAATTATACTTCAATTTCTTCTCAGGACTTATTCCTCTAGGTCTTGGATATAACATATCAAAATTTCAGAATTTATTAAGATAATTTGCTAATTTTTCCAGAATTTTAATGAAAAGAGTGCATTCTGTTTTATCCGAAATTGCTCTATTTTCAAGAATAAATGAATTGCTCTGTGAAATATGATGTCTTGGCTGGTTATTTATGATGCATATGTGGTGACATTTGGCATATCATATGACATCAAAAAGGCTGGTTTAGACCTCTGATATTATTGCATCAAATGCTGATTTGAAAATGACATATATATGTGAATATGAAATATGATGATGATAATACCATCGAAGGTGTGAGCCAACGATGCCCCGGGAGTGTTGGGATGCTCGGAGTGTGTGTGCCAGATGCCCGAAGGTGTGTGCCGAAGGGTTCTCGGGAGTTTCGAGATGCCCGGTGGTATATCGGTATGTAATTCTAGGGGATGCCTGGTGGTATGTCGGTACGTAATTCCGGAAGGCAAGGGTAACCATTTTCATGGCGAGCCTCGGCGATTCCTCGTGATGCCAGGTGGGATACGAGATGCTCGGAGTGTGTGTGCCGGATGCCCGGAGGTGTGTGCTGGAGGTTCCTCGCGACGCCAAGTTGGGTGCGAGCAATATATGAGGGATGCAAACACTGGTCCCTGGGAGAATGATGAGATCCTTTTGAATATCAAAATGGGAATTGAATCATGCATGTGTGTGTGTGCATATAGCATGTCGTATAATTACCTGTGAGATTGAGTTGATACTATTTTGCATTGAGAATGTGATCATGATGGCATTGAATGGATCTCATGAGGATATGTACATGATTGGGTGGATGACATGAATCATGCATATGGGTATGTGCATATGGCATGAGATATTGTCCATGAACTTGAATTGGTATTGCTTGGCATAGGAAATATGATTAGTAAGGTCGTGAATGAATCTCATGGACATTAATGTATGATGGCATGGATGATATGTGCATTTCGCATGAAATTGTGGTTGTCTTGCCTGTTGCATTGTATAGTTTGATGGATCTTTACTGCTGAGTGGTTGTACTCACCTCTTTGGGGACCAACATTTCAGATTGAGCGATGCCTCTAGCACCTGTCACACGTGGTACATTCTATGGCTTACCATATGATGTTGAGGTCGAGTGCACGGAGCACCCCTGTGTCGGTGTTCGTGGTTTGGTGCTTATCCAAGTTCGTGTTTTTGGTCATGTATGATGTGGGCCTACCTAATGGCCTTGTAGTTCAAAAGTTCCTTTTTGTACACGTTCGACGTGACGGACTGATGATGGGGATGCTGCTACCGCCACCGGCCGATGCACCGGGTTGGGTGTGATTGGAGCGTGTGACGGTGGAGGACGACGCTTTTTGGGATGGCCTACACTAGCTGATGGATTGATGTACATGCCTGATGTATAGTCGGGTACTTTTTGTGCATAGCCGAGCTTAGTTATAGTCTTGGCCTTTTTGTTGTACCGACTCGTGAAATCCATCTTAGTTATGTAAATAAAAGTGATTCGGCCCTAAAGTATATATATCTATATGAAAGGTTGTAGTTGGCGTGTATTGCATTGTATTATTTGGTTTGAGTACGGGTTAGGGAGATGATGAGTATGCTTCCATTATATGAACTGCGCTGGGACCGATTAAGGTAATACAAACCCCTAGGTTGTATATGGTATCGGAGAGGCTTGTCAATAGGGCAAGTAAAAGGTAAGCGAACGTGGCGACCCTAACGGATTGGGGGTCGTTTGAGGGTGCCACACTATAATCCATGCACTAGTTATTGAATTTGTATTGCCAAGGAGAGTACCTAAAAAACTTGTAGTCTTGTCATTTGTGGTCAAACGATCCAGAGCCCTCATAATATTCTGGTACTGATCTTGGGTAATTGGTTGGTGTGCCCCATTAGTCCTCAGTGCTAAAACCTGATAAGCATAAAACTCTTTTTCCTTTTTTTTCTTTATCACCCGGCTTGCCATGTAGTTTCTAGCAAGTTTCAATTGTATGGTGTGGATGTCTCGCAATATTCACAAAATTTTCCTTTATTATTTGAAATTTGCCTACCTAATCTCGTGATGCCGTGGCATGACCTGGTCCGTTGGATCCCATATAGACGAGTGTTGATGTGGCCGATTTAGGGTCATTAGATTCGGGCGCACCAAAAGAGAGATATCCACCGTTGGATCCAAGCGGGTTGATGGGTGAAATTGGACCATTGGATGGCTTCTTCGATCATGGCCGTCCATTTCATGGGTTCTTAGGGTTCCCACCTGTTCGTCTCACGGCCATTAGATGCCCAAGGCCTTTGAGGCTTCCACCTACAAGGGCATCATCAAGAGCGACTCCATCTGTTATTCTTGCGTGCTCGGCTATCGCCAACCTTTGACTTTCTTCTTGAACGGCCGGTTGGTAAATTCGGCCGGGCGACGATGTTGGCTCCATCGTCAAGATTTGTGACCTAAAGGTAGCATATGTCTCATTCAAGCTTAGTAAGAACTGTGTCACTTTCTCCCTTTCCTTTATGGCCCTATATCGATGAAGTGTTGTTTTAGGTTCGACGAGTCATTCCTCGGCCGCCTCAAGCTCGTTCCAAAGAGCTAAGAGTCGATTGAAGCAAGCGGTAACCGTGAGGTTCCCTTGCTTCAATTCGGATAGAGCTTGTGTTATGGTGAATAGCTTCACCTGATCGAGCCATTTATACACCTCATGGATGCTTTTCCATAAGATTCTCGAGTCCTCTGTCGAAGGAAGCCCCGTTGCGACATCGGCATCGGGCAATTTCCAATCTAGGTACATACCAATTGATTGCATCGTTGCTAGTGCGGTTGAAGACGTTCATCTGTCGGGTAGGGCACAAATCCATTGAGAAATCCCTCTTTGTCTTTGGTACTGAGAGCTCGACGGAAATCGTACGCCTAGGTGCTATAGTTGTCGGGGTCGGTGAGTTGCAGTTGAATAAGCTTCAAATTTAGTCCATCCGTTGGCAATGTGAAGAGTGGGTTGCTGGCTTTGGGCCCGCCACTGCTGCCAAGGGGAAACAGGTATGGTACATAGCCAGGTCCAAAAAACGGGTAGGGATTTGGCCCTTGACCTGATATGGACCTGATCCTTTGAACCTACGTATGTCACGCCCCAATCTCGAGCGCGCGCACATCCATCGGTGGTTGACTAAATTGCGACGTTCCTAAGACACGTTGCCGACCCAATCGATTCATGCACAAGCGGAAGCGAAAGAAACAATCCTCAGACAACAATCAACATGGGATAGAAAAAGCAGGACAACAGATTTTCACAAAAACACTTTTATAAACACACCGGGTTTATACACAGAGGCCAAAAAGCAAAAAGGGCTACCAGACTACTCTACCTCGGACCCTATCTACTTGGGATCCAGGTTCCCTATGACGCCGTCAGGTAGGTCAGTTACCCTCTCACTCGCAGCGGTGTTGACCGCGAAAGTGGGGACATCGAAACCCTGCAGGGGACCTTCCCGGACCCTATTAGGCCCATGACGAAACCACGCCCTATATCGATGAGGTACCCACTGTGGTAGGCCCTCATTGACCCAAATAATGGTCACGATGAACTCATGGTGTCATGTCTTGAGCCCCGAGCGTGCGAACATCCTTCGGTGGTTGATAGAATTGTGATGTTCCCAGGACGCGTCACCGACCCAATCATTTTATTGCACATGCGGAAGCGAACTCATAACATATATACAATTCAAGTTAGTCCTACAAGTCTATACACTAAGGTCTATTCTAAAAGAACTACCGGACAACCTCTACTTTGGATCCCTTTGACTTTGGCTTAGGATCCCCCATGACATCCCCCGGTATCTCCAGACTAAGGACCTAAAAATATTTAAACCACGATGGGGTGAGAATAAATCTTAGTGAGTCAACACTCTAAACCCCGATTAGGACGAGAATTCACTTGGAGGTGCCCTAAACATACCCCACTCGAACTTACCTCACCTCAGCACCTTCCTGCATATTAATGCATCACATAAACATTTATACATACAACAAATGCATTCAAGAACTAGAACACATCCCATCACTCATCAAACAATTCATGAGAGTTCTGTTTATAAGGCCAAATTGTTATGACACGTCTCATTCCGTGCTACACAATTTCGTCCCATAATCAGGCATGGGTAGCTCATATCGGTGGTTCAATCCACACCCGATATTCACTCTCAATATTCAAACTCCAAACTTAAACTCAACATCCCAACTTAATATTCTGACTCCACATTCCAACTCAATGCTCAATATCAGACTCAAGGTTCTAGAGGTGCTCCCACGAAGTTCCGATATTGTGTGGCACTTACTCCCTAACCACAATCAGCCACAGTCCAAAGTACTAAAGGTGGCTCCCACGAAGTCACGCTGTCATGTAGTACTTAGTTCTTGACTATAATAAGCAATAACTCAAGGTACTAGAGGTCGCTCCTATGGAGTCACGTTGTCGTGTAGCACTTAGTTCTTTACCTGCTCACAACCCATTCCATTTCCTCAACACATCTTATGTGATTGCCTCAATTCATCCTCTCATCTTTCAATAGTCATCATATAATCACATATCATCCTTCAACAACCATCTTTTGCCATGACCATAAACCATTGCCATGGCACAACCATTCCCACATCATCATGCACAAGTTCCAAGCATGTCACAAGTCAATCATATCATTAAATATACGCAATCCAGCACATTGTACCCAGAACACCACAAAGCCATAACCGACTCTAACTGGCAGAATGGTCCACTCGTGCGTCTCCGAGTTTAAATTTAGAAAATTAATCAAACGAGTTTAGAAAGTTTTCAAATTTTAATATGTTGTAAAGGACACATAAAAAAACATTTTTTATGGAGACACCTCAGCCCAGATCTCTCTGGATTAAGAGTAGTAAATCGCTCAATCCAGTACAAAAACTGGGTCTGTTTCCAAAAAATCTGTTTTCCAAAATCAGTTTGGTCCAAGACCCAAAAACTATCCGTTTTCTCTAAAATTTGATTATGTTAAACTAAAAGATGTGAAAAACAACTTTTATGAAGAAACCATTTCAAAATTTGAATCATAAGAGTTGATAAAAATTCCTTGAATCCCAAAAGGTCACAGATTCCAGCACAGTCCGAAATTTTGTTTGCAAATGACAGAGTTAAAATATCATTCTTTTAAATCTCTAAAAATCTTGAGTAAAATATCTGTCATATCTGAAGATGTCTAAAACATTTCTCAAGAAGAATCAACCTCAAATTCGTAACCCATTTCGATCTACAAAAATGGTAAATGGTGAGGGTCCAGTGAATTGATCAGGGAAAAAACCACTCAATTGGACTAATCCGTCCTCATTAGTGCTAATCTCACAAATTAGATTAACACTGATTCATATTAAGGCTAATCTAACCATTCTAGATTAACACTAATCCATCTTAAGATTAGTCTCACTTAGTACTAATCTAATTAAGCTAATTAACACTAAACTAACCCCCTAAGCGTAATTGACAACCTAATCAAGGATTAGGGAAGGCGATGAAGAACCATAACTACGACGTCACCAACAGAGGCACGATCGGCATGGTGAAAGTGGCGGCCATGGCTCAAACCCACGGCCAAGGGGGAGAGGGCTCGGCTTGGGGGTGGTGGTGGCGGTTCGAGCAATGGCGGCCGGTCGGCCAAGCGAGCGGCAGCAAGAAGCAGTGATGGTGGCTTGAGGACGGTGGCGCTTGCGACTTGAAGCTCACGGCTAGGGGGAGAGGCTTGGTTCGCGGCGGCTCACGGATGGTGGTGATGGCACAGTGAATGGCGAACGACGCAATTCCAAGCTATGGACGGAGGTGGCGTTGTGGTGAGTTGGGGGTGTGGGCGGCGGTGGTGCTAGTGGTGAGGAGTTGGGCAACAACCAAGAAGCTAAAGGAAGTAAGAAGAAGAAGAAGAAGAAGAAGAAGAAGAAGAAGAAAGGAGGAGGAGGCTCGGTCGAGAGAGAGGGGAAGAAAGAAGAGAGAGGGAGAGAGAGAATAAAATAAGAGGGAAAGGGGGTGGCGAAGGGTGGCGTGGAGAAGGAGGGAAAGAGAGAGAGAGAGAGAGCGAAAGAAAAGGGAAAGGGGGTGAACGGCGAAGGAGGAGGGAGAATCACTTGGGGGAGGAGGAGAGGGAGAAGAGAAAAAGGGAGAGAGAGAGAGAGAGAGAGAGAGAGAGAGAGAGAGAGAGAGAGAGAGAGAGAGTAATAATAATAATATTTTCTTCACAATCTCGGATTTTTCATCCGATAATTTCTTTTCCAAAATTTCAGACTCGTCAATAATTCGACGGACGATGAGATGACGTCCAATAATTAAATATGGAAACCCTTGAAAATTTGATACCCGAAATCGAATTAAATTTCTTGGTTAAAATCAATCAGACGTGATTTTAATACAATTTAGCCTACAAGGTAGCTTTTGGGGATTTTACCGCGGTTATATCCCTTAGTGCCTTCACCCCATAAGTGTCATGCCTCGAACCTCCAGCGTGCGTACATCCCTTGGTGGTTGATAAAATTGCGACGTCGCTGAATGCGTCACCGACCCATTCATTTTAATGCACATGTGGAAGCGAACGATTACCCCTGATAGCAACTAATACGGGATAGAAAAGCATGAAACAATTTCACAACCACAACACTTTTATAAACAAGCTGGTCAGTCTACAAAAAGATCGGCTTCCTAAAAGAGGTTGTCCTATGACCTACTAGTTAGACACAATCGCCAATCCTTCGAACTCCACCTCCACAGACTCCGGGGGCTTCGGGTCCTCCACAACTGTCATCTAAGGACCTGAAAAGGGTAAGCCCACAATGGGGTGAGACAATGTCTTAGCAAGTTCACTCCCTAAACACACAATACAGATGACTTACCTCGCCTCAGTTTCCTCCTGCACGTTAGTACAATTCATATATCACATAAGTGCAGTTTTAACACTCAGTCAAATGGAACGTCTCAATTCATATCTCCATCAATCTATCACATAGGGGTCCTGATTATAAGACTAAATCATTATGACACGTCCTATACCGTGGCACACAATTTTGTCCTATAATCTCGGCGCGGCTAAATCACTCATTCAAGCAATTCACAAAGGTTTTGATTATAAGGCCAAATCGTTATGACACGTCCCATATCGTGTCACACAATTTCGTTCCATAATTTGGCATATTTACTCAATCAATCACGTGTTCCAATTGATTACAGCCACACAGGCACAATCTACCTGACACATAACAATACGGCCACATAGGCACAGCCTACCTGACACATAGTAGTCTTCCAGCGTAACTGGGTGTCGTCTCGCACCATCGAGCACGGCTACGTCTACTTTAAGACGACTTTCCACATAGGAGCATCGGTCCAACTTCTACTACGACTGGAACCCGT
This sequence comes from Eucalyptus coolabah, assembly GCA_014182585.1. Lineage (NCBI taxonomy): Eukaryota > Viridiplantae > Streptophyta > Magnoliopsida > Myrtales > Myrtaceae > Eucalyptus > Eucalyptus coolabah. The sequence goes on along the minus strand of CM024622.1, from coordinate 37,604 downwards.
AGTCAAGGGCTTTCCACATAGGAGCATCGGTTCAGCTTCTACTGCGATTGGTATCCGTAGTCGAGGGTTTTCCACATGGGAGCATTGCCTACTCGACACACTGCGGGTGATGGATTCTCTTAACCAGCACACGATCATCCAATTCTGGCCCAGGATATCGTGCATTGCACTCAAATGCCTCACTTAAAATGATGTGCTTGGCCTATTTTCTTTATATTAAACAAGCCTTGTGAAAATCATCATGTGTGGGTACACGGTCAGATCGGATCTTAAAACCGATATCATTCCATTTTAAAAATCCAACTGTTTAATATAGCACCTAAAAACATTTACGGTGTCAAAACCCGACGCCTAGTATTTTCTAATTAAATACCATAAATCCATAATTTCGAAATAATAACTCAAAAATTCACAATCATCACTCAATTGCACAATTCAACAATCAATTACACGAACTAACCACACCACAAGAATTGGCACGAAATTCTAACGTCCAAATATACCGGTACAATTTCCAGAAAATATTAAATAATTAAATAAATTAACAAATTAGTTAAATAAATATTAATTAATTAAATAAATGCAAAATAATTAAATAAATGCCTAATTAAGCAATATACATTAATCTAATTGCCTAATTAGACTTAATTAAATAACCTACTAAACTAAATAAATCACCTTATCTAATTAGCCTTTAACTAAACTAATCTAACAACCTAATTAGCTTAATTAACTAACTAATGACTAATTACATTAATCTAACCACCTAAACCAATCTTAGGCTATGCTAATTATCCACTAAGCATAATTAACATCCTAAGCGAGGTTTAGCAAGTAAACTCATCAGATTTGTGAGCTGGTGAGTTCACGAAGATGGCGACGCGGAGGTGAGCGAGACTTGAGCCTAGAGCGACACCAAGGGAGGTTCGGAAGGGACCTAAAATGGGCCACAAAGCCGAACACCCCTTGCTGGCCTTCGGTTCTGTCCAAGGACCAAGAGGCTACTCGGCCTTGGCTACGCTGCGGCTAAAAAAGCGGCAAGGCGTGACCAGGTGGCGACGGCAAGGGCTCGGGGACAGTTACCAGGTGGCGGCGGCAAGGGCTCTAGGCGTCCAAAGACAGCATGATGAGTGGCGATGTGGACGGATGGAGGCCTCGGGATGATTGGAGATGCATGGAACAGCACGCGACGGGACAACAAGTTAATGGGGTTTGCTGGCTTGGCGGGCGCACGGGTGGTCGATGGTGGCAACGGACGGTTGGACAGCAACGTATAACGGCTAGACAACAGCCTGGACGACGGAGGTGGCACGGAACAGCGAGCTGGGCTCACGAACGAGCGGGCACGCGAACAGAGACGGTGCGGCGTGCGAGCGGCAAAGACGGCGCTCGATGGGCTCGAGCAAAGTGCTCGGTTGAGGCTGGCTGATCTTGGCTATTCTTCCCTGGTTCTTTGAGCTCTCAACAAGCACAATAATGGAGAAAGCAAGCCAAGGGAAGAAGAAAAAGTGTTCAGTTAAACGGGGGACCCCAAATAACCTCTAGCCCTCCAAAGCTTCCTCAACAAGCCTCCCAAGGTGGCTGAAATGTTATACCCTTCCAAGGCTACGAATTTTGTACATTTCCTCTTCAATTTCATTCAAATCGTCTTTAAATTAATCCAAATTGGTGCCCATAAATTCAGCCAAGGTGGTCACACTTAATTCAACATTTTTCCTTACCAATTAGTCCAACTTAACAGTCAAAGGTGCGCTAAAAAATGGTCCCTCGAATTTCCCGGTGCAATTCTCGAAAATTTGAACTTGCCAAATGTGGCACCCCAAACCCTCGCAGGTCGGCACAGGCACCAAACATTCACCTTATCTCATCCCTTATAAGAAGCGTCGTAAATCATAGACATTTTTTTTTTTTTTGAAAACGGTCCCAGCGCGACTCACATAGCGGAAGCAAAATATGACATCGCCATCTCTCCCCTCCATTAACCATGACACAATTGCACACCACTAATTATCATAATAAAGACAAAACCATGACACTTTATTTACATATTTCTCAAGATGGGCTTTCCTGGGCCGATACATCAAAAGAAAGACCAAGACACGAAGCCACACTTGGCCTAAACCCCAAAAAGAAACTGTTGACCCACTATGATTCACATGTAAGATCTCCCATCACTAGTATCGGCTAACCATCCCAAAAAGTTTCGGCTCCTACTCGTCACGTCCAGGTCCTCACACCCATCCCGGTGCATCAGGCGGTGGCGGCGGTAGCATCCCACGCATCACCCCGTCTCGGCGAACATGGACGAATATGAACTCTTGGACAACAGGGCCTCCAACCAGGCTTACGTCGTACATAACCAAACAACGGACTCTAATATACGTCAGTCTGGGAATGGAAGGACAGTGAAACTCCTCGCACTCGACCTCAACATCGGAAGGTAGGCCATAAAATACGCCCCTCGTGATAGTAGGGAGCGGCATCCTACTAATCTGAAATGTTGGTCCCCAAAAGGGGTGAGTACAGCCACTCAGCAGGTAAAAGAATCCAATAACGACTCAAAGCATCATACAGTACAGTCATAGCATAATACATGTCATACATGCATTCTAGGCATCACTTACCTTGAAGCCATGCATATACCATCATACATCTTCATCACAATCATAACACATACATGCCATGATCATAGGTTATGATCATCGTGTCATATCATATATCATCATCATCAAGTCATCATCATATCATACACATGTCGTCATCATCATCATCATCATGACATCATCATCATCATGTCATATATCATACCATACACATGTCATCATTATATCATATCATATATCATCATGCCATAGGTGATCATCATCACATCATATCATATGTCATCATGCCATAGGTCATCATCATTACATCATATCATATATCATCATGCCATAGGTGATCATCATCACATCATATCATTTATCATCATGCCATAGGTGATCATCATCACATCATATCATGTATCATCATGCCATTGGTGATCATCGTCACATCATATCATGTATCATCATGCCATAGATAATCATCATCACATCATATCATGTATCATCATGCCATATGTGATCATCATCACATCATATCATATATGCATGATTCAATTTTCACTTTTAACTTTCAATTCGATCACCACATCTTCCTTACTCAGAACCATCAATTTTATCCCACACTTTACACTCGCACACAAAAACATAAAAATATCCATAAAAATACTCAGAAATCATAAAATTAATGCTAGTGATAGACAAGACAATAAGGTAATAATTCCATGAAAAACACAAGGCCAATCGAATTCCACACAAAAACATAATTCACACAAATACAGCATGTAATTTCGGACAACAACAGAATGTACAGTTTCCAAAATAATTCAATTAAAATATCCAAACGACCTCAAAAAATTATGAAATTTTACCAGGTTATAGCCAAGACTTCTAAGAAAAATTTTTTTTACATTATTTTCTACAGTCACACGAAGCTTCTGGATCTAACACCGAAACATCCAGTGCATGCTTCTCCGAAATACTTAGTTTTCACCTACCCATACTTCTTCGTTTCCTCTGAAATTTGGATATGATTTACTTAAAGATGTTCTCTACAAGTTTCATTGAAGGTATCTAAGTCAAATATCCAGAGTATAGTCATCATATGAGTCCATGAAGTCTCGGTGTATAACAGCACATCTCCAGATTTACCGTCTTCAAGAGTAAGTCGATTCACTAGGTTGTACTTGTTCATTTTACTTCAAATTTTAGTATGTTATAGTTTAAGATGTCAGCTACAACTTTCATGAATAAATCAAAGCCAAAATCGAACTCAAAACATGCATTCAAGCTCTCACAAAATTCTGACTCATACGGTTCATGCGAAAATATTCCAGATCTAGCATCTCCGTAGGATGAGATTTTGACCCCACAAATCTCCATAATTTTTCACCAAATTTGAGTATCTTGTAGTTTAAGATGTTAGCTACAACTTTCATAAAGAGATCAAAGCCAAAATCGAACTCAAAACATGCATGCAAGCTCTCACAAAGTTCTGACTCGGACGGTTTTATACGAAAACAGCATGCACCAAGAACAAAACACATAGCTTCACTCCCATGCCTCCAAATAATCCTAGATTCCGACCATACATACAAAATATTGGTGCAAGAGTAGGAAATGGATTCCCAACTTGCCTCTAGACTGAACGGACAGCAACAAGTGGACGGCACACGGCGGCGAACGGGCGGCACACGGAGGCGAACGGCGGCGTGCGGCGGCGAGTCCTCCTTCTCTCGGCCTCCCTCTCTCGGCCTCACTCTCCCTCTCTCTCGCACGGTTTCTCTCTCCCTCTCTCACTTGGCCAAACCGGCCACCTCTCTCTCTCTCTTCCCTTTTATTTCCCTAAACTTCATCATTAGTAATCATCACATGCCACTTAAATGGACCAATGCATGGAGGCTCTTCTTGCCACTTGGCAAGACACATACATGGGCTGGCCATCCTCCTTCTTGGGCCTCAATGGGCCGGCGACAGCCCTTCCGTTGGCCTCCATTTGGGCCGACCAGCTTGGCCCATCTTAGGCCCATCCCCCTTGGGCCTAAGACCCAAGCCTATTTACCCTAAAATCAACCTTTTTAAATCTCTATTTAAATTAAAGTATTAGATTACAATATAACATAATTATACACTTGAAATTATAATTCCATAAGTTCCAATTTGTCACACATACTTGGTCAAAGATCTTGGTATCATTTTATTTATAAAATTTTTAATTTTATGAGGTACGTAGCCAAGCATAAATTATTCTCATAAACACAAGCACATATCACTTAACCTTAAAAGAAAACTAATGGCTAAAGCATAAACCATAGGTAATTTCATTACCTAATTATAAACTTTAATACACCTTAGAGCTTGTCTTTGAATTTTGGGATGCCACACCAAAAAATCTTCGGAAGATGAGTCGACATTCCTAAAATAAATTGTGACACGCCACAACTTTTGATTTCTGAAACAAAATTCAGTTTCGTGGTTAATTTCAATCGGACGCGATTTTAGCATGACATAACCTACCTGGTAGCTTTTAGGAATTTTAGCCCTTTTGACATGTGGTCGATTATTTTCGATCCACAACGTGCATCTTCGACTCATAGGTGACTCTCGGTTGTCGTAAAAATCTCAAGATCTTAAATACGGACATAGGGTACAAAATTGATAGAAAATCAGTTTAGTGCCATTCGACCTAGTTTTGCAATTAAGTGGAATCACCCACTCTTAATTATATGCCTCTATCGAATCGATCTATCTCCTGTCTCTAATCGATTTTGAAGGTGCCGTATTGACCTTTGCAGATTAATATGGTCGAGTAGTCGATTTTTGGTCGAATTCTCAAGTCTATTGCGTTTATATTCCTTAATGGCTTTACTTGATAGGCTAGTTTTCTCGTGAGTAGCCAACTCAGAGAAAAGAACTATAGATGTGTCGATGAGAATTCCGACTTATCCTATCAAAAATAGAACCTGAAAATTAGGATGTTACAATAAGCGCGTCGGTGAGAAGCCCATTTCATTTTGTCGAAATGGGGTCGAAAATTCGGGATGTCACACATGGAGCTAGGGACTCTCGGGACAGGACGTCGCTACTCTGCTCACTAAACCCCCTCGGTTGCCCAAAATGTGAAAGGGCTAGTAACAACACCTAGAGGGGTGGTGAATAGGTGTTAAGAAAATTTTACAAAATTCAGTAGAAGTATTTCACTTTAAAAAAATGACAGACTATGAACTAGTTCAGATTATAGTAGTTAGTTAAAACTATGAACTAAATAAAGGAGTTTGGGGAAGAGAATAAGAACACGGAGTTTATAGTAGTTCAGCTTAGATCAAGCCTACGTCCACTCTCCCGTGCTAACAGCTCACTGGCTGGATTCCACTAAGAAACAAAAGAGATTTTACAGCTTGGTGATCTCAACTTCATAGTGAAGAGTTTGCTTCTCTTTCACGAAGTCACACTATAAGTTTGTCTCTCTTTTGAGTACAAATTTGAGCTTCAATGAAATAGTAAGGAACTAGCACACTTCGACTTTGAAAATTTTCTTTCACGCACTTATCGAATGACTAGAGACTTCTTCTTTAAATTCTCCTTCATGCCTTCTCGACCGTTGGCATTTTCCAAAGGAATTCATCCAATCAACTCATTGGACAGAATCAATTAAGGAGATCTTAAGCCGTTTAATGATTGTGATGAAAGCCCGTCAATCCTATTTGCCCATACAATCAGGATTTTGCTTTCCATAAGTAGAACTTTCCAAGTTTGCTTGGCTTCCATAAGATTTAATTATCGAAATTGATTCTAATAAAGATAGTCAATCATGTAGGTGCTATATCCAACCAGAAAGTCATCCATAAGTCATACAAATCAAATTCTTGAAGAAAGAAAGATTCTTGCATCTGGATAAGTCTTCATTCTTGAGTAGCCTTCGTCTGGAATTTGTCGATGTGGGCAGACTTTGAACCTAAAGTCCTGGCAGTCTTTAGACTTTGACACTAAAGTTTGGAAGTCTTTAGACTAGATTTTCGATAAGTTTTGTTAACTTCAAAACAATAAATGAGTTTTCTCCAACAATCTCGCCCTTTTTGATGGTGAGAAAACTTTCCTATAAATTTAAGAACTTTTGACTTACAAAACAACTTTTAAGCAGTACATGATAACTTATAAAAATAAGTTAATTAGGATCTGGATAGCATCAATTCTGAAACCATAGAAAACATGTTAATCTTGAAAAGATAAGACAAATATCAAGACTTAAACAACTATCCATCCATAATCATTACCACAAAAGTAAGTTGCTGCAAACATCAACGTTAAATAGAATAAAAGTTCAACAAAGTTGAAGTCAAACAAGTCAAATTCAAACAAATTAAATCTACACGTTCTCCCCTTTTTGTCAGCAACAAAGTTGATGTATGCTATCAACATTGGCTATAAGTTCTCTCTACCACACACTATCCTAATGCATACATACAGGATACTGTTGAAGGATAAGGGACAACTTCCTTATTCAGCTCTTATCACTCAACTCTTCAGAAACTTCAAGATTCATCTTCCCAATATTCTTTATGTTAGAACCATTGCTCCAATGGTGGTTGTACAGAAAATGATTACTAAGATGCGTCTAAAGGAGCTTAACAATGTTTTGGAGAGCACTAAGGAGAAGTCCTTGTGAAGGCAAAACAAGACTCGCAAAGAGCAAAAAGAAAAGGCAAAGAGCCCATAGGTGCTCCAATCAAGAAAAGGAGAGCACTCATCTTGCAGGACAAAGAAGATGAGGACAACATCACTCTCTCCACTTTTGCTTTAAGAAATTTACAGAGTTATATCAACTTTCAAGAGAGAGAGAACTGAGAGCACAGAGAAGAGACAGAGCAGAGAGATGAAGAAAAGGAAGAGGATAAAAGAACAGAGGAAGGAGAGAGAGGAAAAGAACAAGAACAAGAAGAGGGTCAAGATGATTCTCTTAAGCCCACTTTTGTTGAGGTCTTGGAAGAGACATGAGGAGGAACTACAAGAGAAGGAAGGGGACAACATCACCTTAGTGCTAAAGAAGACCAATAACAAGAAGAAGAATACTTTTCTCCACCTGAATGCACAATAACAGGGGAGCTGCTGATAAACGAGATATTTCTTCACCTATCCTCACTAGTGATGTTAGTAGATCTCCCGTAGATCTTGAGGTATCCTCTCCTAGTTCTAGTGATCAAACGGGTGATATTCCCTCACATCTCAAGACTCCTGGAATTGATTCTGCTAGACCCAGTGCCATATCAGAACCAACGGCAGACTTTCAAAGGCTGCTAGATCTTATTTTGGATTTAAAGGGTCAGCAATATGGTTTTGAAATGGAGATGAAAAACATGATGACAGTTTTTAAGTCAACTTCAGACTCTTTGCAAGAGCAGCTACAAGCCTTGAAGACTCAAGTGCAGGAGAATGCAAAGGGTGAGGACATTCAACAACTGAAGGAAGCTTTGAAAAATCTTGAGGAGACTATCAAATCTATGGGGGATTTCCAGATCGTTCGCATCCCCAAGCAGCCTTGATTTTATCAATCTCTTTTTCACATTTTCTCCACTTTTTGCTGTTGACAAAAAGGGGGAGAGTTATGCGGATTTGGCTTGCTTGCTTGACACTTTTTGATGACATTTCTGTTTGGTTTGTTTGGTTTTGGACTTTTGACTTTGGACTGGTTTACTTTTGGACTTTTGGACTATGGACTATTGTTAGATTGTGAATCTTTTTTATGCTTGCAGGTATTTAACTTTGTAATATAGATTGTGACCGGATAAGTTATTTACTTTGCAGGTTTAACATGTTTTCTGTGGTTGTAGAATCAAAGTCATCCAGGACCTAATCATCTTATTTTTATAAGATATCACGTTTTGTTTAAGTATTGTTTTGTAGGTAAAAAATTTTCAAATCTGCAAGAAAATTTTGTCATCATCAAAAATGGGGAGATTGTTAGAGAAATTTCTTTATTATTTTGAAGCTGACAAAAATTTTCCAAAAGTCTAATCAAGACCTACGTACTCAAGTGTTATAGTCTGAAGAACTCCATACTCTACTTGTTAAAGTCTGAAGACCGTAAGACTTTAACTATAATGTCTGCCCTCATTGACAGCTTTCCAACCGAAGAATGAAGACTTATCCAGATGAAGGATTATGTTCAAGGTTTCGGTTTGTATGATTTGGAAGACCTTGGCTAGATATAGCATTTACTTGATTGATAATTGGATCTTGTCCGATATGAAGATCTTTTGAAATGCAAAGTACACTTGGAAGGTTTTACTTATATAAACTAAAGATTCTAATTGTATGGGCGAACGTGATTAATGGGCTTTCATCACAAATCATTCAATGACTCGAAGATTACCTTAATTAATTATGTTCAATGGGTAGATTGGAAGAACTCCTTTAGAAAGTGCCAACGGTCGTAAAGGCATGGAGGAATATTTAAGGGCAACTCTTTAGTTGTTTGAACAAGAAGTGTGTGAAAGAAAATTTTCAAAGTCCGAGACTTCCTAGTTCTTTGCTATTTCAATTGTTGAGCTTTATTTGTACTCAAAAGAGAGAGCAAACACCCGTGAGACTTTGAAGGAGTGTAGTAGAGTCTCTACACTGTAAAGTCAAAGACGTGAGATTGTAAAATCTCTTTTGATCTATAGTAAAATCCAGCCAAAGGGTTATCAGGTGCGGGAGAGTGGACGTAGGGTTGATCTAAGCAAAACCACTATAAACATTGTGTTTCTATTCTATTTCCCTAAACTCCTTATTTCAATTCATAGTTTTAAATAACTATTCAAAGCTGATTGCATTCTTAGTTTATTATCTTCGACAGCAATTTTTAAGTCTTGCGAAAATTTCTTTCAACACCTATTCACTCCCATGTAGGTGTTAGTACTAGCCCTCTCGAAATATGTTGTTAACTCGGGATATGCAACAGTAGTTTCAGAGCAAAATTTTTCAAGTTGAAGGAGAGTCAGCTTCTCCCTTAAGTTCACTTTTATCGAATTCAAGAAATCAAAGTCAATTGATCGAGGGTTCATCACCCCTCTTTTCAGCAATTTGGAGTAAACTTTTCTGTGATATTTAGAACGAAACAAACTCGTTCCACCACCACGCACTTCAGCAGCAATGCCCAATCTTGGCTAGAAGTTCGAAAACATTCTCTCATCATCGTCTTTGCTCTCAGGCTGATTGAAAGAACTAAAGTGAGGATAAATAGGAAAGTTAGCAAACGTTCTATCTGTCGTTCCTTCAGGCGTTATTCCTAATCTTTCCATCAATCGCAAGAACAGAGTCTTATTCTTATATCCTCTTTCTTTCAAAAATTCATCAATAAAAGTCATAATAATACCACCTTGCTTCAACTGATTGTAAAGCTTATAAGGAACCCGGGGTTTCAAGGTTCCGACAGGTTCTACGTCTTCCTCGATTTCCTCTTTCAATGGCTGGCATGGAGGATTTTGAGTAGCATGCTATGGAGAATGTTGTGGAGAATCTTTTTCTCGGTCGATCAAAATGTGTAGGACCCTCGGGCACATTCCGTGGTCCCCTGCTTGAGATCTGAGATAACTGTTTTTTGAAAAGACATCTTTGCAGTCGTGGAGGCTTTCATGAACACGTTCGAGTGAAAAAGATGAAAACTTGCAGAACAAACTTGAGAGTAAAATGAGAGTATAAATTATGTATTCCAAGGTTTGAGCAAACGTAAATGAAGAAGAAAGACTTGACAAGAAATAAAGAAAGTAAAACAGGTAAACAAACTGTCATAAGGAAAAAGAAATCTGCCTTTTACAAAAATAAAAACTGCCAAAAATTCAAAAATTTGAAAAAGATAATTTCTAAAAATAAAATAAGCAAGTAATGATTCACATATCACCATACCTATTCGAAATTTTTATTCTAAAATTAAATTACCTGCATTGAATAGATATTAACTTACAAAAGTTATTTCTGAATATTTTGAGTCCGATCAACTTCGGACTTTAATTGGTAAAAGATATAATATTCGATGGTGCGAATATACTCAAATAGATTTTTCTCCAAAGTGGTTTTGTAAATATGTTTGCTAATTGATTCTTCAAGTTAATGAACTGAATCATAATCTCCCAATTTTGAACATGATCTCTTATGAAATGGTGTCGAATCTTTATATGCTTTGCCCTTGAATGAAAAATTAGGTTCTTCGTGAGATTAATAGCATTGGTGTTGTCACATTGATCTCGGTGCACGATTCTTTAATTCCAAAGTCTCTTAGCTGTTGTCTTATCCACAAAATTTGGGAACAACAGCTCCCGAGAGCCACATACTCGCTTCGCCGTTGATAGAGCTACAATACTCGGCTTTCTTGAGAACCAAGACACTAGCATGCTGCCCAGCAGTTGAGAAGTACCAGAAGTACTCTTTCTATCGACTTTACAACTTGTTAAATCTACGTCTGCATATTCAAGAAGAGTAATGTCTCATTCGTTGGGATACCACAGACTTAGCTTTGGAGTAGTCGCATGTATTTGATGATGCGTTTTGCAACACTTAAATGCGATTCTTTGGGATCTAATTGGATTCTAGCACAAATGCAAACACTTAATAAAATATCAGGTCTAGATGTCGTAAGGTAAAGAAGAGAACCAATAATGCTCCTGTAAAGCTTATGGTCTACTTTCTTTCCTCATTCATCTTTGTCCAAATTTGAAGAACTTGACATTGGTGTCTCTGTCTTCTTGCAATTCTCCAATCCGAATTTATTGATGAGATCTTTCGCATACTTCTCTTGGTGAATAAAGATACATTTATTTGATTGTTTAACTTGCAATCCTAGAAAGAAGGTTAACTCATCCATCATACTCATCTCGAATTTATCCTACATACATCTAGAGAATTTATTGCATAGATTTTCATTATGGGATCCAAAGATATATCGTCAACATAAATTTGAACTAGCAGAAAGTCTTTACCCTATTTTTTTATGAACAAATTAGTGTCTACCTTTCCTTTTACAAAACCATTTTGGGTTAGGAATTTACTTAACCTTTCATACCAGGCTCGAGGTGCTTGGTTCAGTCCATACAAAGCCTTTTTCAGTTTATAGACCGAGTCTAGCTTTCTTGGATCTTCGATCCGGTGGTTGTTCCACATAGACTTCTTCTTGAATAAATCCATTGAGGAAGGCACTCTTTACATCCATCTGGAATAACCTAAAATTTTTATAGCAAGCAAAAGCAAGTAATAATCTAATTGCTTCTAACCTCGCTCTTGGTGTATAGGTCTCATCATAGTCTATTCCTTCTTCTTACATATATCTTTTGGCCATGAGTCTTGCTTTGTTCCCGACCACTTTTTCTTTCTCATCCACCTTGTTCTAGAAAACCCATTTTATCCCGATAACATATTTACTTTTAGGTTTAGAAATTAGTTCCTAAACATTGTTGATGCTAAATTGTCTAAGCCCTTCTTACATAGCTTCAATCCAGTTTTTATCATATAGGGCTTCTTCTACTCTTTTGGGTTCTATCTTAGAAACAAGTGCTAAAGCACTGGACTCTTCTCACCTTTTGGATCTGGTCCAAATTCCTTCATCAATGTTGCCAATGATGAGATATGTGGGATGACTTAACTTATACTTCTAGTTACTTGGTGGGTCTCGAGAGTCTCGCCGATCCTCTCGCTTCGGTTGAATCCCCTAGATTTGCTTGTTATTGATCTCCGTAAGTCCGAACCTCTTCAGGGGAAGTAGACTTTGTTAAGTTTGGAATGGATTCAGATTCTTCAAGTTGAGTCTAATCTAGCTGATTTTTCATAGCATCTTGAAACTTAACATTCATGGATTTTTTCCATAGATTGAGTTTTCTTGTTGAAGACTTTATATGCTTTGCTTGAGGTTGAGTAGCTAAGGAAAATTCCTTCGTCGATCTTTCTTCAAACTTCCCGGTTCGATCATTTACATTTTTCAAAACATAACACTTACAGCCAGATACATGGAAGTAAGAAACATTTGGTTTCTTCCCTTTATACACTTCATAAGGAGTTTTCTCTAGAATAGGCCTCAAGAACACTCGTTGATGATGTAGCAAGCTGTAGAAATTGCTTCATTCTAAAATCGAGAGGAAATTTTTCTCTCAATAAAGAGTGTAGCCATCTCTTGTAAGGATCTATTCTTCCTTTCCATGACCCCATTTTGTTCTGGAGTGTATGGAGAAGAGAAAACATGCTAGAAACCAGATTCATCACAGAACCTCGCAAAATCTTGATTTTCAAACTCACCTCCATGGTCTGTTCGTATGCTTGAAATAATATATACTTTTTCATTCTGAATTTTCTTGGCAAACTTTGAGAAGTGAGAGAAGGGTTCAAACTTATTTGCTAGAAAGTAAACCCAAGTAAAGCGAGAGTAATCATCCACGATTACTAGGTAGTATCTTTTTCCACCAATACTTTGAGTTCTAGTTGGTCCAAAGAGGTCCATAAGCAGAAGTTGCAAAACTTGATTGGTAGAAACTTGATTTATAGGTTTAAAGGAACTTCTAACCTGTTTTCCCAGAACACATGAAGTGCATAATTAAGACTTTTGATAAGTTAGGTTGGGAAGACCACGAACAAGCTTCTTGGAAGAAATCTTGGCAATCTGCTTCATGTTAACATGGCCAAGCTTTCGATGCCAAATATTTGCTTCATCTTGAATGGATATAAGACACTGAGAACTTTCTGGTTTTTTATCCATAAGGTAAATATTCCCATGCCTTCGTCCAGTGAAAGATTGAGAGAAGTCTTTACTCGTTCCCGAATAGATGCCTTCTTGGAATTTAATTTTGAATCCAAAAGATCGCAAAGATGACTTATGCTGAGTATATTGTAATTCAGACCTTCTACCAATGAGACATTGTTGATAGTTAGGCTTACAATCTTCACAGTTCTACATCCAACAATTCTTCCTTTGTTGTTCCCACCAAAGGAAACTTTTCCACCATTCAATTGAACAAGTTTTATAAAGCAACTCGAATCTCCTGTCATGTGTCTTGAACAGCCACCATCCAAATACCATTTGATCTTCCTCTTGATAATGACCTGTGATCAAAATAAAAACTCAAGCTTTATTTGGTATCCATATTTTCTTGGATCCGGAGAGTTAGTATCAAACAAAAGTCTTTGCCCAATCCCTCTTAACAGGTCTCCAAGCCTTGGGATATTCCTTCTCGAAATTTTCTAAGCTGTTACAATTTGAACATTTGAGAGTACTTCAGCCAACAGTTTTACAAAAACCTTTTGAAAATGATTTTAGTAAAATGCCCTTGTAGGTATTTGTTTGATTCTTTCTTTAACTTTTGGAAAATCAATTAAAGGAATAGTTTCTAAAGTCATACCCAAACTGGATTTGTTAAAATAAGGTCTTTGTACATAAAGAATTTTCTCCAACTTCTCATATTCTTTTGAGAATCTTTTTGTGATATTTGAAATATCTTCCTTCATAAATGCATTTTTCTTAGAAAGAGAATCAGAATTTACTTTCAAATCACCAAAACTTTTATCTAGATTTTCAAACTTTTCTCTCTAAGAAGTTTCATGTTGCCTCAGTTTAGAATTCTTCATTTTTAGTTTGGAAATCCTCTTAAGAGAAGGTTTGAGACTGAGACAAAGTTCTTCTATGTACTTCGAGGCTTTAACATGAATTTTTAAATTACTAACCTCAACTTCTTTGTATGAGTCTAAATCTGAATCTATTTCAAAATCTGAGTTTGATTTTGAATTGGCCATAAGACATATGTTGGCATATTCTTCATCAATTTCCTCGCACTTGGTATCGCTCCAAGTTTCTGCTTTGAGAGCCATTTTGTGTTTATTATTTCTTCCTTTCTTTTTCTTCAATAGAGGACAGGTCTAATGTGCCCCCTTTTTCTTGCATTCGAAGCATATCACATCTTTGTTGATTTCATTGTCCTCAGTTGGTTTCTTTTAGAATCTTTGAGTGCTCTACTTCTTCCAATTGAATCTTCTTCCATTCCTATTCAATTTTATGAACTTATTAATTATGAGCGCTAGCTCTTCATCGTTCATGTCATCTTCTGAATTTGTATCATTAGAATCATCGTTAAATTTTCAAGCAATTGACTTCTTACCTTTTGGATCTTCTTCCTTATTGATCTGCTCCACTTCATATGATTGAAGTGTGCTTACAAGTTCGTTTACTTGAAAGAGGCATGATCCTCTGGGTTTCTCTAATTGATGTCTTTATGTGATTCCAATCTTTGGAGAGTCCATGCAGTAGTTTATTAACCTTCATTGGTTCTGAGATTGGCTGTCCTTAATCTGCTAATCCATTCACGATTTCAAAGAAATGACCGATCTATCAAGGCTTGGATGTTCCCTGGCCTATGGTCCAAGAACAAGGGAGCTATCTCCCGCATATGGGCCATATTGAGGCCACCCGTATCCTGGGCCTATGGCCCATTGCCATTGGCCTTGAACATGATACCATGGAAACGTAGGCTAGTGCATTGGTCTAGAAGCTTAAGCTGAAGTAGAAGGGAAAAGAGTGGTATTTTGAGGATCGTCATGTTTTTGGATGAATGCAGTGTCCTATTCATTCGAATTAATTTGAACCGATGAAGCTGGAGTTTGAACTCGAAGCATTTGTTACAAATGAGAATCCTGAGCATTACCCTTTTTTGCCACGGCATAGGAGATCGAATTCCAACTTGCCTTTTGGATTGGCTTTGAAGAATGGAAAATTGCAACAACAATAACACAAAAAAGAAATGAGGGTAAGTTTGAGATTGCGGAAGATAGGTGGAAGAGTGTTTGGGAGAAATTGTAACATGTAATTTTTGTATAGGGTTTAGGGTTTAGGGTATAGGGTATAAGGTTTAGGTTTAGGGTTTAGGGCACAAGGTATAGAATGGCAGAAATATTGGTTTAGTGCCGTTCGACAAGAATTTTAGAATTAGGTGGGGTCACCAACACTTTAATTACACGCATTTGTCGAGCTGACCTAGTTCATTATCATAATGATGTATTGACAGTTGTAGATTAGCACGGTCGAAGTGGTCGATTTCTGGTCGAATTCTCAAATTTGTCACGTTTATATTCCCTACCGGCTTCACCCGGTAGATTAGTCATCTCATGAGTGGCCGACAGAGAGAAGAAGACTATAAGCGTGTCGATGAAAAGCCCATTTCATTTCACCGAAAATAGACTCGAAAATCGGGCGGTCACAACGTAGACCTGATTCCTCGGTTTAGATCCTTTGGATTTGCTTCCTGATTTGCGTAAGGTCCATGTCTATCAAGGCTTGGATGTTCCCTGGCCTATGGTCCAAGAACAAGGGAGCTCTCTCCCGCATATGGGCCATATTAAGGCCACCCTTATCCCGGGCCTATGGCCCATTGCCATTGGCCTTGAACATGATACCATGGAAACGTAGGCTAGTGCATTGGTCTAGAAGCTTGAGCTGAAATAGAAGGGAAAAGAGTGGTATTTTGAGGATCATCATGTTTATGGATGAATGCAATGGCCTATTCATTCGAATTAATTTGAACCGATGAAGCTGGAGTTTGAACTCGAAGCATTTGTTACAAATGAGAATCCTGAGCATTACCCTTTTTTGCCATGACATAGGAAATTGAAGTCCAGCTTGCCTTTTTGGTTTGCTTTGAAGAATGGATAATTGCAACAACACCAACACAAAAAAGAAATGAGAGTAAGTTTGAGATCGCGGAAGATAGGTGGAAGTGTTTGTTAGAAATTGTAACATGTATTTTTGTAGAGGGTTTTGGCTTTAGGTTTTAGGGTATAAGGTTTTGGGCACAAGGTATAGAAAGGCAGAAAAATTGGTTTAGTGCCGTTCGACAAGAATTTTAGAATTAGGTGGGGTCACCTACACTTTAATTACACGCATCTGTCGAGCTGACCTAGTTGATTATCGCAATGCTGTATTGACAGTTGTAGATTACCACGATCGAGTGGACGATTTCTGGTCGAATTCTCAAATTTGTCACGTTTATATTCCTTAACGGCTTCAGCCGGTAGATTAGTCATCTCATGAGTGGCTGACCGAGAGAAGAAGACTATAAGCATGTCGATGAAAAACCCATTTCATTTAACCGAAAATAGACTCGAAAATCGAGCGCTCACAACGTAGACCTGATTCCTTCGTTTAGATCCTTTGGATTTGCTTCCTGATTTGGGCAAGCTCCACGTCTATCAAGGCTTGGATGTTCCCTGGCCTATGGTCCAAGAACAAGGGATCTCTCTCCCGCATATGGGACATATTGAGGCCACCCCTATCCCGGGCCTATGGCCCATTGCCATTGGCCTTGAACATGATACCATGGAAACGTAGGCTCGTGCATTGGTCTAGAAGCTCGAACTGAAGTAGAAGGGAAAATAGTTGTCTTTTGAGGATCGTCAAGTTTTTGGATGAATGCACTTCCTATTCACTCGAATTAATTTGAATCGATGAAGCTGGAGTTTGAACTCGAAGCATTTGTTACAAATGAGAATCCTCGAGCATTACCCTTTTTTGCCATGGCATAGGAGAATTGAATTCCAACTTGGCTTTTGGTTTGCTTTGAAGAATGGATAATTGCAACAACAATAACACAAAAAAGAAATGAGGGTAAGTTTGAGATTGCGGAAGATAGGTGGAAGTGTTTGGGAGAAATTGTAACATGTATTTTTCGAATAGGGTTTAAGCTTTGGGGTTTAGGGTATAAGGTTTAGGGTTTAGGGCTTAGGGCACAAGGTATAGAACGGTAGAAAAATTGGTTTAGTGCCGTTCGACAACAATTTTAGAATTAGGTGGGGTCACCTACACTTTAATTACACGCATCTGTAGAGCTGACCTAGGTGATTATCGTAATGCTGTATTGATAGTCGCAGATTAACACGGTCGAGTAGTCAATTTCTAGTCTAATTCTCAAATTTGTCATGTTTATATTCCTTAACGGCTTCACCTGGTAGATTAGTCATCTCATGAGTGGCCGACATAGAGAAGAAGACTATAAGCGTGTCGATGAAAAGCCCATTGCATTTAATAAAAAAACAGACTCGAAAATCGGGCGGTCACAACGTAGAGCTGATTCCTTGGTTTAGATCCTTTCGATTTGCTTCCTGATTTGGGCAAGCTCCATGTCTATCAAGGCTTGGATGTTCCCTGGCCTATGGTCCAAGAACCAGGGAGCTCTCTCCCGCATATGGGCCATATTGAGGCCACCCCTATCCCGGGCCTATGGCCCATTGCCATTGGCGTTGAACATGATACCATGGAAACATAGGCCAGTGCATTGGTCTAGAAGCTTGAACTGAAGTAGAAGGGAAAATAGTGGTCTTTTGAGGATCGTCAAGTTTTTGGATGAATGCAGTGTCCTATTCATTCGAATTAATTTGAATCGATGAAGCTGGAGTTTGAACTCAAAGCATTTGTTACAAATGAGAATCCTGAGCATTACCCTTTTTTGCCATGGCATAGGAAATTGAAGTCCAGCTTGCCTTTTAGGTTTGCTTTGAAGAATGGATAATTGCAACAACAATAACACAAAAAAGAAATGAGGGTAAGTTTGAGATTGCGAAAGATAGGTGGAAGTGTTTGGGAGAAATTGTAACATGTATTTTTTGTATAGGGTTTAGGGTTTGGGGATTAGGAAATAAGGTTTACCGTTTACGGTTTAGGGCACAAGGTCTAGAACGGTAGAAAAATTGGTTTAGTGCCGTTCGACAAGATTTTTAGAATTAGGTGGGGTCACCAACACTATAATTACACGCATCTGTCGAGCTGACGTAGTTGATTATCGCAATGCTGTATTGACAATTGCAGATTAGCACGGTCGAGTGGTCGATTTCTGGTCGAATTCTCAAATTTGTCACGTTTATATTCCTTAATGGCTTCACCCGGTAGTTTAGTCATCTCATGAGTGGCCAACAGAGAGAAGAAGACTATAAGCGTGTCGATGAAAAGCCCATTTCATTGAACCGAAAATAGACTCGAAAATCGGGCGGTCGCAACGTAGACCTGATTCCTTGGTTTAGATCCTTTCGATTTGCTTCCTTATTTCGGCAAGCTCCATGTCTATCAAGGCTTGGATGTTCCCTGGCCTATGGTCCAAGAACAAGGGAGCTCTTTGCCGCATATGGGCCATATTGAGGCCACCCCATCCCGGGCCTATGGCCCATTTCCATTGGCCTTGAACATGATACCATGGAAACGTAGGCCAGTGCATTGGTCTAGAAGCTTGAACTGAAGTAGAAGGGAAAATAGTGGTCTTTTGAGGATCGTCAAGTTTTTGGATGAATGCAGTGTCCTATTCATTTGAATTAATTTGAACCGATGAAGGTGGACTTTGAACTCGAAGCATTTGTTACAAATGAGAATCTTGAGCATTACCCTTTTTTGCCATGGCATATGAAATTGAAATCCAACTTGGCTTTTTTGTTGGTTTACAGAATGGAAAATTGCAACCACAATAACATAAAAAAGAAATGAGGGTAAGTTTGAGATCACGGAAGATAGGTGGAAGTGCTTGGGAGAAATTGTAACATGTATTTTTTGTATAGGGTTTAGGGTTTGGGGTTTAGGAAATAAGGTTTACGGTTTAGGGTTTAGGGCATATGGTATAGAACGGCAGAAAAATTGGTTTAGTGCCGTTCGACAAGAATTTTAGAATTAGGTGGGGTCACCTACACTTTAGTTACACGCATCTGTCGAGCCGACCTAGTTGATTATCGCAATGCAGTATTGACAGTTGCAGATTAGCACGGTCGAGTGGTCGATTTCTAGTCTAATTCTCAAATTTTTCATGTTTATATTCCTTAACGGTTTCACCAGGTAGATTTGTCATCTCATGAGTGGCGGACATAGAGAAGAAGACTATAAGCGTGTCGATGAAAAGCCCATTTCAATTTAACCGAAAATAGACTCGAAAATCGTGCGGTGGCAGCGTAGACCTGATTCCTTGGTTTATATCCTTTTGATTTGCTTCCTTATTTTGGCAAGCTCGATGTCTATCAAGGCTTAAATGTTCCCTGGCCTATGGTCGAAGAACAAGGGAGCTCTCTGCCGCATATGGGCCATATTGAGGCCATCCCTATCCCGCGCCTATGGGCCATTGCCATTGGCGTGGAACATGATACCATGGAAACGTAGGCTCGTGCATTGGTCTAGAAGCTTGAGCTGAAGTAGAAGGGAAAAGAGTGGTATTTGGAGGATCGTCATGTTTTTCGATGAATGCAGTGGCCTATTCATTCGAATTAATTTGAACCGATGAAGCTGTAGTTTGAACTCGAAGCATTTGTTACAAATGAGAATCCTGAGCATTACCCTTTTTTGCCGTGGCATAGGAGAAATTGAATTCCAACTTGGCTTTTTAGGTTTGGCTTTGAAGAATGGAAAATTGCAACAATAATAACACAAAAAAGAAATGGGGGTAAGTTTGAGATTGCGGAAGATAGGTGGAAGTGTTTGGGAGAAATTGTAACATGTATTTTTTGTATAGGGTTTAGGGTTTGGGGGTTAGGAAATAAGGTTTAGGGTTTAGGTTTAGGGTTTAAGGTCTAGAACGGTTTAAAAATTGGTTTAGTGCCATTCGACAGAATTTTACAATTAGGTGGACTCACCTACACTTAATTACACGCATCCGTCGAGCCGACGTAGTTGATTATCCCAATGCAGTATTGACAGTTGCAGATTAGCACAGTCGAGTGGTCGATTTCTGGTTGAATTCTCAAATTTGTCACGTTTATATTCCTTAACAGCTTCACCGGGTAGATTAGTCATCGCATGAGTGGCCGAAAGAGAGAAGAAGACTATAAGCGTGTCGATGAAAAGCCCATTTCATTGAACCGAAAATCGACTCGAAAATCGGGCGGTCGCAACGTAGACCTTATTCCTTGGTTTAGATCCTTTCGATTTGCTTCCTGATTTCGGAAGCTCCATGTCTATCAAGGCTTGGATGTTCCCCGCCTATGGTCCAAGAACAAGGGAGCTCTCTCCCGCATATGGGGCATATGAGGCCACCCCTATCCCGGGCCTATGGCCCATTGCCATTGGCCTTGAACATGATACCATGGAAACGTAGGCCAAAGTGCATTGGTATAGAAGCTTGAACTAAGGTAGAAGGGAAAATAGTGGTATTTTGAGGATCGTCAATTTTTGGATGAACGCAAAGTGTCCTATTCATTGAATTAATTTGAATCGATGAAGCTGGAGTTTGAACTCAAAGCATTTGTTACAAATGAGAGTCCTGAGCATTACCCTTTTGTGCCATGGCATAGGAAATTGAATTCCACCTTGGCTTTTTGGTTTGGTTTGCATAATGGAAAATTGCAACAACAATAACACAATAAAGAAATGCGGGTAAGTTTGAGATTGCAGAAGATTGGTGGAAGTGTTTGGGAGAAATTGTAACATGTAATTTTTCTATAGTGTTTAGGGTTTAGGGTTAGGAAATAAGGTTTAGGTTTAGGTTTAGGGCACAAGGTTAGAACGGTAGGGTTTAGGGTTTAGTGCCGTTCGACAAGAATATTACAATTATGTGGAGTCACCTACACTTTAATTACACGCGTTTGTCGAGCTGACGTAGTTGATCATCATAATGCTGTATTGACAATTGCAGATTTGCACGGTCGAGTGGTCGATTTCTGGTCGAATTCTCAAATTTGTCACGTTTGTATTCCTTAACGGCTTCACCCGGTAGATTAGTCATCTCATGAGTGGCCGACAGAGAGAAGAAGACTATAAGCGTGTCGATGAAAAGCCCATTTCATTTAATCGAAAACAGACTCGAAAATCGGGCGGTCACAACGTAGAGATGATTCCTTGGTTTAGATCCTTTCGATTTGCTTCCTGATTCGCGGAAGCTCCATGTCTATCAAGGCTTGGATGTTCCCTGGCCTATGGTCCAAGAACAAGGAGCTCTCTCCCGCATATGGGCCATATTGAGGCCACCCCTTTCCCGGGCCTATGGCCCATTGCCATTGGCCTTGAACATGATACCATGGAAACGTAGGCCAGTGCATTGGTCTAGAAGCTTGAACTGAAGTAGAAGGGAAAAGAGTGGTATTTTGAGGATCGTCAATTTTTGGATGAACGCAGTGTCCTATTCATTTGAATTAATTTGAACCGATGAAGGTGGAGTTTGAACTCAAAGCATTTGTTACAAATGAGAATCCTGAGCATTACCATTTTTTTGCCATGGCATAGGAGAATTGAATTCCAACTTGGCTTTTGGTTTGCTTTGAAGAATGGAAAATTGCAACAACAATAACACAAAAAGAAATGAGGGTAAGTTTGAGATTGCGAAGATAGGTGGAAGTGTTTGGGAGAAATTGTAACATGTATTTTTTGTATAGGGTTTAGGGTTTAGGGATTAGGAAATAAGGTTTACGGTTTACGGTTTAGGGCACAAGGTCTAGAACGGTAGAAAAATTGGTTTAATGCCGTTCGACAAGATTTTTAGAATTAGGTGGGGTCACCAACACTATAATTACACGCATCTGTCGAGCTGACGTAGTTGATTATCATAATGCCGTATTGACAGTTGCAGATTTGCACGGTCGAGTGGTTGATTTCTGGTCGAATACTCAAATTTGTCACGTTTGTATTCCTTAACGACTTCACCCGGTAGATTAGTCATCTCATGAGTGGCCGACAGAGAGAAGAAGACTATAAGCGTGTCGATGAAAGGCCCATTTCATTTAAAGGAAAATAGACTCGAAAATCGGGCGGTCGCAACGTAGAGATGATTCCTTTGTTTAGGTCCTTTCGATTTGCTTCCTTATTCACGGAAGCTCCACGTCTATCAAGGCTTGGATGTTCCCTGGCTTATGGTCCAAAAACCAGGGAGCTCTCTCCCGCATATGGGGCATATTAGGCCCACCCCTATCCCGGGCCTATGGCCCATTGCCATTGGCCTTGAACATGATACCATGGAAACGTAGGCCAGTGCATTGGTATAGAAGCTTGAACTGAGGTAGAAGGGAAAATAGTGGTATTTTGAGGCTCGTCAATTTTTGGATGAACGCAGTGTCCTATTCATTTGAATTAATTTTAACCGATGAAGGTGGAGTTTGAACTCAAAGCATTTGTTACAAATGAGAATCCTGAGCATTACCCTTTTTTGCCATGGCATAGGAGATTGAATTCCACCTTGGCTTTTTGGTTTGGTTTGCAGAATGGAAAATTGCAACAACAATAACACAAAAAAGAAATGCGGGTAAGTTTGAGATCGCGGAAGATAGGTGGAAGAGTGTCTGGGAGAAATTGTAACATCTAATTTTTGTATAGGGTTTAGGGTTTAGGGTTTAGGGTATCAGGTCTAGGGTTTAGGGTTTAGGGCAGGTTTAGAACTTCAAAAATATTGGTTTAAGTGCCGTTCGACAGAATTTTACAATTAGGTGGACTCACCTACACTTTAATTACACGCATTCTTCGAGCTGACCTAGTTGATTATCGCAATGCTGTATTGACATTTGCAGATTAGCACGGTCGAGTGGTCGATTTCTGGTCGAATTCTCAAATTTTTCACATTTATATTCCTTAACGACTTCACCCGGTAGATTAGTCATCTCATGAGTGGCCGACAGAGAGAAGAAGACTATAAGGGTGTCGATGAAAAGCCCATATTATTTAATCAAAAATAGACTCGAAAATCGGGCGGTCACAACGTAGAGATGATTCCTTGATTTAGATCCTTTCGATTTGCTTCCAGATTTGTGGAAGCCCAATGTCTATCAAGGCATGGATGTTGCCTGGCCTATGGTCCAAGAACCAAGGAGCTCTCTCCCGCATATGGGCCGTATTGAGGCCACCCCTATCCCGGGCCTATGGCCCATTGCCATTGGCCTTGAACATGATACCATGGAAACGTAGGCCAGTGCATTGGTATAGAAGCTTGAACTGAGGTAGAAGGGAAAATAGTGGTATTTTGAGGATCGTCATTTTTTAGGATGAACGCAGTGTCCTATTCATTGAATTAATTTTAACCGATGAAGGTGGAGTTTGAACTCAAAGCATTTGTTACAAATGAGAATCCTCAGCATTACCCTTTTTTGCCATGGCATAGGAGATTGAATTCGAACTTGGCTTTTTGGTTGGCTTTGCGGAATGGAAAATTGCAACAACAATAACACAAAAAAGAAATGAGGGTAAGTTTGAGATCGCGGAAGATAGGTGGAAGTGTTTGGGAGAAATTGTAACATGTAATTTTTGTATAGGGTTTAGGGTTTAGGGTTTAGGGTATAAGGTTTAGGGTTTAGGGTTTAGGGTACAAGGTATAGAACGGCAGAAAAATTGGTTTAGTGCCGTTCGACAAGAATTTTACAATTAGGTGTAGTCACCTACACTTTAATTACACGCGTCTGTCGAGCTGACCTAGTTGATTATCACAATGCCGTATTGACAGTTGCAGATTAGCACGGTCGAGTGGTCGATTTCTGGTCGAATTCTCAAATTTGTCACGTTTGTATTCCTTAACGGCTTCACCCGATAGATTAGTCATCTCATGAGTGGCCGACAGAGAGAAGAAGACTATAAGCATGTCCATGAAAAGCCAATTTCATTTAATCGAAAACAGACTCGAAAATCGGGCGGTTACAACGTAGAGATGATTCCTTAGATTAGATCCTTTCGATTTGCTTCCAGATTCGCGGAAGCTCCACGTCTGTCGAGGCTTGGATGTTCCCTGCCTTATGGTCCAAGAACCAGGGAGCTGTCTCCCGCATATGGGGCATATTGAGGCCACCCCTATCCCGGGCCTATGGCCCATTGCCATTGGCCTTGAACATCATACCATGGAAACGTAGGCCGGTGCATTGGTATAGAAGCTTGAACTGAGGTAGAAGGGAGAAGAGTGGTATTTTGAGGATCGTCAATTTTTGGATGAACGCAGTGTCCTATTCATTCGAATTAATTTTAACCGATGAAGGTGGAGTCTGAACTCAAAGCATTTGTTACAAATGAGAATCCTCAGCATTACCCTTTTTTGCCATGGCATATGAAATTGAAATCCAACTTGGCTTTTTTGTTGGTTTACATAATGGAAAATTGCAACAACAATAACACAATAAAGAAATGCGGGTAAGTTTGAGATTGCAGAAGATTGGTGGAAGAGTGTCTGGGAGAAATTGTAACATCTAATTTTTGTATAGGGATAAGGGTTTAGGGTTTAGGGTATAAGGTTTAGGGTTTAGGGTTTAGGGTTTAGGTATAGAAGGGAAAAATTGGTTTAGTGCCGTTCGATGAGAATTTTACAATTAGGTGGACTCACCTACACTTTAATTACACGCGTCCGTCGAGCCGAGCTAGTTGATTATCACAATGCCGTATTGACAGTTGTAGATTAGCACGGTCGAGTAGTCGATTTCTGGTCGAATTCTCAAATTTGTCACGTTTGTATTCCTTAACAGCTTCACTCGGTAGATTAGATATCTCATGAGTAGCCGACAGAGAGAAGAAGGCTATAAGCATGTCGATGAAAAGCCCATTTCATTTAATCGAAAAAAGACTCGAAAATCGGGCGGTCACAACGTAGACCTGATTCCTTGATTTAGATCCTTTCGATTTGCTTCCTTATTTCACGGAAGCTCCACGTCTATCAAGGCTTGGATGTTCCCCGCCTTATGGTCCAAGAACCAACGGAGCTCTCTCCCGCATATGGGGCATATGGAGGCCACCCCTATCCCGGCCTATGGCCCATTGCCATTGGCCTTGAATATGATACCATGGAAACGTAGGCCAGTGCATTGGTAAAGAAGCTTGAACTGAGGTAGAAGGGAAAAGAGTGGTATTTTGAGGATCAACAATTTTTGGATGAACGTAGTGTCCTATTCATTTGAATTAATTTTAACCGATGAAGGTGGATTTTGAACTCACAGCATTTGTTACAAATGAGAATCCTCAGCATTACCCTTTTTGCCATGGCATAGGAGATTGAATTCCAACTTGGCTTTTGGTTTGCTTTGAGGAATGGAAAATTGCAACAACAATAACACAAAAAAGAAATGAGGGTAAGTTTGAGATCGCGGAAGATAGGTGGAAGTGCTTGGGAGAAATTGTAACATGTAATTTTTCTATAGTGTTTAGGGTTTAGGGTTTAGGGTATAAGGTTTACGGTTTAGGGTTTAGGGTTTAGGGTTGAGGGTTTAGGGTTTAGGGGGTAGTGCCGTTCGACAAGAATTTTACAATTAGGTGGACTCACCTACACTTAATTACACGCATCTGTCGAGCTAACCTAGTTGATTATCACAATGCTGTATTGACAATTGCATATTAGCACGGTCGAGTGGTCGATTTCTGGTCGAATTCTCAAATTTTTCACGTTTATATTCCTTAACACCTTCACTCGATAGGTTAGTTATCTCATGAGTGGCCGATAGAGAGAAGAAGACTATAAGCGTGTCGATGAAAAGCCCATTTCATTTAATCGAAAACAGACTCAAAAATCGAGCGATCACAACGTAGACCTGATTCCGTTGTTTAGATCCTTTCGATTTGCTTCCTATTCACGGAAGCTCCACGTCTATCAAGGCTTGGATGTTCCCTGCCTTATGGTCCAAGAACAAGGAGCTCTCTCCCGCATATGGGGCATATGAGGCCACCCCTATCCCGGGCCTATGGCCCATTGCCATTGGCCTTGAACATCATACCATGGAAACGTAGGCTAGTGCATTGGTATAGAAGCTTTAACTTAGGTAGAAGGGAAAATAGTGGTATTTTGAGGCTCGTCAATTTTTGGATGAACGCAAAGTGTCCTATTCATTGAATTAATTTTAACCGATGAAGGTGGAGTTTGAACTCAAAGCATTTGTTACAAATGAGAATCCTCAGCATTACCCTTTTTTGCCATGGCATAGAAGAGTGAATTCCAACTTGGCTTTTTTGGTTGGCTTTGCGGAATGGAAAATTGCAACCACAATAACATAAAAAAGAAATGAGGGTAAGTTTGAGATCACGGAAGATAGGTGGAAGTGCTTGGGAGAAATTGTAACATTGTATTTTGTGTGTAGGGTTTAGGGTTTAGGGTTTAGGAAATAAGGTTTAGGGTTTAGGGTTTAGGGTTTAGGGTTTAGAACGGCAAAGGGTTTAGGTTTGGTGCCGTTCGATGAAATTTTACAATTAGGTGGACTCACCTACACTTTAATTACACGCGTCCGTCGAGCCGAGCTAGTTGATTATCACAATGCCGTATTGACAGTTGTAGATTAGCACGGTCGAGCGGTCGATTTCTGGTCGAATTCTCAAATTTGTCACGTTTGTATTCCTTAACACCTTCACCCGATAGATTAGTCATCTCATGAGTGGCCGACGAGAGAAAGAAGACTATAAGCATGTCCATGAAAAGCCAATTTCATTTAATCGAAAACAGACTCGAAAATCGGGCGATCACAACGTAGAGATGATTCCTTTGTTTAGATCATTTCGATTTGCTTCCCGATTCACGGAAGCTCCACGTCTATCAAGGCTTGGATGTTCCCTGCCTTATGGTCCAAGAACTAGGAGCTCTCTCCCGCATATGGGGCATATGAGGCCACCCCTATCCCGGGCCTATGGCCCATTGCCATTGGCCTTGAACATGATACCATGGAAACGTAGGCCAAAGTGCATTGGTATAGAAGCTTTAACTTAGGTAGAAGGGAAAATAGTGGTATTTTGAGGCTCGTCAATTTTTGGATGAACGCAGTGTCCTATTCATTGAATTAATTTTAACCGATGAAGGTGGAGTTTGAACTCAAAGCATTTGTTACAAATGAGAATCCTCGAGCATTACCCTTTTTTGCCATGGCATAGGAGAGTGAATTCCAACTTGGCTTTTGGTTTGGCTTTGCGGAATGGAAAATTGCAACAACAATAACACAAAAAAAAAGAGATGAGGGTAAGTTTGAGATCGCGGAAGATAGGTGGAAGTGTTTGGGAGAACTTGTAACATGTAATTTTTGCATAGGGTTTAGGGTTTAGGGTTTAGGGTATAAGGTTTAGGGTTTAGGGTTTAGTGCCGTTCGACAAGAATATTACAATTAGGTGGAGTCACCTACACTTTAATTACACGCGTTTGTCGAGCTGACGTAGTTGATTATCATAATGCCGTATTGACAGTTGTAGATTTGCACGGTCGAGTGGTCGATTTCTGGTCGAATTCTCAAATTTGTCACGTTTGTATTCCTTAACACCTTCACCCGATAGATTAGTCATCTCATGAGTGGCCGACAGAGAGAAGAAGACTATAAGCGTGTCGATGAAAAGCCCATTTCAATTAATCGAAAACAGACTCGAAAATCGGGCGGTCACAACGTAGAGATGATTCCTTTGTTTAGATCATTTCGATTTGCTTCCCGATTCACAAGCTCCACGTCTATCAAGGCTTGGATGTTCCCGGCCTTATGGTCCAAGAACCAGGGAGCTCTCTCCCGCATATGGGGCATATTGAGGCCACCCCTATCCCGGGCCTATGGCCCATTGCCATTGGCCTTGAACATGATACCATGGAAACGTAGGCCAGTGCATTGGTCTAGAAGCTTGAACTGAAGAAGAAGGGAAAAGAGTTGTATTTTGGGGATCGTCAATTTTTGGATGAACGTAGTTTCCTATTCATTTGAATTAATTTGAATCGATGCAGGTGGATTTTGAACTCACAGCATTTGTTACAAATGAGAATCCTGAGCATTACCCTTTTTTGCCAAGGCATAGGAGATTGAATTCTAACTTGCCTTTTTGGTTGGCTTTTTTACAGAATGGAAAATTGCAACCACAATAACATAAAAAAGAAATGAGGGTAAGTTTGAGATCACGGAAGATAGGTGGGTGTGTGGAGAAATTGTAACATGTATTTTTTGTATAGGGTTTAGGGTTTAGGGTTTAAGGTTTAGGGTTTAGGTTTAGGGTTTAGGGTATAAGGTTTACGGTTTAGGGTTTAGTGCCGTTCGACAAGAATATTACAATTAGGTGGCATCGCCTACACTTTAATTACACGCGTTTGTCAAGCTGACGTAGTTGATTATCATAATGCCGTATGGACAGTTGCAGATTTGCACGGTCGAGTTGTCGATTTCTGGTCGAATTCTCAAATTTGTCACGTTTGTATTCCTTAACACCTTCACCGATAGATTAGTCATCTCATGAGTGGCCGACGAGAGAAAGAAGACTATAAGCGTGTCGATGAAAAGCCCATTTCAATTAATCGAAAACAAACTCGAAAATTGGGCGGTCACAACGTAGACTTGATTCCTTGGTTTAGATCCTTTCGATTTGCTTCCTGATTTGGGCAAGCTCCATGTCTATAAATGCTTGGATGTTCCCTGGCCTATGGTCCGAGAACCAAAGAGCTCTCTCCCACATATGGGCCATATTGAGGCCACCCCTATCCCGGGCCTATGGCCCATTTCCATTGGCCTTGAACATGATACCATGGAAACGTAGGCCAGTGCATTGGTATAGAAGCTTTAACTTAGGTAGAAGGGAAAATAGTGGTATTTTGAGGCTCGTCAATTTTTGGATGAACGCAGTGTCCTATTCATTGTAATTAATTTTAACCGATGAAGGTGGAGTCTGAACTCAAAGCATTTGTTACAAATGAGAATCCTCAGCATTACCCTTTTTTGCCATGGCATAGGAGAGTGAATTCCAACTTGGCTTTCTGGTAGGCTTTGCGGAATGGAAAATTGCAACAACAATAACACAAAAAAGAGATGAGGGTAAGTTTGAGACTGCGGAAGATAGGTGGAAGTGTTTGGGAGAACTTGTAACTTGTAATTTTTGCATAGGGTTTAGGGTTTAGGGTTTAGGGTATAAGGTTTAGGGTTTAGGGTTTAGGGTTTAGGGTTTAGGGTTTACAGTTTAGGGTTTAGGGTTTAGTGCCGTTCGATGAGAATTTTACAATTAGGTGGACTCACCTACACTTCAATTACACGCGTTTGTTGAGCCGGCCTAGTTGATTATCACAATGCCGTATTGACAATTGTAGATTAGCACGGTCGAGCGGTCGATTTCTGGTCGAATGCTCAAATTTGTCACGTTTGTATTCCTTAACACCTTCACTCCGATAGATTAGTCATCTCATGAGTGGCCGACAGAGAGAAGAAGACTATAAGCGTGTCGATGAAAAGCCCATTTCAATTAATCGAAAAGAGACTCGAAAATCGGGCGATCACAACGTAGAGATGATTCCTTTGTTTAGATCATTTCGATTTGCTTCCTGATTCACGAAATGTCCACGTCTAGCAAGGCTTGGATGTTCCCTGCCTTATGG
This sequence comes from Eucalyptus coolabah, assembly GCA_014182585.1. Classification (NCBI taxonomy): domain Eukaryota; kingdom Viridiplantae; phylum Streptophyta; class Magnoliopsida; order Myrtales; family Myrtaceae; genus Eucalyptus; species Eucalyptus coolabah. The sequence continues at coordinate 7,798 of CM024622.1, read as the reverse complement.
TCCGAGAACCAGGGAGCTCTCTCCCGCATATGGGGCATATGGAGGCCACCCCTATCCCGGGCCTATGGCCCATTGCCATTGGCCTTGAACATCATACCATGGAAACGTAGGCCAGTGCATTGGTATAGAAGCTTTAACTTAGGTAGAAGGGAAAATAGTGGTATTTTGAGGCTCGTCAATTTTTGGATGAACGCAGTGTCCTATTCATTGGAATTAATTTTAACCGATGAAGGTGGAGTTTGAACTCAAAGCATTTGTTACAAATGAGAATCCTCAGCATTACCCTTTTTTGCCATGGCATAGGAGAGTGAATTCCAACTTGGCTTTCTGGTAGGCTTTGCGGAATGGAAAATTGCAACAACAATAACACAAAAAAGAGATGAGGGTAAGTTTGAGACTGCGGAAGATAGGTGGAAGTGTTTGGGAGAACTTGTAACTTGTAATTTTTGCATAGGGTTTAGGGTTTAGGGTTTAGGGTTTAGGGTATAAGGTTTAGGGTTTAGGGTTTAGGGTTTAGGGTTTACAGTTTAGGGTTTAGGGTTTAGTGCCGTTCGATGAGAATTTTACAATTAGGTGGACTCACCTACACTTCAATTACACGCGTCTGTTGAGCCGAGCTAGTTGATTATCACAATGCCGTATTGACAATTGTAGATTAGCACGGTCGAGCGGTCGATTTCTGGTCGAATGCTCAAATTTGTCACGTTTGTGTTCCATAACACCTTCACTCGATAGATTAGTCATCTCATGAGTGGCCGACAGAGAGAAGAAGACTATAAGCGTGTCGATGAAAAGCCCATTTCAATTAATCGAAAACAGACTCGAAAATCGGGCGATCACAACGTAGAGATGATTCCTTTGTTTAGGTCATTTCGATTTGCTTCCTGATTCACGGAAGGTCCACGTCTATCAAGGCTTGGATGTTCCCTGCCTTATGGTCCCAGAACCAGGGAGCTCTCTCCCGCATATGGGGCATATGGAGGCCACCCCTATCCCGGGCCTATGGCCCATTGCCATTGGCCTTGAACATCATACCATGGAAACGTAGGCCAGTGCATTGGTATAGAAGCTTTAACTTAGGTAGAAGGGAAAATAGTGGTATTTTGAGGCTCGTCAATTTTTGGATGAACGCAGTGTCCTATTCATTGTAATTAATTTTAACCGATGAAGGTGGAGTTTGAACTCAAAGCATTTGTTACAAATGAGAATCCTCAAGCATTACCCTTTTTGCCATGGCATAGGAGAGTGAATTCCAACTTGGCTTTCTGGTAGGCTTTGCGGAATGGAAAATTGCAACAACAATAACACAAAAAAGAGATGAGGGTAAGTTTGAGACTGCGGAAGATAGGTGGAAGTGTTTGGGAGAACTTGTAACTTGTAATTTTTGCATAGGGTTTAGGGTTTAGGGTTTAGGGTATAAGGTTTAGGGTTTAGGGTTTAGGGTTTAGGGTTTACGGCAGAAGGGTTTAGGTTTAGTGCCGTTCGATGAGAATTTTACAATTAGGTGGACTCACCTACACTTCAATTACACGCGTCTGTTGAGCCGAGCTAGTTGATTATCACAATGCCGTATTGACAATTGTAGATTAGCACGGTCGAGCGGTCGATTTCTGGTCGAATGCTCAAATTTGTCACGTTTGTGTTCCTTAACACCTTCACTCGATAGATTAGTCATCTCATGAGTGGCCGACAGAGAGAAGAAGACTATAAGCGTGTCGATGAAAAGCCCATTTCAATTAATCGAAAACAGACTCGAAAATCGGGCGATCACAACGTAGAGATGATTCCTTTGTTTAGGTCATTTCGATTTGCTTCCTGATTCACGGAAGGTCCACGTCTATCAAGGCTTGGATGTTCCCTACCTTATGGTCCCAGAACTAGGGAGCTCTCTCCCGCATATGAGGCATATGGAGGCCACCCCTATCCCGGGCCTATGGCCCATTGCCATTGGCCTTGAACATCATACCATGGAAACGTAGGCCAGTAGTGCATTGGTATAGAAGCTTTAACTTAGGTAGAAGGGAAAATAGTGGTATTTTGAGGCTCGTCAATTTTTGGATGAACGCAGTGTCCTATTCATTGTAATTAATTTTAACCGATGAAGGTGGAGTTTGAACTCAAAGCATTTGTTACAAATGAGAATCCTCAGCATTACCCTTTTTTGCCATGGCATAGGAGAGTGAATTCCAACTTGGCTTTTTGGTTTGGCTTTGCGGAATGGAAAATTGCAACAACAATAACACAAAAAAGAGATGAGGGTAAGTTTGAGACTGCGGAAGATAGGTGGAAGTGTTTGGGAGAACTTGTAACATGTAATTTTTGCATAGGGTTTAGGGTTTAGGGTTTAGGGTATAAGGTTTAGGGTTTAGGGTTTAGGGTTTAGGTTTACGCAGAAAAGGGTTTAGGTTTAGTGCCGTTCGATGAGAATTTTACAATTAGGTGGACTCACCTACACTTCAATTACACGCGTTTGTTGAGCCGGCCTAGTTGATTATCACAATGCCGTATTGACAATTGTAGATTAGCACGGTCGAGCGGTCGATTTCTGGTCGAATTCTCAAATTTGTCACGTTTGTATTCCTTAACACCTTCACCCGATAGATTAGTCATCTCATGAGTGGCCGACAGAGAGAAGAAGACTATAAGCGTGTCGATGAAAAGCCCATTTCAATTAATCGAAAACAGACTCGAAAATCGGGCGATCACAACGTAGAGATGATTCCTTTGTTTAGATCATTTCGATTTGCTTCCTGATTCACGGAATGTCCACGTCTATCAAGTCTTGGATGTTCCCTGCCTTATGGTCCAAGAACCAGGGAGCTCTCTCACGCATATGGGGCATATAGAGGCCACCCCTATCCCTGGCCTATGGCCCATTGCCATTGGCCTTGAACATGATACCATGGAAACGTAGGCCAGTGCATTGGTATAGAAGCTTTAACTTAGGTAGAAGGGAAAATAGTGGTATTTTGAGCCTCGTCAATTTTTGCATGAACGCAGTGTCCTATTCATTGGAATTAATTTTAACCGATGAAGGTGGAGTTTGAACTCAAAGCATTTGTTACAAATGAGAATCCTCGAGCATTACCCTTTTTTGCCATGGCATAGGAGAGTGAATTCCAACTTGGCTTTTTGTAGGCTTTGCGAATGGAAAATTGCAACAACAATAACACAAAAAAGAGATGAGGGTAAGTTTGAGATCGCGGAAGATAGGTGGAAGTGTTTGGGAGAACTTGTAACATGTAATTTTTGCATAGGGTTTAGGGTTTAGGGTTTAGGGTATAAGGTTTAGGGTTTAGGGTTTTGGGTTTAGGGTTTAGGGTTTAAAATTTTAGGTTTAGTGCCGTTCGATGAGAATTTTACAATTAGGTGGACTCACCTACACTTCAATTACAGGCGTCTGTTGAGCCGACCTAGTTGATTATCACAATACCGTATTGACAGTTGTAGATTAGCACGGTCGAGGGGTCGATTTCTGGTCGAATTGTCAAATTTGTCACGTTTGTATTCGTTAACACCTTCACCCGATAGATTAGTCATCTCATGAGTGGCCGATAGAGAGAAGAAGACTATAAGCGTGTCGATGAAAAGCCCATTTCAATTAATCGAAAAGACTCAAAATCGGGCGATCACAACGTAGAGATGATTCCTTTGTTTAGATCATTTCGATTTGCTTCCCGATTCACGGGCAAGCTCCACGTCTATCAAGGCTTGGATGTTCCCCGCCTTATGGTCCAAGAACCAGGGAGCTCTCTCCCGCATATGGGGCATATGGAGGCCACCCCACTCACATAGCGAAAAGCAAAATATGGCATCGCCATCTCTCCCCTCCTTTAACCATGACACAATTGCACACCACTAATCATCATGATAAAGACAAAGCCATGACACTTTATTTACATATTTCTCAAGATGGGCTTTCCTAGGCCGATACATCAAAAGAAAGACCAAGACACGAAGCCACACTTGGCCTAAACCTAAAAAAAAAAACTGTTGACCCACTATGATTCACATGTAAGATCTCCCATCACTAGTGTCGGCTAACCATCCCAAAAGGTTTCGACTCCTACTCGTCAAGTACGGGTCCTCACACCCATTCCGGTGCATCAAGCGGTGGTGGCGGTAGCATCCCACGCATCACCCCGTCTCGGCGAACATGGACGGATATGAACTCTTGGACAACAAGGCCCCCAGCCAGGCCTACGTCGTACATAACCAAACAACGAACTCTAATATACGTCAGTCCAGGAACGGAAGGACAGTGAAACTCCTCGCACTCGACCTCAACATCGGAATGTAGGCCGTAAAATATGCCCCTCGTGACAGTAGGGAGCGGCATCCTACTAATCTGAAATGTTGGTCTCCAAAAGGGGTGAGTACAGCCACTCAGCAGATAAAAGAATCCAATAACCACTCAAAGCATTATACAGTACAGTCATAGCATAATACATGTCATACATGCATTCTAGGCATCATTTACCTTGAAGCCATGCATATACCATCATACATCTTCATCACAATCATCATAGGTCATGATCATCGTGTCATATCATATATCATCATCATCATCAAGTCATCATCATATCATACACACGTCGTTATCATCATCATCATGACATCATCATCATCATGTCATATATCATACCATACACATGTCATCATTATATCATATCATATATCATCATGCCATAGGTGATTATCATCACATCATATCATGTATCATCATGCCATAGGTGATCATCATCACATCATATCATGTATCATCATGCCATAGGTGATCATCATCACATCATATCATGTATCATCATGCCATAGGTGATCATCATCACATCATATCATGTATCATCTTGCCATAGGTGATCATCATCACATCATATCATATATGCATGATTCAATTTTCACTTTTAACTTTCAATTCGATCACCACATCTTCCTTACTTGGAACCATCAATTCCATCCCACACTTTACACTCGCACCCCAATCTGGCATCGTGAGAATAACCTCCGGCATTCGGCCATTCAAGGCCACTGGGCATCCGGCAACCCCACTCTCCGGGCATCTCGCATCCGAACTAGCATCATGAGGCATCCCCTCGGGCAAAGACCTCCGAGGCTACCGGCACTCCAACCATTCCGGGCATCCCGATACTCCTGGGCCATTCGGCTATGTATCTCTATACAGCCCGGGCATCCGGCACCCCCTATCCCAGGCATCCTGATACTCCCAGAGCATTATCATCTGCCACAAACAGTTTCCTCACTCATCATTACTCATGTTCACCAATTTAGGTCTCAATTTAGCATGGTACATGATGTAATGGCAAACAAAGTCATATTCAGCATTGAATTCATACATGCAGCAAGGTACAATTATTCATAGAATAAAATTTATGGAATTTGTACCAATTAAAATAATCCATTAATCATGCCCTTTTTCATTTATTTAAATTCCAGCTCGTACCACTTTCAAAAATATTTAATTTAAATATCCATATAATTCTCAAAAATCATAAAATTAATGCTAGTGATAGACAAGATTTAAGGTAATAATTTCATGAAAAACACGAGGCCAATTGAATTCCACACAAAATCATAATTCACACAAATACAGCATGTAATTTCGGACAACAACAGAATGTACAGTTTCCGAAATAATTCGATTAAAATATCCAAACGACGTCGAAAAATTATGAATTTTACCAGGTTATAGCCAAGACACTAAAGTAGATTTTTCATGCAGACTTCTAAGCCAAATTGTTTTTATATTATTTTCTACAGTCACACGAAGCTTCTGAATCTAACACCGAAACATCCAGTGCATGCTTCTCCGAAATACTTACTTTTCACCTACCATTCTTCTTTGTTTCTTCTGAAATTTGGATATGTTTTACATAAAGATGTTATCTACAAGTTTCATGAAGGGATCTAAGTCAAATATCCAGAGTATAGTCATCATATGAGTCCATGAAGTCTCGGGTGTCCAACAGCACATCTCCAGATTTACCGTCTTCAAGAGTAAGTCGATTCACTAGGTTGTACGTGTTCATTTTACTTCAAATTTGAGTATGTTGTAGTTTAAGATGTTAGATACAAATTTCATGAGAAATCAAATCCAAAATCGAACTCAAAACGTGCATGCAAGCTCTCACAAAGTTCTGACTCATATGGTCCATGCGAAAATATTCCAGATCTAGCATCTCCGTAGGATGAGAGTTTGACCCCACAAATCTCCATCATTTTTCACCAAATTTGAGTATGTTGTAGTTTAAGATGTTAGCTACAACTTTCATGAAAAGATCAAAGCCAAAATCGAACTCAAAACATGCATGCAAGCTCTCAGAATGTTCTGACTCGGACGGTTTTATACGAAAACAGCATGCACCAAGAACAAAACACATAGCTTCACTCCCATGCCTCCAAATAATCCTAGATTCCGACCATAAATACAAAACATTGGTGCAAGAGTAGGAAGTGGATTCCCGACTTGCCTCTAGACCAAACGGACAGCAACAAGTGGACGGCACACGGCGGCGAACTGGCGGCACACGGCGGCGAACGGCGGCGTGCGGCGGCGACTCCTCCTTCTCTCGGCCTCCCTCTCTCGGCCTCACTCTCCCTCTCTCTCGCACGGTTTCTCTCTCCCTCTCTCTCACTTGGTCGAACTGGCCACCTCTCTCTCTCCTCTTCCCTTTTTATTTTCCCTAAACTTCATCATTAGTAATCATCACATGCCACTTAAATGGACCAATGCATGGAGGCTCTTCTTGCCACTTATCAAGACCCATGCATGGGCCGGCCGTCCTCCTTCTTGGGCTTCAATGGGCCAGCGACAGCCCTTCCGTGGGCCTCCATTTGGGCCGACTAGCTTGGCCCATCTTAGGCCCATCCCTCTTGGGCCTAAGACCCAAGCTTATTTACCCTAAAATGAACCTTTTTAAATCTCTATTTAAATTAAAGTATTAGATTACAATATAAAATAATTATACACTTGAAATTATAATTCCATAAGTTCCAATTTGTCACACATACTTGGCCAAAGATCTTGATAACATTTTATTTATAGAAATTTTAATTTTATGAGGTACGTAGCCAAGCATAAATTATTCTCATAAACACAAGAACATATCACTTAGCCTTAAAAGAAAACTAATGGCTAAAGCATAAACCATAGGTAATTTCATTACCTAATTATAAGCTTTAATACACCCTAGAGCTTGTCTTTGAATTTTGGGATGCCACAATTCTCCCCTCCTTAGAGAATTTCGTCCTCGAAATTAGACACCACTCGTGCCTTCTTGAAACAAGTAAGGGTACTTTTCTTTCATCTGATCCTCACTTTCCCATGTGGCTTCCTCCATACCATGATGTCACCATAACACCTTAACCAGAGGAATCTTCTTAGTCCTAAGAATTTGTTCCTTTCGATCCAATATCTGTACAGGCTCTTCGATGTACCTCACTTTCTCATCCACTTTGATGGCTTCATGATCAAGTATGTGACTAGGATCCGGCTGGTACTTCCTCAACATCGATACATGAAACACATCATGCAAATTTCCTAACTTAGGAGGTAGCGCTAAGCGATAAGCTACATCCCCTATCCTTTCGAGTATCTCAAAATGTCCAACAAATCTAGGGCTTAACTTACCCTTCATTCCAAATCAAGATATCCCTTTCATTGGAGATACCTTAAGGAATACATGATCTCCTATACTAAATTCCAAAGGCCTCCTACGCCTATCTCGCGTAGTCTTTCCGCCTACTCGAGCTGTTTTAAGTCTTTCTCGATAATCTCAAC
>CM024621.1:60058901-60072587 GCA_014182585.1 Eucalyptus coolabah | reverse complement strand
AACCCTAAACCCTAAACCCTAAACCCTAAACCCTAAACCCTAAACCCTAAACCCTAAACCCTAAACCCTAAACCCTAAACCCTAAACCCTAAACCCTAAACCCTAAACCCTAAACCCTAAACCCTAAACCCTAAACCCTAAACCCTAAACCCTAAACCCTAAACCCTAAACCCTAAACCCTAAACCCTAAACCCTAAACCCTAAACCCTAAACCCTAAACCCTAAACCCTAAACCCTAAACCCTAAACCCTAAACCCTAAACCCTAAACCCTAAACCCTAAACCCTAAACCCTAAACCCTAAACCCTAAACCCTAAACCCTAAACCCTAAACCCTAAACCCTAAACCCTAAACCCTAAACCCTAAACCCTAAACCCTAAACCCTAAACCCTAAACCCTAAACCCTAAACCCTAAACCCTAAACCCTAAACCCTAAACCCTAAACCCTAAACCCTAAACCCTAAACCCTAAACCCTAAACCCTAAACCCTAAACCCTAAACCCTAAACCCTAAACCCTAAACCCTAAACCCTAAACCCTAAACCCTAAACCCTAAACCCTAAACCCTAAACCCTAAACCCTAAACCCTAAACCCTAAACCCTAAACCCTAAACCCTAAACCCTAAACCCTAAACCCTAAACCCTAAACCCTAAACCCTAAACCCTAAACCCTAAACCCTAAACCCTAAACCCTAAACCCTAAACCCTAAACCCTAAACCCTAAACCCTAAACCCTAAACCCTAAACCCTAAACCCTAAACCCTAAACCCTAAACCCTAAACCCTAAACCCTAAACCCTAAACCCTAAACCCTAAACCCTAAACCCTAAACCCTAAACCCTAAACCCTAAACCCTAAACCCTAAACCCTAAACCCTAAACCCTAAACCCTAAACCCTAAACCCTAAACCCTAAACCCTAAACCCTAAACCCTAAACCCTAAACCCTAAACCCTAAACCCTAAACCCTAAACCCTAAACCCTAAACCCTAAACCCTAAACCCTAAACCCTAAACCCTAAACCCTAAACCCTAAACCCTAAACCCTAAACCCTAAACCCTAAACCCTAAACCCTAAACCCTAAACCCTAAACCCTAAACCCTAAACCCTAAACCCTAAACCCTAAACCCTAAACCCTAAACCCTAAACCCTAAACCCTAAACCCTAAACCCTAAACCCTAAACCCTAAACCCTAAACCCTAAACCCTAAACCCTAAACCCTAAACCCTAAACCCTAAACCCTAAACCCTAAACCCTAAACCCTAAACCCTAAACCCTAAACCCTAAACCCTAAACCCTAAACCCTAAACCCTAAACCCTAAACCCTAAACCCTAAACCCTAAACCCTAAACCCTAAACCCTAAACCCTAAACCCTAAACCCTAAACCCTAAACCCTAAACCCTAAACCCTAAACCCTAAACCCTAAACCCTAAACCCTAAACCCTAAACCCTAAACCCTAAACCCTAAACCCTAAACCCTAAACCCTAAACCCTAAACCCTAAACCCTAAACCCTAAACCCTAAACCCTAAACCCTAAACCCTAAACCCTAAACCCTAAACCCTAAACCCTAAACCCTAAACCCTAAACCCTAAACCCTAAACCCTAAACCCTAAACCCTAAACCCTAAACCCTAAACCCTAAACCCTAAACCCTAAACCCTAAACCCTAAACCCTAAACCCTAAACCCTAAACCCTAAACCCTAAACCCTAAACCCTAAACCCTAAACCCTAAACCCTAAACCCTAAACCCTAAACCCTAAACCCTAAACCCTAAACCCTAAACCCTAAACCCTAAACCCTAAACCCTAAACCCTAAACCCTAAACCCTAAACCCTAAACCCTAAACCCTAAACCCTAAACCCTAAACCCTAAACCCTAAACCCTAAACCCTAAACCCTAAACCCTAAACCCTAAACCCTAAACCCTAAACCCTAAACCCTAAACCCTAAACCCTAAACCCTAAACCCTAAACCCTAAACCCTAAACCCTAAACCCTAAACCCTAAACCCTAAACCCTAAACCCTAAACCCTAAACCCTAAACCCTAAACCCTAAACCCTAAACCCTAAACCCTAAACCCTAAACCCTAAACCCTAAACCCTAAACCCTAAACCCTAAACCCTAAACCCTAAACCCTAAACCCTAAACCCTAAACCCTAAACCCTAAACCCTAAACCCTAAACCCTAAACCCTAAACCCTAAACCCTAAACCCTAAACCCTAAACCCTAAACCCTAAACCCTAAACCCTAAACCCTAAACCCTAAACCCTAAACCCTAAACCCTAAACCCTAAACCCTAAACCCTAAACCCTAAACCCTAAACCCTAAACCCTAAACCCTAAACCCTAAACCCTAAACCCTAAACCCTAAACCCTAAACCCTAAACCCTAAACCCTAAACCCTAAACCCTAAACCCTAAACCCTAAACCCTAAACCCTAAACCCTAAACCCTAAACCCTAAACCCTAAACCCTAAACCCTAAACCCTAAACCCTAAACCCTAAACCCTAAACCCTAAACCCTAAACCCTAAACCCTAAACCCTAAACCCTAAACCCTAAACCCTAAACCCTAAACCCTAAACCCTAAACCCTAAACCCTAAACCCTAAACCCTAAACCCTAAACCCTAAACCCTAAACCCTAAACCCTAAACCCTAAACCCTAAACCCTAAACCCTAAACCCTAAACCCTAAACCCTAAACCCTAAACCCTAAACCCTAAACCCTAAACCCTAAACCCTAAACCCTAAACCCTAAACCCTAAACCCTAAACCCTAAACCCTAAACCCTAAACCCTAAACCCTAAACCCTAAACCCTAAACCCTAAACCCTAAACCCTAAACCCTAAACCCTAAACCCTAAACCCTAAACCCTAAACCCTAAACCCTAAACCCTAAACCCTAAACCCTAAACCCTAAACCCTAAACCCTAAACCCTAAACCCTAAACCCTAAACCCTAAACCCTAAACCCTAAACCCTAAACCCTAAACCCTAAACCCTAAACCCTAAACCCTAAACCCTAAACCCTAAACCCTAAACCCTAAACCCTAAACCCTAAACCCTAAACCCTAAACCCTAAACCCTAAACCCTAAACCCTAAACCCTAAACCCTAAACCCTAAACCCTAAACCCTAAACCCTAAACCCTAAACCCTAAACCCTAAACCCTAAACCCTAAACCCTAAACCCTAAACCCTAAACCCTAAACCCTAAACCCTAAACCCTAAACCCTAAACCCTAAACCCTAAACCCTAAACCCTAAACCCTAAACCCTAAACCCTAAACCCTAAACCCTAAACCCTAAACCCTAAACCCTAAACCCTAAACCCTAAACCCTAAACCCTAAACCCTAAACCCTAAACCCTAAACCCTAAACCCTAAACCCTAAACCCTAAACCCTAAACCCTAAACCCTAAACCCTAAACCCTAAACCCTAAACCCTAAACCCTAAACCCTAAACCCTAAACCCTAAACCCTAAACCCTAAACCCTAAACCCTAAACCCTAAACCCTAAACCCTAAACCCTAAACCCTAAACCCTAAACCCTAAACCCTAAACCCTAAACCCTAAACCCTAAACCCTAAACCCTAAACCCTAAACCCTAAACCCTAAACCCTAAACCCTAAACCCTAAACCCTAAACCCTAAACCCTAAACCCTAAACCCTAAACCCTAAACCCTAAACCCTAAACCCTAAACCCTAAACCCTAAACCCTAAACCCTAAACCCTAAACCCTAAACCCTAAACCCTAAACCCTAAACCCTAAACCCTAAACCCTAAACCCTAAACCCTAAACCCTAAACCCTAAACCCTAAACCCTAAACCCTAAACCCTAAACCCTAAACCCTAAACCCTAAACCCTAAACCCTAAACCCTAAACCCTAAACCCTAAACCCTAAACCCTAAACCCTAAACCCTAAACCCTAAACCCTAAACCCTAAACCCTAAACCCTAAACCCTAAACCCTAAACCCTAAACCCTAAACCCTAAACCCTAAACCCTAAACCCTAAACCCTAAACCCTAAACCCTAAACCCTAAACCCTAAACCCTAAACCCTAAACCCTAAACCCTAAACCCTAAACCCTAAACCCTAAACCCTAAACCCTAAACCCTAAACCCTAAACCCTAAACCCTAAACCCTAAACCCTAAACCCTAAACCCTAAACCCTAAACCCTAAACCCTAAACCCTAAACCCTAAACCCTAAACCCTAAACCCTAAACCCTAAACCCTAAACCCTAAACCCTAAACCCTAAACCCTAAACCCTAAACCCTAAACCCTAAACCCTAAACCCTAAACCCTAAACCCTAAACCCTAAACCCTAAACCCTAAACCCTAAACCCTAAACCCTAAACCCTAAACCCTAAACCCTAAACCCTAAACCCTAAACCCTAAACCCTAAACCCTAAACCCTAAACCCTAAACCCTAAACCCTAAACCCTAAACCCTAAACCCTAAACCCTAAACCCTAAACCCTAAACCCTAAACCCTAAACCCTAAACCCTAAACCCTAAACCCTAAACCCTAAACCCTAAACCCTAAACCCTAAACCCTAAACCCTAAACCCTAAACCCTAAACCCTAAACCCTAAACCCTAAACCCTAAACCCTAAACCCTAAACCCTAAACCCTAAACCCTAAACCCTAAACCCTAAACCCTAAACCCTAAACCCTAAACCCTAAACCCTAAACCCTAAACCCTAAACCCTAAACCCTAAACCCTAAACCCTAAACCCTAAACCCTAAACCCTAAACCCTAAACCCTAAACCCTAAACCCTAAACCCTAAACCCTAAACCCTAAACCCTAAACCCTAAACCCTAAACCCTAAACCCTAAACCCTAAACCCTAAACCCTAAACCCTAAACCCTAAACCCTAAACCCTAAACCCTAAACCCTAAACCCTAAACCCTAAACCCTAAACCCTAAACCCTAAACCCTAAACCCTAAACCCTAAACCCTAAACCCTAAACCCTAAACCCTAAACCCTAAACCCTAAACCCTAAACCCTAAACCCTAAACCCTAAACCCTAAACCCTAAACCCTAAACCCTAAACCCTAAACCCTAAACCCTAAACCCTAAACCCTAAACCCTAAACCCTAAACCCTAAACCCTAAACCCTAAACCCTAAACCCTAAACCCTAAACCCTAAACCCTAAACCCTAAACCCTAAACCCTAAACCCTAAACCCTAAACCCTAAACCCTAAACCCTAAACCCTAAACCCTAAACCCTAAACCCTAAACCCTAAACCCTAAACCCTAAACCCTAAACCCTAAACCCTAAACCCTAAACCCTAAACCCTAAACCCTAAACCCTAAACCCTAAACCCTAAACCCTAAACCCTAAACCCTAAACCCTAAACCCTAAACCCTAAACCCTAAACCCTAAACCCTAAACCCTAAACCCTAAACCCTAAACCCTAAACCCTAAACCCTAAACCCTAAACCCTAAACCCTAAACCCTAAACCCTAAACCCTAAACCCTAAACCCTAAACCCTAAACCCTAAACCCTAAACCCTAAACCCTAAACCCTAAACCCTAAACCCTAAACCCTAAACCCTAAACCCTAAACCCTAAACCCTAAACCCTAAACCCTAAACCCTAAACCCTAAACCCTAAACCCTAAACCCTAAACCCTAAACCCTAAACCCTAAACCCTAAACCCTAAACCCTAAACCCTAAACCCTAAACCCTAAACCCTAAACCCTAAACCCTAAACCCTAAACCCTAAACCCTAAACCCTAAACCCTAAACCCTAAACCCTAAACCCTAAACCCTAAACCCTAAACCCTAAACCCTAAACCCTAAACCCTAAACCCTAAACCCTAAACCCTAAACCCTAAACCCTAAACCCTAAACCCTAAACCCTAAACCCTAAACCCTAAACCCTAAACCCTAAACCCTAAACCCTAAACCCTAAACCCTAAACCCTAAACCCTAAACCCTAAACCCTAAACCCTAAACCCTAAACCCTAAACCCTAAACCCTAAACCCTAAACCCTAAACCCTAAACCCTAAACCCTAAACCCTAAACCCTAAACCCTAAACCCTAAACCCTAAACCCTAAACCCTAAACCCTAAACCCTAAACCCTAAACCCTAAACCCTAAACCCTAAACCCTAAACCCTAAACCCTAAACCCTAAACCCTAAACCCTAAACCCTAAACCCTAAACCCTAAACCCTAAACCCTAAACCCTAAACCCTAAACCCTAAACCCTAAACCCTAAACCCTAAACCCTAAACCCTAAACCCTAAACCCTAAACCCTAAACCCTAAACCCTAAACCCTAAACCCTAAACCCTAAACCCTAAACCCTAAACCCTAAACCCTAAACCCTAAACCCTAAACCCTAAACCCTAAACCCTAAACCCTAAACCCTAAACCCTAAACCCTAAACCCTAAACCCTAAACCCTAAACCCTAAACCCTAAACCCTAAACCCTAAACCCTAAACCCTAAACCCTAAACCCTAAACCCTAAACCCTAAACCCTAAACCCTAAACCCTAAACCCTAAACCCTAAACCCTAAACCCTAAACCCTAAACCCTAAACCCTAAACCCTAAACCCTAAACCCTAAACCCTAAACCCTAAACCCTAAACCCTAAACCCTAAACCCTAAACCCTAAACCCTAAACCCTAAACCCTAAACCCTAAACCCTAAACCCTAAACCCTAAACCCTAAACCCTAAACCCTAAACCCTAAACCCTAAACCCTAAACCCTAAACCCTAAACCCTAAACCCTAAACCCTAAACCCTAAACCCTAAACCCTAAACCCTAAACCCTAAACCCTAAACCCTAAACCCTAAACCCTAAACCCTAAACCCTAAACCCTAAACCCTAAACCCTAAACCCTAAACCCTAAACCCTAAACCCTAAACCCTAAACCCTAAACCCTAAACCCTAAACCCTAAACCCTAAACCCTAAACCCTAAACCCTAAACCCTAAACCCTAAACCCTAAACCCTAAACCCTAAACCCTAAACCCTAAACCCTAAACCCTAAACCCTAAACCCTAAACCCTAAACCCTAAACCCTAAACCCTAAACCCTAAACCCTAAACCCTAAACCCTAAACCCTAAACCCTAAACCCTAAACCCTAAACCCTAAACCCTAAACCCTAAACCCTAAACCCTAAACCCTAAACCCTAAACCCTAAACCCTAAACCCTAAACCCTAAACCCTAAACCCTAAACCCTAAACCCTAAACCCTAAACCCTAAACCCTAAACCCTAAACCCTAAACCCTAAACCCTAAACCCTAAACCCTAAACCCTAAACCCTAAACCCTAAACCCTAAACCCTAAACCCTAAACCCTAAACCCTAAACCCTAAACCCTAAACCCTAAACCCTAAACCCTAAACCCTAAACCCTAAACCCTAAACCCTAAACCCTAAACCCTAAACCCTAAACCCTAAACCCTAAACCCTAAACCCTAAACCCTAAACCCTAAACCCTAAACCCTAAACCCTAAACCCTAAACCCTAAACCCTAAACCCTAAACCCTAAACCCTAAACCCTAAACCCTAAACCCTAAACCCTAAACCCTAAACCCTAAACCCTAAACCCTAAACCCTAAACCCTAAACCCTAAACCCTAAACCCTAAACCCTAAACCCTAAACCCTAAACCCTAAACCCTAAACCCTAAACCCTAAACCCTAAACCCTAAACCCTAAACCCTAAACCCTAAACCCTAAACCCTAAACCCTAAACCCTAAACCCTAAACCCTAAACCCTAAACCCTAAACCCTAAACCCTAAACCCTAAACCCTAAACCCTAAACCCTAAACCCTAAACCCTAAACCCTAAACCCTAAACCCTAAACCCTAAACCCTAAACCCTAAACCCTAAACCCTAAACCCTAAACCCTAAACCCTAAACCCTAAACCCTAAACCCTAAACCCTAAACCCTAAACCCTAAACCCTAAACCCTAAACCCTAAACCCTAAACCCTAAACCCTAAACCCTAAACCCTAAACCCTAAACCCTAAACCCTAAACCCTAAACCCTAAACCCTAAACCCTAAACCCTAAACCCTAAACCCTAAACCCTAAACCCTAAACCCTAAACCCTAAACCCTAAACCCTAAACCCTAAACCCTAAACCCTAAACCCTAAACCCTAAACCCTAAACCCTAAACCCTAAACCCTAAACCCTAAACCCTAAACCCTAAACCCTAAACCCTAAACCCTAAACCCTAAACCCTAAACCCTAAACCCTAAACCCTAAACCCTAAACCCTAAACCCTAAACCCTAAACCCTAAACCCTAAACCCTAAACCCTAAACCCTAAACCCTAAACCCTAAACCCTAAACCCTAAACCCTAAACCCTAAACCCTAAACCCTAAACCCTAAACCCTAAACCCTAAACCCTAAACCCTAAACCCTAAACCCTAAACCCTAAACCCTAAACCCTAAACCCTAAACCCTAAACCCTAAACCCTAAACCCTAAACCCTAAACCCTAAACCCTAAACCCTAAACCCTAAACCCTAAACCCTAAACCCTAAACCCTAAACCCTAAACCCTAAACCCTAAACCCTAAACCCTAAACCCTAAACCCTAAACCCTAAACCCTAAACCCTAAACCCTAAACCCTAAACCCTAAACCCTAAACCCTAAACCCTAAACCCTAAACCCTAAACCCTAAACCCTAAACCCTAAACCCTAAACCCTAAACCCTAAACCCTAAACCCTAAACCCTAAACCCTAAACCCTAAACCCTAAACCCTAAACCCTAAACCCTAAACCCTAAACCCTAAACCCTAAACCCTAAACCCTAAACCCTAAACCCTAAACCCTAAACCCTAAACCCTAAACCCTAAACCCTAAACCCTAAACCCTAAACCCTAAACCCTAAACCCTAAACCCTAAACCCTAAACCCTAAACCCTAAACCCTAAACCCTAAACCCTAAACCCTAAACCCTAAACCCTAAACCCTAAACCCTAAACCCTAAACCCTAAACCCTAAACCCTAAACCCTAAACCCTAAACCCTAAACCCTAAACCCTAAACCCTAAACCCTAAACCCTAAACCCTAAACCCTAAACCCTAAACCCTAAACCCTAAACCCTAAACCCTAAACCCTAAACCCTAAACCCTAAACCCTAAACCCTAAACCCTAAACCCTAAACCCTAAACCCTAAACCCTAAACCCTAAACCCTAAACCCTAAACCCTAAACCCTAAACCCTAAACCCTAAACCCTAAACCCTAAACCCTAAACCCTAAACCCTAAACCCTAAACCCTAAACCCTAAACCCTAAACCCTAAACCCTAAACCCTAAACCCTAAACCCTAAACCCTAAACCCTAAACCCTAAACCCTAAACCCTAAACCCTAAACCCTAAACCCTAAACCCTAAACCCTAAACCCTAAACCCTAAACCCTAAACCCTAAACCCTAAACCCTAAACCCTAAACCCTAAACCCTAAACCCTAAACCCTAAACCCTAAACCCTAAACCCTAAACCCTAAACCCTAAACCCTAAACCCTAAACCCTAAACCCTAAACCCTAAACCCTAAACCCTAAACCCTAAACCCTAAACCCTAAACCCTAAACCCTAAACCCTAAACCCTAAACCCTAAACCCTAAACCCTAAACCCTAAACCCTAAACCCTAAACCCTAAACCCTAAACCCTAAACCCTAAACCCTAAACCCTAAACCCTAAACCCTAAACCCTAAACCCTAAACCCTAAACCCTAAACCCTAAACCCTAAACCCTAAACCCTAAACCCTAAACCCTAAACCCTAAACCCTAAACCCTAAACCCTAAACCCTAAACCCTAAACCCTAAACCCTAAACCCTAAACCCTAAACCCTAAACCCTAAACCCTAAACCCTAAACCCTAAACCCTAAACCCTAAACCCTAAACCCTAAACCCTAAACCCTAAACCCTAAACCCTAAACCCTAAACCCTAAACCCTAAACCCTAAACCCTAAACCCTAAACCCTAAACCCTAAACCCTAAACCCTAAACCCTAAACCCTAAACCCTAAACCCTAAACCCTAAACCCTAAACCCTAAACCCTAAACCCTAAACCCTAAACCCTAAACCCTAAACCCTAAACCCTAAACCCTAAACCCTAAACCCTAAACCCTAAACCCTAAACCCTAAACCCTAAACCCTAAACCCTAAACCCTAAACCCTAAACCCTAAACCCTAAACCCTAAACCCTAAACCCTAAACCCTAAACCCTAAACCCTAAACCCTAAACCCTAAACCCTAAACCCTAAACCCTAAACCCTAAACCCTAAACCCTAAACCCTAAACCCTAAACCCTAAACCCTAAACCCTAAACCCTAAACCCTAAACCCTAAACCCTAAACCCTAAACCCTAAACCCTAAACCCTAAACCCTAAACCCTAAACCCTAAACCCTAAACCCTAAACCCTAAACCCTAAACCCTAAACCCTAAACCCTAAACCCTAAACCCTAAACCCTAAACCCTAAACCCTAAACCCTAAACCCTAAACCCTAAACCCTAAACCCTAAACCCTAAACCCTAAACCCTAAACCCTAAACCCTAAACCCTAAACCCTAAACCCTAAACCCTAAACCCTAAACCCTAAACCCTAAACCCTAAACCCTAAACCCTAAACCCTAAACCCTAAACCCTAAACCCTAAACCCTAAACCCTAAACCCTAAACCCTAAACCCTAAACCCTAAACCCTAAACCCTAAACCCTAAACCCTAAACCCTAAACCCTAAACCCTAAACCCTAAACCCTAAACCCTAAACCCTAAACCCTAAACCCTAAACCCTAAACCCTAAACCCTAAACCCTAAACCCTAAACCCTAAACCCTAAACCCTAAACCCTAAACCCTAAACCCTAAACCCTAAACCCTAAACCCTAAACCCTAAACCCTAAACCCTAAACCCTAAACCCTAAACCCTAAACCCTAAACCCTAAACCCTAAACCCTAAACCCTAAACCCTAAACCCTAAACCCTAAACCCTAAACCCTAAACCCTAAACCCTAAACCCTAAACCCTAAACCCTAAACCCTAAACCCTAAACCCTAAACCCTAAACCCTAAACCCTAAACCCTAAACCCTAAACCCTAAACCCTAAACCCTAAACCCTAAACCCTAAACCCTAAACCCTAAACCCTAAACCCTAAACCCTAAACCCTAAACCCTAAACCCTAAACCCTAAACCCTAAACCCTAAACCCTAAACCCTAAACCCTAAACCCTAAACCCTAAACCCTAAACCCTAAACCCTAAACCCTAAACCCTAAACCCTAAACCCTAAACCCTAAACCCTAAACCCTAAACCCTAAACCCTAAACCCTAAACCCTAAACCCTAAACCCTAAACCCTAAACCCTAAACCCTAAACCCTAAACCCTAAACCCTAAACCCTAAACCCTAAACCCTAAACCCTAAACCCTAAACCCTAAACCCTAAACCCTAAACCCTAAACCCTAAACCCTAAACCCTAAACCCTAAACCCTAAACCCTAAACCCTAAACCCTAAACCCTAAACCCTAAACCCTAAACCCTAAACCCTAAACCCTAAACCCTAAACCCTAAACCCTAAACCCTAAACCCTAAACCCTAAACCCTAAACCCTAAACCCTAAACCCTAAACCCTAAACCCTAAACCCTAAACCCTAAACCCTAAACCCTAAACCCTAAACCCTAAACCCTAAACCCTAAACCCTAAACCCTAAACCCTAAACCCTAAACCCTAAACCCTAAACCCTAAACCCTAAACCCTAAACCCTAAACCCTAAACCCTAAACCCTAAACCCTAAACCCTAAACCCTAAACCCTAAACCCTAAACCCTAAACCCTAAACCCTAAACCCTAAACCCTAAACCCTAAACCCTAAACCCTAAACCCTAAACCCTAAACCCTAAACCCTAAACCCTAAACCCTAAACCCTAAACCCTAAACCCTAAACCCTAAACCCTAAACCCTAAACCCTAAACCCTAAACCCTAAACCCTAAACCCTAAACCCTAAACCCTAAACCCTAAACCCTAAACCCTAAACCCTAAACCCTAAACCCTAAACCCTAAACCCTAAACCCTAAACCCTAAACCCTAAACCCTAAACCCTAAACCCTAAACCCTAAACCCTAAACCCTAAACCCTAAACCCTAAACCCTAAACCCTAAACCCTAAACCCTAAACCCTAAACCCTAAACCCTAAACCCTAAACCCTAAACCCTAAACCCTAAACCCTAAACCCTAAACCCTAAACCCTAAACCCTAAACCCTAAACCCTAAACCCTAAACCCTAAACCCTAAACCCTAAACCCTAAACCCTAAACCCTAAACCCTAAACCCTAAACCCTAAACCCTAAACCCTAAACCCTAAACCCTAAACCCTAAACCCTAAACCCTAAACCCTAAACCCTAAACCCTAAACCCTAAACCCTAAACCCTAAACCCTAAACCCTAAACCCTAAACCCTAAACCCTAAACCCTAAACCCTAAACCCTAAACCCTAAACCCTAAACCCTAAACCCTAAACCCTAAACCCTAAACCCTAAACCCTAAACCCTAAACCCTAAACCCTAAACCCTAAACCCTAAACCCTAAACCCTAAACCCTAAACCCTAAACCCTAAACCCTAAACCCTAAACCCTAAACCCTAAACCCTAAACCCTAAACCCTAAACCCTAAACCCTAAACCCTAAACCCTAAACCCTAAACCCTAAACCCTAAACCCTAAACCCTAAACCCTAAACCCTAAACCCTAAACCCTAAACCCTAAACCCTAAACCCTAAACCCTAAACCCTAAACCCTAAACCCTAAACCCTAAACCCTAAACCCTAAACCCTAAACCCTAAACCCTAAACCCTAAACCCTAAACCCTAAACCCTAAACCCTAAACCCTAAACCCTAAACCCTAAACCCTAAACCCTAAACCCTAAACCCTAAACCCTAAACCCTAAACCCTAAACCCTAAACCCTAAACCCTAAACCCTAAACCCTAAACCCTAAACCCTAAACCCTAAACCCTAAACCCTAAACCCTAAACCCTAAACCCTAAACCCTAAACCCTAAACCCTAAACCCTAAACCCTAAACCCTAAACCCTAAACCCTAAACCCTAAACCCTAAACCCTAAACCCTAAACCCTAAACCCTAAACCCTAAACCCTAAACCCTAAACCCTAAACCCTAAACCCTAAACCCTAAACCCTAAACCCTAAACCCTAAACCCTAAACCCTAAACCCTAAACCCTAAACCCTAAACCCTAAACCCTAAACCCTAAACCCTAAACCCTAAACCCTAAACCCTAAACCCTAAACCCTAAACCCTAAACCCTAAACCCTAAACCCTAAACCCTAAACCCTAAACCCTAAACCCTAAACCCTAAACCCTAAACCCTAAACCCTAAACCCTAAACCCTAAACCCTAAACCCTAAACCCTAAACCCTAAACCCTAAACCCTAAACCCTAAACCCTAAACCCTAAACCCTAAACCCTAAACCCTAAACCCTAAACCCTAAACCCTAAACCCTAAACCCTAAACCCTAAACCCTAAACCCTAAACCCTAAACCCTAAACCCTAAACCCTAAACCCTAAACCCTAAACCCTAAACCCTAAACCCTAAACCCTAAACCCTAAACCCTAAACCCTAAACCCTAAACCCTAAACCCTAAACCCTAAACCCTAAACCCTAAACCCTAAACCCTAAACCCTAAACCCTAAACCCTAAACCCTAA
>CM024621.1:60023901-60053901 GCA_014182585.1 Eucalyptus coolabah | reverse complement strand
CCTAAACCTAAACCTAAACCTAAACCTAAGCCTAAGGCCTGGGCCTAGGCCCTAAACCTGGGCCTAAACCTAAACCTGGGCCTAAAGGCCTGGGCCTGGGCCTGGGCCTGAGGCCTGGGCCTGCAGCCTAAACCTAAACCCTAAACCTAAACCTAAACCTAAACCTAAACCTAAACCTAAACCTAAACCTAAACCTAAACCTAAACCTAAACCTAAACCTAAACCTAAACCTAAACCTAAACCCTAAACCTAAACCTAAACCTAAACCTAAACCTAAACCCTAAACCTAAACCTAAACCTAAACCTAAACCTAAACCTAAACCTAAACCTAAACCTAAACCCTAAACCCTAAACCTAAACCTAAACCTAAACCAAACCTAAACCTAAACCTAAACCTAAACCTAAACCTAAACCTAAACCTAAACCTAAACCTAAACCTAAACCTAAACCTAAACCTAAACCTAAACCTAAACCTAAACCTAAACCTAAACCTAAACCTAAGCCTAAACCTAAAACCCTAAGCCTAAACCCTAAACCAAACCTAAACCTAAACCTAAACCTAAACCTAAACCTAAACCTAAACCTAAAAAACCTAAACCCTCAAAAACCTAAACCTAAACCTAAACCTAAACCTAAACCTAAACCTAAACCTAAACCTAAACCCTAAACCTAAACCTAAACCTAAACCTAAACCTAAACCTAAACCTAAACCTAAACCTAAACCTAAACCTAAACCTAAACCTAAACCTAAACCTAAACCTAAACCTAAACACAAGCCTAAGCCTAAACCTAAACCTAAACCTAAACCTAAACCTAAACCTAAACCTAAACCTAAACCTAAACCTAAACCTAAGCCTAAACCCTAAACCTAAACCACAACCTAAACCTAAACCTAAACCCTAAACCTAAACCTAAACCTAAACCTAAGCCTAAACCTAAACCTAAACCTAAACCTAAACCTAAACCTAAACCTAAACCTAAACCTAAACCTAAACCTAAACCTAAACCTAAACCTAAACCTAAACCTAAACCTAAACCTAAACCTAAACCTAAACCACTAAACCTAAACCTAAACCTAAACCTAAACCTAAACCTAAACCTAAACCTAAACCTAAACCTAAGCCTAAACCCTAAACCTAAACCTAAACCTAAACCCTAAACCTAAACCTAAACCTAAACCTAAACCTAAACCTAAACCCTAAACCTAAACCTAAACCTAAACCTAAAACCTAAACCTAAACCTAAGCCTAAACCTAAACCTAAAAACCTAAGCCTAAACCTAAACCTAAACCTAAACCTAAACCTAAACCTAAACCTAAACCTAAACCCTAAACCTAAACCTAAACCTAAACCTAAACCCTAAACCTAAACCTAAACCTAAACCTAAACCCTAAACCTAAACCTAAACCTAAACCTAAACCTAAACCTAAACCACACAACACTAAACCTAAACCTAAACACTAAACCTAAACCTAAACCCTAAACCCTAAACCTAAACCTAAAACCTAAGCCTAAACCTAAACCTAATCCTAAACCTAAACCTAAACCTAAACCTAAACAAATGAATAGAACCCTGTTTTGGAAATGGTTAGGTCCATGATGGCGCATGCTAACTTACCTATCACTTTTGAAATGATGTGTTATTAACTATTGCCCATAACTTAACCGAGTGCCTTCCAAATCAGTTACGGACAAGTAGAAAATCGGACTTAAGTTTTCTTAAACCATGGTGTTTATGCGCCTATACTCATGAGCCTATCACAAGTTTGGGAAATTGGGTCATAAAGGAAAGAAGAGTATTTTCATAAGATGCTTTGAACACTCGAAATGGTATGTGTTCATAGGTAAGCAGGAAAATCAAAGTATAACTAAATTCAAATCACGGGATATCACATTCTTAGAAAATGAATTTCTTAAGAATGGTGAAATAGGTGAGGATTACTCTATATTTAAAACCTTGGATCCAAATAATGAATTTAGTGGAGTTCGTCCAAGTGATAGTAACATGAAAAGTGATGAATTTAATTCAACTCACTCTTAATTACAACCACATGATGAGACGATATCATCATTATCTAATCAAGTGGGAACATAATGGGAATGATGTACTAAGTGTACAATCTCATACGGCGAACAAATCAAGTATTCATCATCGACACTTTGACGTTGAAGGAGAAACTTTATAGTTTGCTCCACAAGATGAAGATAAGCCAAAAATGTACATGAGACTCTAAATTACCTAATAAAGAAAATTGGATTCATGCAATGGAAGAGGAGATGGAATCAATGAAGTCAAATCATATTTGGGAACTAGTTGATATTCGAAAAAAGCGCAAAGCCATTGGGAACAAGTGGGTTCTCAAAATAAGAGTAAAACCAATGGCTTAATAGAAAGACATAAAGCTCGTCTTGTGGCGAAGGGTATAATCAACATGAATGAATTGATTATGAGAAGCATTTTCTCCTATAGTAAGATTTACCTTAATTCAGATTATTTTGGCAATCATAGCTATTATGGATCTTAAGTTACATCAAATGGATATAAAGATTGCTTTCCTCAATGGAGAATTAGAGGAAGAAATATATGTATGGAAAACAACCTACTGGTTTCATTATGGAAGGTCAAGAAAGAAAGGTATGTCGACTTTTTGAGATCGATATATAGCCTTAAATAGTCATCGAGACAATGGTATATACGTTTCATAATGCCATAACGGTATATGATTTTACAATGATTGATGAGGATCATTATGTATATATGAAAAGATCTAAAGATCAATTTGTGATCATATCATTATATGTTGATGATATACTAATTGTCGGAAGCAATATAGAGTTTCTTAATACTGTCAAGAGTTGGTTATCTTCCAACTTTGAGATAAAAGATATGGGTGAGGCTACATACATTCTTGGAGTTAAGATTTTAAGAGATCGTTCGAAGAGGTTATTATCTCTTTACAAGAAAACATATATAAATAATGTTCTTGAATGATTTCATATGCAAAATTGTAAACCCATAGATACTCCTATTGCAAAAGGTGAATGATTAAACCATAAACTATGTCCAGGACTCTACAAGAAAAGGAACAAATGAAACATGTTCCTTATGCTAATGATGTGGGATGTATTAATGTTTATGATGTGTACAAGACCTAATATATGTTTTGTAGTTGGAATTGTGAGTAGATACAATCCAATCAAGTCAAGCACATTTGAAGGCTATTAAAAGAAGCTGAGGTATCTAAAGGAAACTACTGATTATAAGCTAAATTACCAAGAAAATGATCTACGACTTGAAAGCTATTCAAATGCTGATTGGGGAGGAGATTTAGATGAAAATGAAATCTACCTCTAGATTTGCTTTCTTAGGGCCTGTTGGCAACGTGACAAACGAGTGCCGGATTCTGATTTTGTTCCCGAATCGGTTTGGGACGGGAATCGCGTTTGGTAAACTTTTGTTCCGGGAACAATTTTGGACAAGATTTGAGAATCAAAAAATTTTGATTCTACATTCGAGAGAATCGGAAAAAGAATCAAAACGGTAAAACCCTTGTTCTTCTCTTTCATCATCTCGGTGCCGTTCGCCATCGCTCGCCGGCTATCCGCCCGCTCGCCGCCACCGGTCGCCGGTCCGCCGCCGGTTGCCGTAGGCAAGCCCAGCCACCGGCGAGCCGACCTGGCCACCGGCGAGGCTGGGCGAGCCTCGCTAGCAATTGGGCGGATCGGCCTCGCCCGGGTCGAGTGAGGTCGAGCCTCGCCGGTGGTGGGCGAGCCTCGCCCGGTGCCGGTGAGGCTCGCTGGCCACCGGCAAGGCTCACCCTCGCTAGATGCGGCGAGCCTCGCCTAGCTGCCGACGAGGCTCGGCCGGCGTGGCCGACCTCGCCGAGGGCCGGCGGCCTTCCGATGGCGTCGCGGGCCTCATCGGCCGATCGCCGATCCGTAGCCGTGAAATGAAGAAGAAGAAGAATAGGAAAAAAAGGGAAAAAAGAAAAAAAAAAAAAATTATTTAAAATTTATTTAAAAATCAAAAGAAATTAATTTGGAATAGAATCAATTAATACGGTACCAACGCAATTCTATTCCAAAATAAAAAAAAATTGAATAGTTACCAAACGTGCTTTTTTACTCGGGGGAATCAATTCTCGGGAACAGAATCAAAAGATAATCAATTCTAGTCGAATCAATTCTAGGAGCAGTCGTTACCAAACGCGCCTTACTAAACAATGGTGTCATATCTTGGAGCAATAAGAAGCAAACGTGTATAGCATTGTCCATGATGGAAGCTAAGTTCGTGGCATTATTAACCTTGAGTACAAAAAATGTGTTTGGCTTAAGAGATTTTTAGATCATTTATGTGTTATTAAGTATGCGCAAATCCATTATTAGTTAATTATGATAGCCAAGTGGCTATAACATACACCATATATCCAAAAATATCATGGCAAGATCAAACATATAAATACCAAATATAATTTTATCAATGATGCAGTTGTACAAAGATGTGAACTTACGGTACATATCTACGCATAGAATAATTGCCGAGATCCTATGACAAGACAATACGTAGGGCGATATGTTGAATATTGTAATTTTCCTGAAGTGTTCACATTTAATGAATTTGTGTTTTTTCATTATTAATGCCTATGAATCTTCATTTTGACATTTATGCATCTTATTGCTCAATGCATTATAAAGTTGAGAAAGTATCGGGCGGATAAAAGATTAGTCTACTCACACTCTTTAATTGCCTGTTTACTATGTGATCAATAGAGATGAGATGATTTTTAGCTTATTATCTAGATGATAATCGAGTTCAAGCTTAAAATACATATGTCACATTAACTGAGTGTTAAGATGATGACGTAATATTTACTATATCAGTAAAATAACCCACATATTTTACTTTATTTATCTATGATACTAGATGTGAGTTCTGATGATGTGGCATCCTAAAATTCATGGCGACCTCCAGATACATTAAGGCCTATGAATAGGTGATGGAAGTACCATCAAATTGTATTGTGGCCATTTAATCCATAATTTGCAATAAGATTTACGGCCAAGCTTTTTTAATGGATAATTATTTGATAGGATAGAAAATTCTATTCTTGGCTATTATGTGGTTTATAGGCTGGAATTTATTAATTTATTTTGCAAGCATGGACAAGTGAATAGTGTAATTAGGTAATTATATGATGGGTAATTAGGTGATGATTAAAGGAAAAAAAAAGAATAGTGGGTTGAATTTTATGGCCCAAGATCAACCCCCATTCGGCCATCGAGGCCTGGCTCGCAAAGCCCAAGGAGGAGGAGCTGCCATCGACCAAGGCTGGCCCAAGCCCAGCCAGGTAAACCCCCTCTTGCATGAAAATTGCCAAGTGTTTCTCCCTTAGAGCCAAGTGGCGCCGGCATGCAAGATCAATGATTGTTAATCATTGAAAGGAAGAAAATTATATAGGAAGAGGGGGGCAAATTAAGCGAGGAAAGGGGGGGAGAGAGAGAGTGTGTCACACGAAGAGAAGAGAGAAAGAGAGAGAGAGAGAAAGGGAGAGAACAGCGGGCGAGAGAAGAAGGGGAAAGGGAGGCCGATCGCCATTGTTCATCGCCGCCGTTGAGCAGCCGAGTCCGCACCCCGCCATCTTTGCTCACTGTTTTGTGCTCGGATTAGAGGCAAGTAGAGTCCTAAAACCTACCATTTGCTTGCTGTGAAATGTATTGTAAGGGATGACAAACTTTGGTTGTGGTAGAAGTGAAGGAATTCCCGAAGCTTTAAGGAAAATATGGTAGCCTTGCATTCTGGTTTCTAGAAAGGCAATCCGACCTTTGATGAATTCTTGAGCTGCATGTGATTTTTTAGTTGGAATATCACTTTGACTTCTTGATGAAAGTTGTAGAGAAATTCTTGAAGAGTAACATATTAAAATTCAGAAGAAATGAACAAGTGTAGACCGGTGAAACTATTTTCTTTGAAGAAGTTTTGATCTGGAAATCCGTAATGCTGACCTAGTGTGATTCTGTGAATTCTATAAAATTCTCCGGTTGAAAATTGATCTCGTGTTCTGAATGAAAGTTGAAGATGACATGTTAAGGGTAACATATTAAAAATTTAGAGGAAATGGTTGGTGAAACAATTTTTATTCAAAAGCGGTTAGTACTGGAATTTGGTGCGGGGGTTATAGCCGGTTATGGTTATTATAGATTTTAATCTATCAAGAATATGGTTTTGAGTTCTTCATAAAATATTTACTTCTGGATTTCTTCTATAACATATAAATTTCAGAATTTTTGGAATTTATTTGTGATTTTTACTTAATTTGTGAATAAAACTATGTATGGCAATATTTCAGAAATTGTAAAGACTTGTGATGTGTGGACTGTACCAAATTGTATGATGTTCTTTTGATATGGTGTCTGTCCTTCACCGGAATATTTTCCTCTAGATCTTTTATATAACATGTCAAATTTTTAGAATTTATTAAGGTTGTTTACTAAATTTTCAAGAATTATGACCAAAGTGCAATCCATTTTTATCCGAAATTTTTGTATTTTCAAAAATAAATGAAATTGTTCCATCTGATATAATTTTTTGAGTGGTTGATTATGCTGCATATGTGGTGACATATAGCATGTTTATATAATATCAAATGCTGGTTGAAAACCTTGATATTGTTGCATCAAATGCTATATTGGAATTAAAATACACATGTAAATATAAGTTGAGATAATAACATGACCGTCGGAGGTGTAAGCCGACGATGCCGGGAAGTGTGTGCCGGATGTCCTCGGGAGTTTCAAGATGCCTAGAGGTGTGTGTCGGAAGCCTCGAAGGTGTGTGCCGGGGGGATACCTCATGATGCTAGTTGGGGTACGAGATGCCCCGGAGTGTGTGCCAAATGCTAGGAGGTGTGTGCCGGAGGTTCCTCACGATGCTAGGTTGGATGCGAGAAGATATTAAATTGTGGGATGCAAACATTGGTCCTGGAAGAAAATGATGTGATCTAATTGAAAGAAAGGATCGAGTTGAATCATGTGCATGGATGTATGCTTGATAGCATGGATGATTTGAATCTGGTGATATAAGTTTAGCCGCTTGATGATACATGTATAAGTGCATGGTGGTATATGCATGTTGCATAATGATATGCATGGCTGTTTGATGATATAAGTACAAGCGCATGGTGATTTATGCATGTTGTATGGTGATATATGCATGGCTGTAAGGTAAGGTATGCTTGAATGCATGAATGATATGTGTTTTTTCTTGATACCTTGATTGTTCTATTTGACGCGCATTGTAGTTTGGTGGATCTTCTTTGTTGAGTGGTTGTACTCCCCCTTTTTTTTGGGAATTAACATTTCAGATTAAAAGATGCCTTTGCTACCAGTTTGCACGTAGTATCTGTATGGATTGCCATCGTGTAGAGGTGGAGTGCACGGGGTGTTCTGTACTAGTGTGCCGGTCTCGTGTATGTTGAGTCCATGTCTTAGTGATGTACAATGTGGGTCTTGCTAATGGCCCGGTTATCCGGGAGTTTTTGTCTGTTCATGTCCGGCATGGTGGGCGATGCTAGGGATACTTTGCCGCCGCCGCCACCCGATGCACCGAGTTGGGTGTGATGGCCGTATAACTGAGTGGGCGCTGACTTTTTGGGATAACCGCTTGTTGATGGAGGGTGTACATGTATGATGTAGGTCAAGTTCTCTTTTGAGTTAAAGTCAAGTATAGTTAAAAATCTTGGCCTTTTGCTATACCAACTCAAAATATCCATCGTGAAAATATAAATAAAAGTGACTCGGCTTTGTCTTTTCATTTGGAGCGTAGGTGGTGTGCATTGCATTATTGTTATTGAAGTGAGGATTGGTGAGATACGTTTATGTTTCCCGGTGAGTGAATTGCGTTGGGACCTTTACAAAAAAAATAATAGAAAAAATTTCTATTGATCTTATGAACTATGGTTTCATTTTAATAAAAAAATCACCTTACTGGTATGTAGTGGGATGAGTGACCCAAGTACCTATGGTAGCCTAACGGATCGAGGGTTGTCAAGGGTGCCACGGATGAATTACGACGGGTAGATATGTGAACTCAAGTTAGACATTAGGAGCGCATGTTTTTATTTCTGTTCTTTTTAAGTTTCCCAGGAACATAAATAAATAAAAAAAAAGTGTTTCTGTTCAGGAGCAATTTTGAATAAAAAACATGTTTGGTAAATTTGTTAGAAAATAAAAATGAACAAAAGCATTTGACAAATTTTATTCTTTTGTTTCTTTTAATTTTTTATTTTATTTTTCATATTTTCCTTTCTTTTTATTTTTCTTTTTTTCTGCCCGGTGCCCAGGCAGGGCAGGCGGCCTCACTCCCGGCCACGAGGTTCTCGCCAGACTTGGCTGTGAGTCGCCCAGGCCCTCGGCGGGCGCCCGCTGCGACCCTCGGCTTGATAGGTCGCCGGCCTGTGGCCCGAGGTCGGCCGACAAGAAAAGAAGAAAAGAAGAAAGAAAAGAAGAGAAGAAGAAATGTTTCTTCAAAATTGTTTCTAGAACAAGAAGTAAGTTTTTTTTTGTTTCTTTTTTTTCTTTTTGTGTTCCTGAACAAAGAACAAAAAAAAGAATAGAAACGCAACCAAACGCGTTTCTATTCTTTTTGTTCCCGAACAAACACAAAAGTGTTCAAGAACACTTTTTAGGATTAAAAACATGCGAGGCCCTAGGTATGTCTCAACTATCATCTATATGGTATTAATGGTGTAGACATACACTCTATGGAAAATGAGTTAATAGCATAATACGTATTTCATACTACGTATGTATGAGACAACCAATAAGAGTGGCAAAAGTTTGATCTCAACTTTTTATACCGTGTGAGACTCTTGAGGAAAAGAGTTCTTCAATTTGGTGCCCTCATGACTCTTACTTATTCTCAAAATTTCTATTTAGTGTTGGCTATCTTAGGATGTTGCCAATGATCATGAATTAATTCCGATCTAATGGGACATTTCTAGAAAAGCAAGTTGAACTGAAATTGAGAGTTTGAAGAAAAGAGAAATATCGAATTTAAATAATCATATTCTAGTTTTGTATTCATCGTCGACCAATTATGATTGTTTTTGGGATAATCATAATTGTGAATACAATAAATCATTGTTTAAAAATAGATCAACGGAGAGATATATAAATGTGATCGATCTATGGTACTTTATACTAAATCTACAAAGAGTGTGATGCCCATTATGAGCTGCTATATATTCCTAACAGATGTATGGCAATAAACTCTCAAAGTATGCTGGTCGACGGATTATTCACCGGTATGAATGTTGCAGAGAGGTAAAGAGGATCTTGTTCGGCCCACCATGTTCGAGTGGGAGATGATGAGTTTTTCTATGTGTAGATGGGCCTAAGTAGGCCTATCCGCTCATAATGGGCCTAAGAACCCAGCTCGCAAGTTAAGGACCCATGTATGAAGGGTTGAGATATGAAATGGTACGTTGAGGGGTTGCGTATTTTGAAAGAGGCATTTTACATTGAGAGGTTACGTCTTTTTGAAGAGACGTGTTAAGAGACAGAAAGAAAAAGAGAATGTACCTTTACGTATGAACGTTTCACTTTCTCCCCCTCCCAAAAAAAAAACATACGTCTTTTCAAAAATTTTCTCCCCTTAATAGCAACAGCACACTCCTCAGTAGAACGGGATTAGATTCTTTCTCGAACTTCAACATTGGTGTTTAATCTATGACAAATAAGGTACGTTGATTCCGTAGTGTATCTTTGATCGGTGATACATGTGTTTTTGGGCTCGTCTTCCATGTTCATTTAACGGGTTCGATTGAGTATCGGATCCGTTTTAGAATCCAATTTCCCAATAGGCATAATTGTCAATTCACTGAAAAGACAATTATGCCCTTTTGGAACAAAAATAAAATGACGATTCATCTCGTGCGTGCCACCAGGCAACAACAGCTGCAACATGAGACTGAGCAAGTTCCCCCGGGAAGAACCGCGCCTCCACCATAAAAGAACCCTCCGAGATGGCCGAGAAGAGCAAAGTGCTGGTGATCGGAGGCACTAGATACATCGGAAAGTTCATCATGAAGGTGAGTGCTAAGTCCGGTCACCCTACCTTCGCTCTCGTGAGGGAGTCCGCTCTCCGACCCCACCAAGGATGGTATCGTCGAAGATTTCAAGAGCTCAAGCATCAATCTATTCCAGGTGAGTAGTTATTCTCATGCGGTTGTGTTCGTTCACCCTTCTGAGAAATGTTTTTATCAATAGGATCGGAGTTGATTTTTATATCTATCTCTCACTTGATCGAGTTGATGGAGTCATGTTACGATATGGCGTTGTTCTTTCTCTTCTCTGATATTTTGTCTTTGTGCATGGTTGAAATCAGAAATCACGTTCCTCTCCTCTTTCAAATGCCTAACGAAATTTCAGCTTTGCATGATGATGTGAACGTGCACATTTTCCGACAAAATCTTGTGGAAACTTCGATATGCTTTAGCTGTTTCTGAGACAGCTATAGCTACGTGGCTGCGCTTTGGTGTGTAGACAAATCTTGCAGATGATTGCCGACTTCATTGATCGTTTGTCCATGCTCTTAGTTATTTGATTCTCAGAGAGACATATACAATCAAGAGTGTCTATTGTGATTAAGCAAGTAGATGTGGTAATCTCTGCTGTGGGGTGAGAACAAGTGAAGGACCAAGACATGATTGTTGTTTCCATTAAAGCAGCTGAGAATATCAAGGTGGTGTTGTGCCTAGTATTTTCATTTCAAGTTCTTATTGTTGGTTTAGCATTTGACTAATGGGTGATAGCTTGATTCTTGTCTTACTGGTTTGGGTGCATTGCGATCTCCTTGCAAGCGTTGCTTTAATGAAATGGGATGGATGGACTTATCTATCTGTAGACTTCAACTTCTTTCTTTTTAAAATGGTCATAACCTTGTGTAGAAGTCATCAGTGAAATTCAAGAGTAACTATTTTGAATTCAACTATAGGAGAGTGTGGGAAACATGAACTAGTTAATCCTTGAAATGGTACTTAGTAGTTGTCGCTGCTTTGGTGGTTGACAGTCAATGGCAAGTGGAACTCAGCATGCTCACAAAAGGCATTCATCTTACCTGACATCTTGTTACTTGTGAAGGTGTCCAAGCAAGTAGAATGTCTGCCTATTCTATACTTGATAGAGTTATCTGGCTACTGCTCTATTTCTTCTATTTTCTTATAGCACTTGGGGTGGACTTTGCTGAATTGTTGAATTTATTGATTCAACTATGATCACTTTCTACTATGTTATAGTAACTCATTGAAACAACTCGAATTCAGTCTCATATAAGTTTGTCTTCCTTTTTCATCGAAACTCATACATGTTTTTTGGTTAAGGGGAATATGCTCTAAATTTTTCTGCTTTCTAACAAAGTTGTTTCTTCTGATTTCATTGTGTTTACTCTTAGAGATTCTTGCCTTCAGAGTTTTGAAATGATGTGGACCTCGTCTATTCTCGTTGAGCTAGCAAAAGCTATTCTTGCCATCAAGGGCAAGATCTGGCTGCATTGTCGACATCAAGGGAATCCCTCATACCTATGTGTGTTGTAATAGTTTTGTGGGCTACATCCTTTGACATTGGCACAGCTTGGGGCTACAACTCCGCCTAGAGATAAAGTTTTCATCTCAAGAGATGAAAACGTAAAAAATGCTCAGAAAGTCTGGGCATTTTTTGCTTGAAAAACCCCGACAGTTGGAAATCTGCTAGAAACATGGCTTCTAAAGCTTTGTCTCCGTACGACCCATCATTTTGGAGATCACAGACCCTTAAGGTCCGGCGAAACCTGAGAACGAAGATTCGATAGAGAAAATTGCCTTTTCTCCATAGAAAATTCCCTTTCTAGCCATTTTTTTACCTAAAAACCCCGACGTTGAAAATCTGTCAAAACATGGTTTTCGAAAGCTTTGTTTCCGTACAACCCATCATTTTGGAGATCACGTACACCCTTAAGGTCCAGCGAAACTAAAGAATAAACATTCGACAAAGAAAATTCCATTTTTCTTCATAGAAAATTCTTCCGGCCATTTTTTTTGAAAAACCCCAATAGTTGGAAATTTGCTTAAAAACATGACTTCCAAAAAAAAAAAAAAAAAATTTCCATACGACCCATCATTTTGGCAATCAAAAGCACCCTTAAGGTTCGACAAAACTAGAGAATGAAGATTCGATAGAGAAAATTCCCTTTTCTCCAAAGAAAATTCCATTTCTTGCCATTTTTTGCTTGAAAAACCCCGACAGTTGGAAATCTATTGGAAAACATGGCTTCCAAAAGCTTTTTTTTCCGTATGACCCATCGTTTTGGAGATCAAAGCACCCTTAAGGTTCAGCGAAACTAGAGAACAAACATTCGATAAAGAAAATTCCCTTTTTTTCTCTATAGAAAATTCCATTTCTAGCAATTTTTTGCCTAAAAACCCCGATAGTTGGAAATGCTCCGGAAACAAAGCTTCCAAAAGCTTTGTTTCCATACAACCCATCTCTTTGGAGATTAGTGCGCCCTTAAGATCTCGGCAAAACTAGAGAACGAAGAATCGACATTTGAGAAAATCCACTTTTTCTCCTTCGACGAGAAAATTCATTTTCTCTATAGAAAATTCCATTTCCGACCTTTTTTGCCTTAAAAACCTCGATAGTTGGAAATATCTGGGAAACATAGCTTCCAAATGCTTTATTCCAAGTACCACCCATCATTTTCAAGATCATAGTACCCTAAAGGCCAAGTGAAACCAAATAATGAAGATTTGAAAGAGAAAATTCCCTTTCTCCTTATAGAAAATTCCCCTTTCCAATCATTTTTGCTTAAAAACCCAAACAAGCAAAATCTCTATGAAACATAGCTTCCAAAAGCTTTATTTCCGTACGACCCATCATCTTGGAGATCACAGTACTCGAAGCCCCGAAAAATCGAGACTAAAGATTCAAAAGAGAAAATTCCCTTTTCTCCATAGAAAATACCCATTCTTGCCATTTTTTGCCAAAAAAAAAACCCGACAAGCTCAACATCTGTCAAACATGGCTTTCAAGAGCTTTATTTCCGTACGAGCCATCATTTTAGATTTCACAACACCCGAAGGCCAACCAAAACCAAAGAGCGAAGATTCAACAAAGAAAATTCCCATTTTTTCCTTAGAAATTCCCCCTTTCCGACCGCTTTTTGCCTAAAAACCCCAACATTGGAAATCTATTGAAAACATTGCTTCCAAAAGCTTTATTTCCGTATGACCTATCATTTTGGAGATCACGTACCCTAAAGCCCTAGTGACACCAGAGACCGAAGATTCGACAAATAAAATTTATTTTTTCTCTATAGAAAATTCCATTTCTAGCCATCTTTTCCTAAAACCCCGTCGCTTGAAATCTATTGGGAAACATGGCTTCTAAAAGCTTAATTTCCATACGACCCATCATTTTGGAGATCACAGCACCCTGAAAGCCAGGCTTAACCAAAGAACGAAGATTCGACGAAGAAAATTCATTTTTTCTCCATAAAAAATTTAACTTCCGGCTTTTTTGCCTTAAAATTCCCGATGCTTGGAAATCTGCCGAGAAACATGGCTTCCAAATGCTTTCTTTCCGTACCAACCATCATTTTTGAGATCACAACCCTAAAGGCTAGGCAAAACCAGAGACCGAAGATTGGACTAAGAAAATTCCCTTTTCGCCACAAAAATTCCCATTCTACTCATTTTTTGCATAAAAACCCCAATAATTGGAAATCAAACACGGCCTTCAAAAGCTTTATTTCCGTACGACCCATCATTTTAGAGTTCACAACACCAAAGGCCAACCAAAACTACGAACGAAGATTCAACAAACAAAATTCCCTTTTTCTCCTTAAAAATTTCCTTTCGCATCAATTTTTGCTTGAAAACCCCGATAGTTGGAAATCCACCGGGAAAAATGGCTTCCAAAAACTTTATTTCCATTCGACCTATCATTTTGAGATCACAGCACACCTAAAGGTCAAGTGACACTAGAGAATGAAGATTTGACAGAGAAAATCTCCTTTTCTCCATAGAA
This sequence comes from Eucalyptus coolabah, assembly GCA_014182585.1. Classification (NCBI taxonomy): domain Eukaryota; kingdom Viridiplantae; phylum Streptophyta; class Magnoliopsida; order Myrtales; family Myrtaceae; genus Eucalyptus; species Eucalyptus coolabah. Next base: position 60,039,840 of record CM024621.1, on the reverse strand, counting down.
AATTCGTTTCCAACCATTTTTTCATGCAAACCCCGACAAAGAGAGATCCGCTTGGAAACATGGCTTCCAATAGCTTTATTTCCGTAGGAACCATCATTTTGAAGATCATAGCACCCTAATGGTCGTGAAACCACGTAACAAAGATTCGAAAAAAGAAAATTCCCTTTTATTGAAGGAAAATTCCATTTCCGACAATTTTTTGTCCGAAAAAATCGAGACAGGTTGGAAATCACCGAAACACGGCTTTCAAAAGCTTTATTTCCATATGACCCATCATTTTTGAGATCACAAAGCACCAAGGCACGGTGAAACCGAGAAAGAAGATTCGAAAGTGAAAATTCATTTTTCACCATAGAAAATTCCATTTCCAACTATTTTTGCCTGAAAAACACCGACGCTTGGAAATCTGGGCTGAAACACAACTTCTAAAAGCTTTATTTCCGTACAATCCATCACTTTGGAGATCACAAGACTCGAAGGCCAGAAAAACCAGAGAATGAAGATTCGACAAAGAAAATTCCATTTTTCTCCTTAGAAAATTCCCTTTCTCCACCGCTTTTGCCGAAAACCCCAACGGTTTGAAATCTTTTGGGAAATGTGGCTTCCAAAAGCTTTATTTCCATACGACCCATCATTTCAAAGATCATAGCACCCTAAAAGCCCAGGCAAAACCAGAGAACGAAGATATCATAGAGAAAATTCCCTTTCGACCTTTTTTGCCTTAAAAACCCGGACAGTTGGAAATCATTTGGAAAACATGGCTTCTAAAAGCTTCATTTCCGTATGACCCATCATTTTGGAGATAACGGTACATTGAAGGTTCGACGAAACCAGAGAACGAAGATTCAACGAGAAAATTCCTTTTTTTCTCCACATTCTAGCCATTTTTAGCATAAAAACCCCAACAGCTAGAAATCCAAAGTGGGAAACATGGCTTACTGAGCTTTATTTCCGTCCGACCCATCATTTTGGATATCACAAGACAGAAGGCCCGGTGAAACCAGAGAACGAAGATTCGACAGAGAAAATTCCCTTTTCTCCATAGAAAATTCACTTTCCAGCCATTTTTTTGTATAAAACCCCGACTATTAGAAATATGCTGGGAAACATGGCTTCCAAAAGCTTTATTTCCGTACTATCCATTACTTTGAGATCACAACACCCCGAAGGCCGGGTGAAAGTAGAGAACAAAATTCGAAAGAGAAAATTCACCTTTTCTTGGTAGAAAATTCCCATTCAATTTTTGTTGAAAAATCAGATATTTGGAAATATCTTGGGAAACATCGCATCCAAAATCTTTATTTCTTTTACGACCTATCATTTTGGAGATCACAGCACATTAAAGTCCCAACGAAACCAAAGAACGAAGATTCGACAGAGAAAATTCCCTTTTCTCCATAGAAAATTCGCTTCCAACCATTTTTTTGCCCGAAAAACCCCACTAATAGAAATTTGCTATAAAACATGGCTTCCAAAAGCTTTATTTCTGGATGACTCATCATTTTAGATATCACAGACACCATGAGGGCGAGGCGAACCCTAGAGAACGAAGATTTGTTCGAGAAAATTCCATTTTTCTCCATAGAAAATTCCCTTTCCGACCATTTTTTGCGTAAAAACCACGACCCAGTTAGAAATTTGTCGAGAAAATTTCCTTTCTCCATAGAAAATTTTCTTTCCAACCATTTTTTGTCGAAGTAATTGAGCAGCTTGGAAATCCGATGGGAAACATGGCTTCCAAAAGCTTTATTTCCGTACGACACATCATTTTGTAGATCACATCACCTTGAGAGCTAGCGAAACTAGAGAACAAAGATTCGTCAAAGAAAATTCCTTTTTCCCTATAGAAAATTCCCTTTCCAGCCATTTTTGCATGAAAAACACCGACAATTGGAAATCTACAGAAAACATGGCTTCCAAAAGCTTTATTTTTTGTACGACCCATCATTTTGGAGATCACAAAGCACCGAAGGCCTGGTGAAAGCAGAGAACAATGATTTGAAAGAGAAATTTGCCTTTTCTTGATAGAAAATTCACTTTCCCGCAATTTTTTGCCTAAAAAAATCCATACATTTGGTAATCTGCTGTAAAATGGCTTCTAAAAAGCTTCATTTCTGTATGACCCATCATTTTGGAGATCACCGGCACATTGAAGGCTCGGCAAAACCGAGAATGAAGATTCGCGAGAGAAAATTCCCTCTTTCTCCATAAAAACTTCACTTTCCGGCATTTTTTTCTAACTTAAAAGCCCCGACAATTGGAATATGCTTGGAAACATGGCTTCCCAAAGCTTTATTTCCAAAGCTTTATTTCCGCACGACCCATCATTTTGGAGATCACAACACCCCGAAGCCCAAGTGAAAGCAAAGATTGAAGATTCGAAAGAGAAAATTCTCTTTTTATCCATAGAAAATTCTCATTCTAGCCATTTTTGCATAAAAAACTCTAACAGTTGAAATCTATTTGGGAAACATGGCTTCCAAAAAGCTTTATTTCCATACGACCCATCGTTTTAGATTTCACAAAACCTTGAAGGCCAACGAAACCGAGAACGAAGAGTCAACAAAGAAAATTCTCTTTCTCCTCAGGAAAATTCCTTTTTGGCTATTTTTTTTTTTACATGAAAACACCGACAATTGGAAATTCGCAGGGAAACATATCTTCCAAAAGCTGTATTTCCGGTATGACCCATCATTTTGGAGATCACAGCACCCTAAAGGTCGCGAAAGCAAAGAACGAAGGTTTGACACAGAAAATTCACTTTTTTCTCCTTAGAAATTTCCCTTTCCAACCGTTTGTCCTAAAACCCCAACATTGGAAACTGGAAACGTGGCTTCCACAAGCTTTATTTCGTATGACTGTCATTTTGGAGGTCACAAAGACTTGAAGCCCCAACAAAACCAGAGACCAAAGATTTAACAAAGAAAATTTCATTTTTCTCCAAAGAAAATTCCTTTTCTAACTATTTTTTGCCTAAAACCCCCAAATGCAGCTTGAAAATCGACTGGAAACATGGCTTCTAAAAGCTTCATTTCCGTACTACCCATCATTTTGGAGATCACATCACATTGAAGGCTCAAGCGAGACCAAAGAACGAAGATTTGACAAAGAAAATTCCTTTTTTTCTCCACAGAAAATTCCCTTTCTAGCCTTTTTTGTTTGCCTTAAAACCCCGATAGTTGGAAATCATTGGGAAACATATCTTCCGAAAGTTGTATTTCCATATGACCCATCATTTTGGAGATCACAAAGACCTCGAAGGCCAAGCGAAACCGGAGAGAGCGAAGATTCGAAAGAAAAATTCCCTTTTTCTTTATAGAAAATTCCTTTCCATCCATTTTGTTTGCTTGAAAAACCCCGACAATTAGAAATCTACTGGGAAACATGGCTTCCAAAAGCTTTATTTTTGTACGACCCATCATTTTAGAGATCACAACACCTTGAAGCCCCGACGAAACCAAAGACCGAAGATTCAAACAGAAAATTCCTTTTTTCGCCATAGAAAATTCCCATTCTAGTCATTTTTGCATAAAACCCCGACAGCTTGAAATCCGGGAAACATGGCTTCCAAAAAGCTTTATTTCCATATGACCCATCATTTTAGAGTTCACACACCAAGGCCAACCGAAACCAGAGAATGAAGATTCAACAAGGAAAATTCCTTTTCTCCTTAGAAAATTTTTCCAATAATTTTTACTTGAAAACCTCGACAATTGAAAATCGCCGAGAAACATGGCTTCCAAAAGCTTTATTTCCATATGACCCATCAATTTGGAGATCACAAAGACTCGAAGGCCAAGCGACACCAGAAACAAAGATTAGACAAAGAAATTCCCTTTTCACCATAGAAAATTCGCTTTCCCGCCATTTTTTGCATGAAACCCCGACAATTAGAAATCAGTTGGGAAACATGGCTTCCAAAAGCTTTATTTCCATATGACCCATCATTTTGGAGATCAAAGCACCCTAAAACCAGGGCGAAACCGTAGAAACGAAGATTGAATAGAGAAAATTCCCTTTTTCTCCATAGAATATTCTTTTCGACCATTCTCTTCATTAAAAACTCGGTAGTTAGAAATCTGGTGGGAAACATGGCTTCCGGAAGCTTTATTTCCGCACGACCCATGATTTTGGAGACCATAGCACCCTCAAGGCCAAAGGCGAGACCGGCACAACGAACATTCAAGAGAGAAAATTCCCTTTCTCCATAGAACATCACTTTCCAGACATTTTTTCAAGAAAAACCCCGATGGTTAGAAATCTACTTGGAAACATGGCTTCCAAAAGCTTTATTTACGTATGACCCATCATTTTGGAGATCACAAGACTACGAAGGCCAAGCGACACCAGAGAACAAAGACTCGAAAGAGAAAATTCCCCCTTTCTCCATAGAAAATTCGCTTTCCAGCCATTTTGTGCTTTAAAAACCCCGACAATTAAAAATCTATCGGGAAACATAGCTTCCAAAAGCTTTATTTTTGTACAACCCATCATTTTAGAGATCACAGCACCATGAAGCCCGACGAAACCAAAGACCAAGATTCGACAGAGAAAATTCCCTTTTTCGCCATAGAAAATTCCCATTCTAGTCATTTTTTGCATTAAAAACCTCGAGCGTTGAAATCCGCTGGGAAACATGGCTTCCAAAAGCTTTATTTCCATACAACCATCATTTTAGAGTTCACAACACCCCGAAGGCCAGCCGAAATTCCTCTTTCTCCTTAGAAATTTCCCTTTCCGGCCAATTTTTGCCTAAAAACCCCCAACAGTTGGAAATCCGCTGGAAACGTGGCTTCCACAAGCTTTATTTATGTACGACCCGTCATTTTGGAGATCGAGCACCCTAAAGGCTAGGCGAAACCCGCAGAAACGAAGATCGACGAGAGAAAATTCCCCTTTTCTCCAATTTGCTTTCCAACCATTTTTTGCATGAAAAACCCCGACAATTAGAAATCTACTAGAAACATGGCTTCCAAAAGCTTTATTTCCATACGAGCCATCATTTTGGAGATCACAACACCTTGAAGGTCAGCGAAACCAAAGAATGAAGATTCAATAGAAAAAAAAAAACCATATGGGAAACATAACTTTCCGACCATTCTCTGCATTAAAACCTTGCCAGCTAGAAAATCCGATGGGAAACATAACTTCCCGAGAAGCTTTATTTCCGTACGACCCATCATTTTGGATATGACAAAGACTTTGAAGGCCCTAAAAACCGGAGAACGAAGATCGGCGACAGAAATTCCCCTTTTCTCCATAGAAAATTCGCTTTCTAGCCATTTTTTTCATTAAAACCCCGATAGTTAGAAATATGCATAGAAACATGGCTTCCAAAAGCTATATTTCAATATGACCCATCATTTTGGAGATCACAGCACCTGAAGATTAGGCAAAAGCAAAGAACAAAGATTCAAAAGAGAAAATTCCATTTTTCTTGATAGAAAATTCCATTTCCGGCAATTTTTTGCTTGAAAAATCCGAATAGTTGGAAATTTGCTGGAAACATATTTTCCAAAAGCTTTATTTCCATATGACCCATCATTTTGGAGATCACACCTGGCACCACGAAGGCACGGCGAAATCAGAGAAAGAAGATTTGAAAGTGAAAATTCATTTTTCACCATAGAAAATCTTTTCCGGCCATTTACCTGAAAAACACCCCGATGCTCAAAATCTACTATGAAACACACTTCCAAAAAGCTTGTATTTCCATACAATCCATCATTTAGAGATCACAAAGACCCAAAGGCCAAGCAAAACCGTGAGAATGAACATTCAACAAAGAAAATCCCTTTTTCTCCTCAGAAAATTCCATTTCCGACCAAAGCTTTTACCTAAAAACCTTGACAATTGGAAATATGCTAGAAACGTGGCTTCCAAAGCTTTATTTCCGTACGACCCATCATTTCTGAGATCACAACACCCCGAAGGCCACGCAAACCAGATAACGAAGATTCGATAGAGAAAATTCCCTTTTCTCCATAGAAAATTCCCTTTCCTTTTTTGCCCGAAAAACCCTGGGACAAGCTGGAAATCTACCGAGAAACATGGCTTCTAAAAGCTTCATTTCCATATGACCATCATTTTTTAGATCACAAAGACATTGAAGGCCCAACGAAAACCATAGAACAAATATTCGACGAGAAAATTGCCTTCTTCTCCATAGATAATTCCTTCCGACCTTTTGCCTTAAAAACCCGACAAATGAAAATCCGATGGAAAACATGGCTTCCAAAAAGCTTTTATTTCCGAACAACCATCATTTTGGAGATCATAGCACTCAAGGCCGTGCAAAACCCTAGAACGAAGATTCGAAAGAGAAAATTCTTTTTCCTTTATAGAAAATTCATTTTCCAACCATTTTTTGCTTTAAAACCCAAACAATTGAAATCGCTGAAACATGGCTTCCGAAAGCTTTTATTTTTGTACGACCCATCATTTTGGAGATCACAACACCCTAAAGCCCTGAAAAATAGAGACCAAAGATTCAACAGAAAAAAATTCCTTTTTATCTATAGAAAATTCCCATTCTAGCCATTTTTTGCATAAAAACCTCGACCGTTGGAAATCTTGGGAAACATGGCTTACAAAAACTTTATTTCCGTCCACCCATCATTTTGGAAATCACAAGCACTTAAAGGCCCTACGAAAAACTGAGAACGAAGATTCAATAGAGAAAATTTCATTTCTCCATAGAAAATCGCTTTCCAGCCATTTTTTGCATGAAAAACCCCGAGTGTTAGAAATCTACCGAAACATGGATTCAAAAAGCTTTATTTCTGTACTACTCATCATTTTGAGATCACAACACCCCGAAGGCCAAGCGAAAGCAAAAAAAGATTCCGAAGAGAAAATTCCTTTTTCTGGTAGAAAATTCCCTTTCCGACAATTTTTTGCCTGAAAAATCCAGGACATTTGGAAATTTGCTAGAAACATCGCGTCCAAAAGCTTTATTTCCGTACAACCTATCATTTTGAAGATCACAAAACATTGAAGTCCCAATGAAACTAGAGAACGAAGATTCGACAGAAAATTCCCTTTCCTCCAAAGAAAATTCGCTTCACCATTTGTCGTATTTAAAACCCCGACCGTTAGAAATATTCCGGGAAACAAGGCTAACAAAAGCTTTATTTCATCATAGACCCTAAGGGCTAGGGCGAAACTAGAGAACGAAGATTCGCTCGAAAATTCCCTTTTTCTCCATAGAAGATTCCCTTCCCGCCATTTTTGCATGAAAACCCTACCGCTAGAAATTTGCTGAGAAAATTCTCTTTTCTCCATAAAAATTTCTTCCTACACTTGTCGGAAAAACCCAAACTGATTGAAATCTACTATGAAACATGGCTTCCAAAAGCTTTATTTCCGTACGACCCATCATTGGAGATCACAAGACACCCGAGGACTAGGGGCAAAACCGAGAGAATGAAGATTCGTTAGAGAAAATTCTCTTTTTCTCTATAGAAAAATTCCTTTCAGTCATTTTTTGTGTGAAAAGCACCGACTATTGGAAATCTTCGAAAACTTGGCTTCAAAAGCTTTATTTCTGTACGACCCATCATTTTGGAGATCACAGCACCCCTGAAGGCCAAGCAAAAGCAGAGAACAAAGATTCAAAAGAGAAAATTGCATTTTTCTTGATAGAAAATTCCTTTTCCAAAATTTTTTGCCAAAAATCCATATAATTGGAAATCTGCTGGGAAACATGTGTTTTAAAAGCTTCATTTCCATATGACCCATCATTTTGGAGATCACAGACACATTGAAGGCCCAAATAACTAGAGAACGGAGATTCTTTAGAGAAAATTCCTTTTTCTCCATAAAAACTTCACTTTCCAAACATGGCTTCTCAAAGCTTTATTTCCATACGACCCATCATTTTGGAGATCACAAAGCACCCTAAGGACTAGGCAAAACCAGAGAATGAAGATTCTTCGTAGAAAATTCCATTTTCTCTATAGAAAATTTCCTTTCCCGCCATTTTTTGCATGAAAACATCGAGACAGTTGGAAATCTCGCTGAAAAATGGCTTCCAAAGCTTTATTTTCGTACGACTCGTCATTTTGAGATCACAAAGACCCCGAAGTCTAGGCAAAAGTAGAGAACAAAGATTCGAAAGAGAAAATTACCTTTTTCTTGATAGAAAATTCCCTTCCAACAATTTTTGCCTGAAAATCTAGACAAGTTGGAAATCTGAAACATGTGTTCTAAAAGCTTCATTTCCGTACGACCCATCATTTTGGAGATCACAAAGACATTGAAGGCCTGGTGAAACTAGAGAACGAAGATTTCCAGAGAAAATTCCTTTTTCTCCATAAAACTCTTCACTTTCCGACCTTTTTTAGCTTAAAACCTCGATTGGAAATCTGCGAGAAAACATGGCTTCTAAAGCTTTATTTCCGTACGACCCATCATTTTGGAGATCACAAAGACCCCGAAGCCCCGCCGAAGCAAAGATCGAAGATTCGACAGAGAAAATTCCCTTTTTTTCTCCATAGAAAATTCTCATTCTAGCCATTTTTTACAATAAAACCCGACAATTGGAATCTCTTGGGAAACATGGCTTCCAAAAGCCTTATTTCCGTACGACCCATCATTTTAGAGTTCACAACACCCTAAAGGCCAAGAAAAACCAAAGAACGAAGATTCAACAAAGAAATTCTCTTTTTCTCTCAAAAATTCCCTTTCCGACCATTTTTACTTGAAAAACATCGATAGCTTGGAAATCAAGTAAGGAAACATATCTTCTAAAAGCTTTATTTCCTATGACCCATCATTTTGGAGATCACAACACCCTAAAGGCCAAGCGAAACCAAAGAACGAAGATTCAACTAGAAAATTCGTTTTTTCTCCATAAAAAATTCCCTTCCTAGCCATTCTCTCGCATTAAAAACCCCGACAGTTAGAAATCTAGTGGGAAACATGGCTTCCAGGAAGCTTTATTTCTACATGACACATCATTTTGGAGATACTAGCACCCCCGAAGGCCCGCCGAAATCGAGAACGAACATTTGACAAATAAAATTCCCCTTTTCTCAATAGAAAATTTGCTTTCCAGCCATTTTTGCATGAAAACCCCGACCGTTAGAAATCTTCGGAAACATGGCTTCCTAAAAGCACCAGCACTCACCAATATCCCAATGTGTCAAAGATTGTCCTTGTCATGCAATTGCTTTAGCCCCACCTAAATTTCTTGCTGAGGTTTTCTTAAGTCAAATTGCAATCCAATCTCGACGCTACCTTCAACGTTTGTTCAAGAACTTCCGCAGTGACTTATTGCCATCCGGGCAAAATTTTTAGACAATCTCAACGACTCCTTCCTACACCTCAATTGTGAACCACCCACCTTCCGACACTAGCTTGCGTTCTTTTCGTGTCCGAACCAAGTCGATTCTGCAGTTCTTATTTTTGCAAGTTCTTGACCGTGAGCCCACGGCCATCCTTTTTACCATGCACCACTATCTTTGAGCTTCATCCACGTGCCATTACCAATCATCCATTGAGCCAATTCTGTTGTGTGACATCCAAAATATTCAGTAGTAATTTAAATTGAGTTAATCAAATCATTTCTATGCAATTGGAGTTGGGGATTAAAATGGAATACAAAATTGAGATGCGAGATGAGCTATTGGATGAGGAGAATATTTAATGGAAGCATTGAGGCCAATTGAGATGGATTTAAAGTAAATCAAGTGATTAATGGAAGCCAATTGTTTCAAAATTCGTATGCCCATAGAACCAAAAATTTAAAATTACCTTAAAGCTTCTAGAATGTACTTTTGGCAAGGAAATGGAGTGGAAGACAGCTGGATTGGTGGGGGCCAAAGAGAGAGAGAGAGAGAGAGAGAGAGGAGAAAACCGGTTTCCCTCTCCCCCGTCGACGGACCTCCATCTTCTTCTTCTCCTTCTCGGGCTGGTTGAAAAATTTCAGAAGCGGAATCGGCGGCCAGCAGCGTTGAAGGAGCCGCCACGCGGGAGCTACCGTCGCCGTCGTGTCGGAACACTACCGTCGCCATTCTAACTTCACCCCAGCTTGCGCACACACTTTGCTTCTCTCTCCTCATCCTTTTCGATTGTTTGGTGCCCTTGCTGTGTGAAGATCGGAGCAAACCAAAGCAAAGAAGTCCCATCACCGCCGCAGCAAGCAACGGAGGCGGAAGTCGCCGCCGAGCGCCGCACGCGCGTCTCCGCCTCCAGCCGTGTCGTCCTTGGCTTGGTCGATGTCCCGAGTCGCTGTCCGGCACATTTCGCCTGCGTTAAGTTCCATTCAGTCACCTCCGGCCACCGCCCTCCTCCTCGACCTCCCATGGCCACCATCCGGCCTCACCGGGAGTCCTCGCCCTCCACCGGCCTTGTCCGCCTCTAATCAACCCTCGAATCCGCCCCTTCCAGCAAAGAACGTAGAGAGCCAGAAAATGGGTATCGTAGAGGGTTTTGGCCCGTTTCGCCTCCCGAGCCTCGGATGCTCAGCCCGCTTTGAGCAAAGTCATCCTCGCGTCGGGCCCGTCGTTGAGTGAGTTTTACTCACTAATGCCTTTCTTACTTTGCTAATTATACTTAAATGTTGATTGGTGTTAATTAAGTGTAATTAGGTTGTTACATTAGAATTGATTAGTGATTATTAGTTAATTGCTTTGCATATTAGTTGTGTGATTAGTGTAATTAGATGAGAATTGCTAGTATTTATTGGATGCTCATGATTTTCCTGTCCCTATCGGGTGTTAATTAAGCGTTTGGGCCTAATTGGAGTTTAGGAATTAAATAGTAATTTTTGAAATTAATTATTTAATTATTTATTTTCCGGAGATTCAACTGGGATGGCTAGTGACCGGGATTTTATGCTGATGATGGTGGCGTAGACCGTTTATTTAATTGAGCTTCATATGGTGCTAAATTGGAATTATTGTGTTTATTTATTTATTTTTTGAATTAAATTAATTATTTATTTATTTTCCGAAAATTCACCTTTGGATGGCCAATGACTGAATATTATGTTGACGGCCATGGTGAAGTCCGTTTATTTAATCGGACTTTATTTTGAGCTAAATTTGAATTTTAATATTTATTAATTAATTTTCAAAATTAATTAATTATTAAAATATTTTAGGAAATTAATGCTGAGGATCGACTCCACCAAAATTTCGTGCTGGATTTTCGTGGTGCAGTCCGTTTATTTATTTGAGCTCGTTGTGTGAAATTAAATAAATTGTGATATTTTAGGGATTTACCTAAATTGATTGAAATTGAGTGAAGTTGAATTATTGATTGGTAGATGGCCAAGTATGGCTAGTTAACAATTGTAATGCCTTGGTTGAGCTGTAAAGTGGAAAGAGCGATGAGAGCTAACTGAGAATTCTATTGGCTGAGACCGATCAAGTGCGAAGTATAGACGGGGCGTGGTTCGGTGATAAGAGTACATCATCACAGTAAACGGCGCTTAAAAAGACGCACGTAGACTATCTATGACTTATGGTAGGCGTGGGTTCGGTGATTAAGGATATCGTGCGAAAACGGCGCCTTAAAGAACGCACGTAGACTACCTATGAATCATGACGGGCGTGGTTCGGTGATGAAAGACATCACTCATGCAAACTATGCCTTTGAAGAACGCACGACCGGCCGCTGATTTGTGACCTATGACGGGATTGGTTTGGTGATGAGGAATATCCTGTGTCAAATGCATTAAAAAGAACGCACGTAGACCGTCTGTTACTTATGTCACCTTGGTGAAAACTTGACGCCCGGAAACATTGATGGAGCTACGTGACTAAGTGTATTATCGGAGGTTATGTGGGATGGAGTGAATAATCTAGGAAATGATTCAAGCCCGACTTGTAATCGATTTAGGTCAATTGGTGATGATTTGATCTGAGCTGTGATTCAATGTGATTGATCACTGCCTTAATTTGATGTTGCGAATTGATTAATTGAATGGAAATGACCGTGAGTGATCTTGTTGGCGTGTAATCGATTAAGTCGATTAGATCGATGCTTCGATCTGTGATGTTGTTGCTTGAGTGATTATTTGATTTGTGCTAATATGCAGGTGGAATCTAAGGCCCGTGTAAGTCCTCGATTCATGTTGTGCATAGGCAGCCTAAGGTGTATTAGTTTACTAATCGGGTCTGGGGGTAGAACTTGCTGAGACGTTGTCTCGGTGGTTATTGAATAAACCATTTCGGGACTGGCTTTGAATAAAGGCCTAAGGAGCATGAATCTGATGAGGAAATTCCTGATGAGGAACCCGAAGAGGAGTATCGAAGAAGAACCCCGAGAATGATCCATAGTAGGATCCTAATGACGTTTGCTAGAATCAATTTGAATAGAAACCAGTTGTTTTAGTATGGCTTGTATATGATCATAAGGATGTGGTTTTTTCAGTGTTCAGGTTTCTAGTCCTACTTGTATATCCATTGCTTTGTGCCTGTGGATTTTTATAATCGCTTCCGCATGTGCTATTAAAAAGGACTGTGGTCGGCGATATGTAGTCCCGGGGATATCGCATAATAAAATCTACCAAACTCGAAGGATGGTCATGTGACGGAGAGTCAGGGCGTGACACGTTGGAGTTCAAATTTGGCAATATTACTTGCGAAATTAGATAATTATCTTAAATAAATTTGATTTAGATATTTTATAGCCTAATATATGTCTATTAATATCTAACATGCATATCATGAGTGATAGACATATCTCTCAATTAGGATTTATTTCCTAATTTGCAACCGCATATAATCTTTGATCCCATCTATAAGGCTTTAAATGGAATTATTGATTCCGCGTTTAAAATCAATATTTTGATCTTTAAAGTTTAAGATCGACTCATCGATTTTATTCACGAAATTTCAAGTTGGTTGGATATTATTTCCTTAACACATTGATTGGATGATATATGATCTTGAGTGATTCAATTATTATTATCTTACTTTAAATGCTTTATTTACCCAAATACAAAAAAGATTACATTTGCATATACGTGTAGATTAAATTGATTTCCTAGATAAATTGCATGATAGAATAGTTAGATACATTACTAATTATATTAGAATGCATGTTTTAGATGATATCTAGGTTAGATAATATCTTGAAATTAAATGACACGGACTCTTGGAGTGCCAAAAGTTGGTACAAAGGGACACTTAAGTGCCAAAAGTTACAAGTAACACTTAAGTGCAAAAATCGAAGCAAAATGGATCTGTAGTACAGTCGACCAAAATCTGGTCAAAAAGCGGCCCGAAGTGTCGATTTTCCGAAGCGAAGCAAATTATGCCAAGCGTCGTTTTAGTGCTAACGTGGTAAAAAAATTAATATAAAATTAATTTAATTAAATTTATTTAAAACATTTAAAAATACAAAATACAAATATTAAAAATTTTATTTAAAAAATGAAAGCTACTAAGGGCTCGGCGGCGAGAGGGAGGAGGGTTGGCCCGGAGTCGCCGCTTGCTGCGGCCTCGGACTGGCCAACCAACCAGAGGGCCAACGAGCCCCTGCTCCCACTAAGGTGAGGGTCGCGGCCCTCACCCAATCCAAGGGTCGGCAGCTCTCTGCCCTCTGAGCCAAGGGCCGCCACTTGAGGGCGACCCTCAACTGTATGGCAGACCTCACAGCGGCGAGGGTTCATGGGCCTCACTAGTCGGCTGTCACGACCCGGCCAAGGCTTGGCAACCTCGACCGACCCTCCCCCTCTGCCACCCACCCTTCCCGACGATGGTGGGGAGGTAGTGACGTCAGGCTCAACCCCGCTCGCCTCCCTTTTTTTTTTTTAATTTATTTTTTTTAATATTTGTAATTTTTAAATGTTTTAAATAAATTTAGTTTTAAATTCAATTTAATTAATTTTTATAATAATTTTTACCACGTCACACACCAAAATGACATCGCTTTTGCATTATTCAAGTTACATCAAAGATGCAAAATGATGTCGCTTTTGCACTCACTCTTGCGAAAAATTGACACATTAGCATTTTGCCGGAGTACGTAGAATGATCAATTTCTCCCGATTTTGGCACTTATGTCACTTTGTACCAACTTTTGGTACTTAAAGCTTTTTTGCCAAATTAAACAACAAGAGAATTCAATGTTGTCCTTTCTTGGCAACTTGGCAATCATGAAGAAATAGGCCATTGAAAATGTAACGGGATCCATAAGGCTTTTGTGTACATCCCCTAACAATCATTTTAACACATCCAAGGTTCGTGGCTAAGCTTCCTCTCTGTAGGTTGTCTTGAGGTCAAGTTGCCTTTGTTGGCTTAGCAACCTAAGACGCTGGCTCACGACCACTTTAGATCGACGTCGATCGATTGGACTTAATTATGGATCAGCTATAGGCTTCATCCAAGCTAACTCCTTATTGTCATGTGAATGTTTGAGATTGGTCAGATTTATGCCCAACACACAACCGTATCGAGTGAAATCATGGTCATTCACGACTGCATGGCTGAGCGGAATCACCCACAATCGGTGCATGACCGTTTGGACCGATCCATTATCACTAACTAATCCGTGGTGGTTGTGACCATCTCTCGATCAACCCGACGGTTGGATAGTTATCCATTGACCAAACTACTCAGGTCCATGATCGTGGTCATGGGATTGGTCCATGAACGTTCCTTTGATTGATCCATGATCACATGGCCAAATCTTAGAACGATCCATGACCTATCCTTTTCACTATCACAAAATTCACAACCATTCCTCATTAGTCAAAATCAGGATGTCACACCTAAGTCAAACCATTATAAGTTCGGTGCATTGTTCTCTATCTTCATATGAAGTTAGACTCTTGTCAGGCTGGAGTTTTGTTGATTATGCCTAGAAGTTCATTCCGATTTATTTGGAATTAGACACGGGCTCATGATTTTTGGACACTGGGGCGTTTGTGAGGGCATGACAATGGAGGCGGACGATTGATATGGAAGGAAAGGGCCCCTCGCAGGTGGACGAACTTGGCCACCGGGCGAGCACCGAACCAAGAGAGCGATTAGGCTAACGGCCAGGTCCAGCAGGCCAGGCCTTCGGACAGCGCCTAAACTATTATGTTTTCCAGCACGATCGTTAACAGCTTGGCCTATTTTGGCAAGCACTCGGCCAAGGCAGCCACAATTCAGACTTGTCAGAGAAAAACCCTTAATTTCAAAGTTTGTTTAAGATTAGAAACTTGCGACACCACGAGAGCTTCCGCATCCAAGAGAGTTCAAAGTATGAGAAAATTCCTTTATGGTGATTGATTGTTGTGACTGAGGGTGTTGCTAAAATTGAATCACTTGGATGTGGGCATTCCAAGCTACTGTAATCTTCATTCTACCAATTATAGTGAAACGACCTCACAGATCTTCCACGTGGAGTAGGCGCACTGTCAAATCATGTAAATTCACAATGTTTTTTTTGGTATAGAATTATTATTTTTTTGGTAAAGGTAAATTCACAATGTTTATGTGTTATTTTGCAATTTATTTCTTGCTTGAATTGTTTCGTTTATTCACCTTCCACATTAATTGTGACATGTACAATGGAGAAAGTACAAACTTTGCCATAAACTGACACAGAAGTTACTAAAGGGAAGGAAAGTTGCTTTTCGGATACAACAAGAAACCGTATAGTGGGCTTACGGGTGAGAAAACCATCTCTGGGGGATCAATCTCGAGATAGCGCAGACGGAGAGTTCGACCCCGTGTTCAGGTTCAATAACCAACCTAAGAGCAGGCGAGTGGATGTAGTTGGGAGAAAGGGTGAAGGGAGAGTTGAGAGAAGCTGGGCAATGAGAATCTTGAGCTCCACCATGGCCAGGTTCTGCCCTGAGGCACACGCGAGGTCCTACTCCGAAGGGCATGCAAGTGCGGCAGCTTACAGGCTCCTGTGATCCCATTGGCGAATCTCCCCGGGTTGAAAGAGTAGGAGTCTGGCCCCATATCTCAGGGTCCGTGTGCAGTGTTGTTG